>CM042172.1:37069379-37089693 GCA_023376005.1 Doryteuthis pealeii | reverse complement strand
TTGTATTAATTCTTGAATTTTCGAGATAATATCTCTTTTTCAAAAGATCCACTGGGACTGAAGCAGTCTAGTTATGACATTTCTTTTTAAATGCTATAACATAAATTTCATTTAAAAAGAAATATCATAAAATAAACTGCTTCAGTTCCAGTGGCCTTTTGAAAAAGAGATATTATCTCGAAAATTCAAGAATTAAATACAGGTTAACACACAACACCATTGTTACCGTATTATTATTTTTTTCTTTACACCTGCATTGTGATAGCCTTCTAAATCAACCTCTTAACCAATATATGCCCAATGCTTCAAGCAAATTATAAAACTCTCTCTTATATATATATATATATATATATATATATATATATATATATATATAATGGATGATTGAAAAATAACTCCCTATTTTAAACTATTTATATTTTTTATATGCAGTTACATTTTTATCAATTCTTTAATGTATGTTCCTTAATATATGGGAATTAAATCTGTGTTGTTGGTGGTGGTTTCTCCTCTGCATTTTGCTATCATTGTTGGTGAATGGCGGAATCACCATTTTCCTGGGTGATGGATGAGTAGACATGGTTCACATGAATAGCCGGCCAAAAGCTCTGATTTGATACCCTGCAACTTTTTTTCTTTAGGGTTGGTTGAAGGAATAAGTCTACTGTAGCGTAATTATTATGGTCTACGGGGAATTCAGGAATCGAAAAATAAAACGGTATTCGGATTTCTGGAGAAAGAAAAGAAATAAGAACAAAGGTTAAAATTTGGAAGAGTAAACATTCAACGGGGTGCCAGAAATTGACCTAAGAATGACCCTGGAAATAGATTTAAAAATAAAAACGGAAGTTCTGAATTTTGACTGGAAACGGATGTGACCCCGGACAGAAACGGAAGAGGAGGGAAAATCTCTCCTTTTCGGCTGGGCTCTGGTAGGAGTCAGACGTGGCCCCCGGTTCCCCGTATGGGTTTGGGATAGTAGTACTGAACATGACTTACGAATAGAATAGTTTGACCTCTCTCTCTCTCTCTCTCTCTCTCTCTCTCTCTCTCTCTCTCTCTCTCTCTCTCTCTCTCTCTCTCTCTCTCTTCTCTCTCTCTCTCTCTCTGAAAAGAACCCACGAGCCTAGGAAGAAATAAATAACCCCCTGTGACTATACAACTTGCGTGTGTTGTTTCCGAACTAACGACTACTACTACTACTAAACGACTACTACTTGAATTTGGCCCTATGTAACACTACTCTACAAAACCAATAACCTTCGAAGAACTTCAAGGACGCATACGATCATTTATTTTGGCCATTTCACAGGAGTTCATGGGAAGATCAATTGATGCGATTCCCGAGCGGCTTCAGAGGCTGGAGGGAATGCTGGTGCCCATATTGAATTTGAATATAAAATTCAATGTTAACTGAGGTGCAGTCGGTGTATTCTTCTGTCCCAGCCGCAGAGGGCAGCCCAAAAAGATGAAGACAGTAGTCGGAACACTGCATGAAATAAAGAACACATTTTATGTGAGAATTTTAGAATGCAGAAATTTAAATAATTTCATAGTTTATGTAGTTGATTTATTTAAATAATATATAGTTTATTTAATACAATGGAAAGGATTCAAAAGTTGAATTATAAGGAACAGATTTTATTCATTTTATCAATATCAATTGTTCTTTTATTCTATGTATTGACGATTTTGGTAATTGTGACGTAAGCAGTGACGTAGTTTTTGTTACTGACAAATAGAGACCAAATCACTACAATTAATAGATGTATTTTTCAGGTGAGACTTGATGTAAATAACTTTGATTTTTCGGACTGTTGTCCTCATCTTTATTGTGGTATGTATGAACACAGCGTTCAGGCCGTTGTATCCTCGGTACTTGTTCATGTGATACCTGTTTACATTAAACTAAAGTCATCTTCAGACGATAACCCTGAATTCAAGCGTGGTTTCGGAGCTTTATATCGTTATGACTAATATTTTAAATATTCACCTGATGGGGTCACCTGTTGGCGACCTGATGGAATACTGGTGGCTGAGCAGTCCATGACATGCAACACTCTACTTTGGCCCTTATTTTTCCCGACCTGATACAGCGGCCAGAATGTTGTGTTTATACATACCGCAAGAAAGATGAGGACAACAGTCCGAAAAATCAAAGTTACTTACATCAAGTCTCATCTGAAAAATACATCTATTAATTATAGAGATTCGGTCTTTATTTGTCTGTAACAAAAACTACGCCACTGCTTACGTCACAAATATAAAAATCTTCACTACATAGAATAGTAAAGTCGTCGGGGTAGCCTAAAGTCGGTATCAGCCAAGCGGCGAGGGAGTATATCCCCTTTTCACTAGCACAAGGAGATTTTTTTGCGTCTGAGGTGAGGTGCCACACCTACCACCAGCTCCTTACTTTACCGCATAGATCCTTATGCTACTGAGTTGTTGAGGGCCGGTATCGAACGAAGAACCTTGTGGTTTTAGCCGAACGCTCTACCGACTGAGCTAACTCGGTTCATAGAATAAAGAACAATTGATATTGATAAAATGAATAAAAGCTATTCTTAATAATTCAACGTTTGAATCCTTTCCATTGTAATAAATAAACTATATATATTTGAATGAATAAACTGCATGAACTATGAAATTAATTAAAAAATTGTATTAATTTAAATAGCAAAAATTATTTGCGAAATTTGTAATCAATTTCAAAAATTATTTTTTTACTATCACCCTTGTTTCATTGACAAGATGTTAACTAGAAAATTTACAAATAAATAAATACTTACGATTTTGTTTCAAGTTTATGTGTAAAATATTCAAAATAATTACTTAATTAAATTAATAAATGTACGCAACATTTTATTTGCGGGTTGGACGTGGACAGAACTAAGTTTCCATTTCAAATGTTTATTTTTTTACTCCTTTAATAAATTTGATGCTTAGGACCAGCTTAGCTCAGTCAGTAGAGAGTTCGACTAGAAACCACAAGATTCCTGGTTCGATACTGGTCCTCGCCAACTCAGCGTATGAGTAGCACAGGGATCTGTGCAGCAAAGTGAGGAGCTGGTAGTAGGTGTGGCGCTTTATTTCAGACGTGAAAACAAACTCCTTGGTCTAGCGCTATTAAAAAAAGGATATACTCCTTCGTTGTCTGGGTGATACCGACTTTAGGCCGTCTCGTCGACTTTACTTTTTTCCTTACTTATGATACAAACCCTCTGACATTGTATTTTCGGGCAATAACTTTCAATAATTAACTTTTACACCGCCCGGTAGCGTTTTTTTTTTTTTTTTTTTTTTGCTAGTACAAATAATGCAGTGAGTTATTTTTTTTTTTTTACTATCTTATGTCTGTTTTCAGGTAGGGGAATTGTGGTTCATGAGGACGACTGGAAAAGTCAAGTAGGTTTCGTTTTGTTTTATTTTATTTTATTTTTTTTTTTGTTTGTTTGTTTTTATTTTAATTGGATCAGGCTTGAATGAAATAAAAGAAAAAAGTCGAGAGGTGAACTCAGTTCTGCGCGAGAAGTGGGAACACACTGAAACATTATAAAACTCCAAACACTTAAAACGATGGCCACAGCTAAACAGAAGTTCGAACCCCCCCCCTTCAAACAAACAATTTAAATCAATAATACCACGATTGAAAAGGATAACAGAAACATACACAGGGACAGACAGATACACACTCACATACACACTCACACTCACAAACTCATACTCACACACAGACAAGCCCATACTCACACATAGATACACAAACAAATAAATATACACACAAAGACATACACACATACTTACAGTAAGACACACAGACACACACAGACAAGCAGACATTCACACCACACACACACACACACACATACACACACACAGAGACATACACACAAATATACTCACATAGACTCACACCCAAAAACACACAAACACACAGAGACATATACACAAATACAAAGTCCACACACACATAGAAACACATTCATGGATAGAGACACAGAAAAATACGCACACACAGACAGATACACATAGACAGACACACAGAAACACATACACACAGATACAGACAAATACAGACACAGACACAGACACACACACACAGAGAGAGAGAGAGAGAGAGAGAGAGAAGCGCAAATTTTCTCATTGATACTCACACACACAAATACAAACATAGACCCACACTCAGACACACACGCAGACATATACAAAGAAACATGGAGGCGCGTGGTCGAATGGTTAGAGTCGTAGGAAATTGACTCGTCGATCCGAGTTCAATTCCTGGACGAAGCTGTTTGAATTTCACTTAGCGATAATACCTTGGGAAAGGTATGAATCCTACTCTCCCTCTAGTTATGGATAAATAGTAGGAAGACTGGGCTCTTTAATCTTGGTTAGGCAACCGGTCTAGGAGAAGGAAAACTCTGAATTTAAACCTGTTGAACTCCGCTTAATAAATAGACCTTGTGTCACATCCTGCTCGCGGAGGGGTTGGTAGATATATATACAAAGAGACACCCGTGCACATACACAGAGAAACACAGAGAATACACATACACACATAGACAAACTCACACATAGATATACACAGAGGCATATACACAGAGACGCCGGTGTACACAGAAACACAGACACATAAACACACACAGACAGACACACACAGATATTGACAGACACAGAAACACAGACACATATAGACACACACACACACCTACTGACGTACACACATATTCACACACACAAACACATATGCACACACCCACACATAGGCAGGTACACACATATAGACACACACACACACACACATATACTGACATACACACATATTCACACACACAAACACATATGCATACACCCACAACATAGGCACACATATAGACACACACAGACACTGACATACACATATAGACACATACACACACACACACACACACACACAAGGAGAGACATCTACAGAGAAGCACATACGCACATAGAAACGTATACAGGCAAAAAAACATACAGCAACACCCACCCACACAGAAACACACAGAAACACGGACAAATACAAGCACACACATACACATACACATACAGAGACAAGCGTGCACACACACACACACACACACAGACGCACATTACTTTTTCCATAAATCTGTCGATTAGTACGGCCCCGGGGTGTGAGATAAGATTTTTGCTTTTTCAAATCGTTTAAAGACGCCGACCAAGAAGTCAGTGAAGTGGATTTTAAAAAGAGCGCCAAAGCTTTTTACTTCATCGCCTCCATCCAAAGTGCAGAAAACATTTGCAATTATCTCTATTGAAGCAAAAAGAGAAAAAGAAAAAGAAAGGAAAAAAAATAATAATTGTTCATTTCTTCTCCGCACCTTTCAAGGAATCTTTCATCGCTTGTGGGGGTGGAGGAGCGGCTGCTGGGGAAGGCCAAACACCCGCGGTCTCTAAGATGACACAACTACATCTTGTTTACGAGATAGCAAGTATCTTAAACACTTTTCAAAATAAAGAGAAAGAAGAAGAATAGAGAAAGAAGTAAAAGTACAAAATACTAGCAGGACCTGTGGATATACCACAGTAAGTAAGTAAGTAAGTAAAGCCGTCGGGGTGGCCTAAAGTCGGTATCAGCCAATCAGCGAGGGAGTCTGTCCCTTTTTCACTAGTGCTAGACCTAGGAGACTGTTTTTCGTCTGAGGTGGAGCACCACACCTACCATCAGCTCCTTACTTTACCGCACAGATCCCCGTGCTACTCATACGCTGTGTTGGCGAGGGCCGGTAACGAACTAGAAATCCTATGCTTTCTAGCCGAACGCACTCTACCGACTGAATCTAATTATTAAAATGTTTGTGTGTTACAAGATTTCCTAAGCAAAGTTTAACAGGTTTGAATTCAGAGTTTTCCTTCTCCTAGACAGGTTACCTTTTTTGTCTCTTTCTTTATAATAAAAAACGGAATGGTCCATCATTTAGCTGAGGTGATGACACTCGTAAGAAATAAGAATTCGGTGGATAAGTTACATCAGATAATCAGGATTTACATTTGGACGGTCTCATTTTAACCAGAGCGTTTTGCAAGATGATAACGGTTGTACAATTAAGGAAGACGAGTATCAATATATAGACTTAGCGGGACCTGTGGATATACCACAGTGTGATAATCTAATTATCCCAAGGTTCGATATGCTTACATAATAACCATTGCAATATAGTTCAATTTGTAAAAAGTATAATAATCTTGATTCAACTCTCTCTCACTTTTTTTTTCTTTCTTTCCTTTTTTCATCTTTTCATCATGTTGGATTGGAACAGATTAGCGTAATCGCTTCCGCGCCCTCTGTTTAAGATGGTGCAACTACATATTGTTTACGAGATAGCAAATATCTTAAATACTTTGAAACGTCTATTTCAAAATAAAGAGAAAGAAAGAAAAATAGAGAAAATAAGAAAAGTATAAAATACTAGCAAGACCTGTGGATATACCACTGCATGATAATCTAATTATTACAATGTTTGTGTGTTACAACATTTTTAAGCAAAGTTTAACAGTTTGCATGATTTGAATTATTCGGACTATTGTCCTCATCTATGTCCAATTTGACACATAGCGTAGTGGATATAGGCGTTGAGTTAATACAGTTCTAAGTGACAGTTAACTATAGGCTGCAGGTTCACTTCTGGTCAAGGGCGACAGTAACATAGAATAGTAATTAACACAGCTTAACACCTGTACCCCAGCTATGGTTAGCGGAATGCGAACAGGATACCCTCATGGATTAAATAAAGGGTTTGGTTCAAAGTTCCGTGATGACTCCCGATTATGACAAGGTTCCCAAGTTCGACCAGAAGGTTCCAGAATTGAAAGAGAAGGTTCCTGAGTTCAAGAAGGCTACCGAGTCCGAAAAGAAATACCCGAAGAAGGCCAGATTGCACATCGGCCGAAACGTTGTACAGATAACAATATCAATGTGGACAATCCAAAGACTTGATATATACCACGTGTACGGGTTAGGCACAAGGCCCTATTAATGTGGGACCACCCGCGAACCGAAGCTCATAGGTGGCGGGTGAAAAATTGCATTGATCCCGTCAGCATTACCACTCAAGGAGGCGCCTCAGGCACTGGGCAATAAGCCCAGCCCTGCCCCTTTAAATCGAGGAGGTAGGTATTGCCTGGGGGCGATAGTCTTCTGGGATCAACGCTGTTAATTGTAGCCACAGTCCAGTGCCGAAGCCACTGGACCCCCGCCCCAAGAGGCGGGTTTGCATACTAATCCAAAGACTTATTCAAACTATTCTTCAAACTGTTCTTATTTGATTAACAAACTTTTTAATAATCCTGCTGGAAAGAGGTGATTGGTTGATTGTTTACTTGTAACGGCATGTTAACGCGTCAAGAGTTATTTTATGCCCAAGCTAAGTTGTATATACTGTGCTACTCATAAGCTGAGTTGGCGTGAGCCGATATCGAACTAGGAACCTCGTGGTTTCTAGCCGAACGCTCTACCGACTGAGCTAACCCGGCCCTACTTCAGCTATACTCGGGTATATAATAGAGAGACAGACAGACAGACAGACAGATAGATAGATAGATAGATTGATAGAGAGACAGACAGATAGACATATTAGAGAGGAGATGGGCTTACTTGATTCTTGCTGTTTCTGCTGATTATTATAACTTGTCGTCCGCCATATTCCTGTCTAGTTGACTTCTATCTACCGGCTTCTTCTTACTTCTTTGGGCTGGTCTGATTTGATCATTGTCTTATCCTTCATTCAATTAATTAAAACAAGATTTGGTTTTACTTGATCAGTTTTATTAGCCCATATTGATTATTCGCCGCGCGGGAGACCGACCCGGATCACGTCTAAGCTCTCTGACGGTTGGGTCGAATCTGCTAACTAGAAACTTATTCTCACGTGTCTGTAGCAGAGGTCAGTCATAACCCCCAACGGTTATGGAAAATTATCCACCTCCACTTTTAATTCTAACGAACTTTATTTAAAATTCTAACTTACAGGTACGCTCACAATTTGACTTCTCATAAATTGTAACAACATGTCAAGGGTCATTTTATGCCTAGAGGTTAGGGAATTACGTTCATTGTATATTTATATTCATGTCACACAAAAGGGATACAACATTAATAAAAATAGACTAAAATTTCGAAATCCGATGTACATTAATTTCCTAAAATAAAAGTTAAACCAGATGAATGAGAATAGACTACATTTTTGGAATCGGCGCCACAAAATTAGTTAAAAATTCGGGCTAAAATGATAAAGATATATTAAAATAGGCACTAATGCAGAATAGCGCGCAAGAGATAATATCATTAGATTACGTATAAAAAGCATTACATTTCACAGAAATACCCAAAACCTTTAAGACGCTTGGGTTAGGGTTAGGGTTAGTGTTGTAGTTAGGGTTATATACATTAATTCACTGAAACAAAAATTATACGAGATCAATGAGAATAGACTACATTTTCGGAATCGACATATGTAATCCCGTCTAGGGTTATTTTATGCCTATAGGTTAGGTAAGTGTGATCGTTATAGATTTATAACAAAGTTACACAAAAGTGATACGAAATTGATAAAAATGGACTAAATTTTCGAGATAAGTGCCACAAAATTAGTTGAAAGCACATAGAAACACCCATGGGTCTTTTTCATTGTTATTGAAGCAGACAATCCACAGGAAGATGATGCTGAGTGATGAAAATTCTGGTGTTTTTTGTTTTTTTTAGATTCAAATAGAATAGATGAAAAAGAAAGAAATTTTTGAAATCAGCACAACAAAAGTAGTTGAAAAACACTTCAAACACATGTCAACTAGTCTGGGGTTATTTTATGCATAGAGATTGGTAAGTGTGTTTATTGTACATTTATAATCGGCTTACACAAAAGTGATACGAGATGAATAAAAATGGACTAGACCTTCGAATTCAGCACCTCGAAATTACTTAAAAACATATGAGAAGTCGTACCTTTTTGGAAGTTAATTAATTAATAATTAATTAGGCGGGCATACCTATTCAAATGTTTAGCCTTACATTCGAATAGGTATGCCCGCCTAATTAATTAATTATTAATTAATTAACTTCCAAAACATTAGGTACGACTTCAATTAAGCACCTATTCTCCCAAAAATTGTCTTCTAAAAAAAGCCATATCAAAAACACATCGTTTGTGTATTTACTTCTCATACTGTCGTGTGAAAAAGTCACTATAAGAGGAATAATACCTTCTTCTAAATAAAACAAAAAAAATGTAAGAAAGTCCGGTTGGTATAGGGGTTACGGTCCTCGCCTGTCAGCTTGACAGTCAGGATTCGAATCACGCACAATGCGCTCTTCCTATCTATAGCTCTGCTGATGAGGCCTAATAGACTTAAAAACACATAGAAACATTCATGGGGCATTTCTTTGTTATTGATGTAGACGTTACGAACCACAGGAAGACGATTCTGGGTGATGAAGTGTCTCTTTTGAGATCCTGATATGTGAAAGATAAAAAAGGAATTAATTTTCGAAATCAGTACCACAAAATTAGTTGAAAACACTTAAAACACATGTCAACCCGTCTAGGGTTAATTTATGCCTCGAGGTTAGGTAAGTGTGTTCATTGTACATTTATAATTAGGTTATACAAAAGTGATACGAGATGGATAAAAATGGACGAGACTTTCGAATTCAGCACCTCGAAATTATTGAAACATTCACGGGGCAATTTCTTTGTTTTTGATGTAGACGTTACGAACCACAGGAAGATGGTGCTGGGTGATAAAGTGTCTCTTTTGAGATTCTGATAACCCACCTCGAGCATCTAATTTGCTCAACACCGACTTTTATTTATTCTATTAATTCTCTCATGTCAAGAGCAACGTATTTTTTTGTTTTGAATACAATTACTTACCTAAACATGCTGAGGGCGACAAAACAACACATTTCCTTCTTCTCTGTCGATATGAACCTGTTTATTTTATCTTCTTTTCATTTTCAGCCAATCAGGAGCTTATTCCTCTGTCTCTATTAACCGCCATTTTCACACTGAACTTTCCTAATTCATCTAGGTTTTCATTTAATTCATCTGTCGTCACTCAAGTGTAATTTCCTAATTTCTTATTTGTCTCCCTTTACGGTTTCTATCATCTCTTTTCCGCCTTAGGAATTCTAAATTTACTAGTTTCCCTTTTTCTATTCTTATTCTTATTATTCGTATTCTTATTCTTATTCTTCTTCTTCTTCTTCTTCTTATTATTATTATTATTATTATTATTATTATTATTATTATTATTATTCATGTGAATGAGATTTCTATCGAAATTATTGATTTATTCTAATGGGATTGCCTCTGTCTTCTCGTATTGACTATTTGTCGGTTTTAAAATATGTTTATTTTAAGATGTTGTTTTCCTGGATACACAAAACATTTAGATTGATTGAATGTTTGATTTAAATCCGTCTCGGATTTGTTTATGCCCAGAGGTTAAGGAATTCCGACTTGGTAAGTTTCTATGTAAAATAAATAAATAAATAATTCATGCAATAATTTATTAAAATTAAATGTTAGAATTAAACATTAGAATTTAAATTTAAAATTAAATATTAAAACTAAAATCATGCAATAATTTCAACAATGCAATAATTTATTAAAAAGTAATTTCAGTATTAAATATTAAAATTTAAATTTAAATTCGAAATCAAATATCAAATCTAAAAGCATGCAATAATCTAAAATTAGTGATTAAAATCTTAGATCCTACAATAATTTAAACCATGCAATAATTTCTTAAAATCAAATTTTTATTATTAATTTGAATGAGATTTCTATCGAAATTACTGATTTATTCTAATAGGATTGCCGCCATTTTCTGGTATTGACTATTTGTTGGTTTAAGAATCTGTTTAATTTAAAATTTTGTTTTCCTGGATACACAAAACATTTAGACTGATTGAATGTTTGATTTTAAATCCGCCTCAGATTAGTTTATGTCTAGTAGTTAAAGAATTGCGCCCGTTGTACATATATTTTTACATTTCTTTTTTTCTTTTTTTTTTCATTTTTTTCTAGATTTTTGTTTCTTCTTTGCACACTGTCCTAGACACACTGATTGATTGATTGATTTTATGAGAAATTCTGGGTATTAATTTAAAACCAACATTAAGTTCTTATAAGGTATTAAGGCATCCGTAGATACCCTAACACTGAACATACGGTAAGGAAAGACAGACAATTAATTCATGAAAAATACACATATGAATGTTTAATAAATATGACATGTAAAGTTGATTTTAATCCGTCTCGGATTATTTCATGCCTCTAGGTTAAAGAATTGCGTTCATCATACGTTCATGCTTATGTTTTCTGTATAGTTGTCTCTTAAGATTTCTTCTGGTATTTTAAAATTTTTTTCTGTTATTGAGTATCTTGGTTTTAAAATATGTTTGATTTTAGATTATGTTTTCGTAGATACAAAAAACATTTTTTTAATGAAATTTTCATTTTCAATTTTGGACAGTAGATTTGTCAGTTCCATGCTGAAAGATACAAGGCCTGAGATTTAATCTTTGTCGGTACTGGCTTGTGAAGACTATAAAACAATGGCTGTTTTAAGAGGGATAAATACATGAACAGACCCTATACATTTTCTGATACACAACATAAATTTTGCTTTATGAAAAAATAATTATCTGAATTGGTACCTTCAGGCTTTTTCTTTTGTCATTTAGAATACATAATGAAAACTTGCAGTACAGTAGTGGCCATTATCTGTTGACATTAAGATAAAAAGAGATAAAGTAAAGTTTTATCGCATCAAAATCATTATTCATACTTGGTTTTAAAAAAAAGATGTTATTTAAAAAAAATTTTTTAATGTTACAAAAATTAAACCGATTAATTTGAATTTGTGAGGTGAGCGATTTGGAGCCCAATCCTAAACAATACTTTTCATCATTTGGATCAGTACCTCATTTTAATCCATCTCTGATTATTTTATGCCTAGTGGTTAAAGAATCACGCCAATTGTTCATCAATATTTACATTTTTCTGTAGATTTTCTCTGATTTTTCTTCTTTGCACACTGTCCTAGATACAAAGATTAATTGATTGATTTTTATGAGAACTTCTGGGTAGTAGTTTAAAACCAACACTAAGTTATTATAAGGTATTAGGGCATCCATAGATACCCTAACACTGAACACGCAGTAAGAAAAGACAAACAATTAATTGATATGAACGTTTAGTTTGGTTTGGTTTGTTTTACGGCATATCAACCTCAATGGGTCATTTAATGCCGATAAAGTTTTGAAATAAATCAATTCTTAATGGATAATACAATTTTTTAATAAATACATTTTTCTATTTAACCCATAGATGGGACCCTAACAGGTACTACCACTCCGGGTCAGAGTGGACCAGGGAGCAATGGGATTAATGGGGTGCTCCACATTCCCCAAACCTCCAAAACTGGAACCTCACCATCAGATAGAGTTTAACGTCATTCCCAGGATATTGTAGACCCGCAGCTACCGCCTTCTAGCACCCATATGATAAAAAGGGGCTTGGGGCAATAGGGTTGGGAAAATCATATAGGTGCTAGGGCTTGACGGATATGAACGTTTAATGAATATAACATGTAAGAACAAATAGGATCTTTTAAAGATTGTTTTTATCTGTCTCGGATTATTTCATGCCTAGAGCTTAGAGAATTGCGTTCATAATACGTTCATATTTATAAGATTTTTTTCTTGTTTTTTGTTGTTGTTGTTATTGAGTATTTATTGGTTTTAAAATCTGTTTAATTTAATATGCTGTTTTTCCTGGACACACAAAACATTTAGACTGATTGAATGTATGATTTTAAATTAAAAATACAAAATGATAGAAGGTCAGATTCTAGTTCAGGTAAATACCTTCAGGTACCTGAACTCCACATTTGTCATCAACAATAGACTCAATGCAGAGCTTGATCTCTGAATTTCAAATGCTTCCAAAGCATTTGATCGACTGAAGAGGCGAGTCTGGTTCAACAGAGACATCTCTTGAAAACTAAATGTGCAGTATACCGTACCACAGTTCTCTCAACCCTCCTGTACGGTGCGGAAGCCTGAAAGATATACAAAGCAGATGCCCATAGACTACTTGTCTACTACATGCGTCACTTACACAGTATATTAAATGTCAAGTGGTAGCAACATGTTTCAAACAGGACCATCCTGAAGAGAACTGGACTCCCTGGCATACACGAAATACTTGTCCAACGCAACCTGAGATGGCTGGCCACTTAAACAGACTTGAAGATGACAAACTAGCAAAGCAATTAAGTACTCTCAACTGAGAGAGGGACCACGTGGAATTGGTAGACCAAAGCTCAGGTACAAATATAACATCAAGAGAAACCTGAAGGACTTGAACATCCCCATAGGCAGTTGGCAAGACGCAACCAGAGACCGATTAAATTGAATTAAAATGATTCGTGTGTTGTCATCATGGGATACAATTTTTTTGATAATTTTTTTAGGATTAGTATATGTCTCTTGGTTAAAGAATTTCGCCCATTGTACCAATTTCAATCTTGCAATAATCTAAATAATGCAATAATTCCTCAAAATTAAATATTAAAATTAAATATTAAAACTTAAATTTAAAATGAATTATTAAAACTAAAACCATGCAATGATTTAGAATTAGTTATTAATTTTTTTAACGATGCAACAATTTAAATCATGCAATAATTTATTAAAATCAAGTATTAAAATTAAATGTTAAAACTTTGAATTAAATATTAAAACTTTGAAATATTAAAACTTTGAATTAAATATTAAAACATTGAATTAAATATTAAAACTTTGAATTAGATATTAAAACTTTGAATTAAATATTAAAACTAAAACCGTGCAATAATTTAAAATTAGTAATTAAAAATTTTAAATCATGCAATAATTTCAACCCTGCAATTATGTATTAAGATTTAGAATTGAATATTAAAATTAAAATTTTAAAATAAATATTAAAACTAAACCGTGCAATAATTTAAAACTAGTAATTTTTTAAATCATGCATGCATGCCATGCTATAATTTAAAATTAATGATTAATTTTTAAATCATGCAATCATTTATTAAGATTAAATTTTAAAATTGAATATTAAAATTTTAATTTAAATCTACAGTGGTGCCCCTCTACAGTGGTGCAGTCGGTGTATTCTGCCCCCACCCAGCCGACAGGGTGGTCTTACCCTTTGGCAGGAGTACAGTCGGCATATTCCATCGCTCCAGGCGCCAGGGCAGTCTTACCCTTTGGCAGGAGTGCAGTCGGCATATTCCATCGCTCCAGGCGACAGGGCGGTCTTACCCTTTGACGGGGTTGCAGTCGGTGTATTCTACCGCTCCAGCCGACAGAGTGGTCTTACCTTCTACAGGAGTGCAGTCCGCGTATTCTACCGCGCCAGTCGACAAGGTGGTCTTACCGCTCTGCAAGAGTGCAGTCTGTGTATTCTACCACTCGAGCCGACACAGTGGTCTTACCCTTCAGCAGAAGTGCAGTCGGTATATTCTACCCCCACCCAGCCGACAGGGTAGTCTTACCCTTGGGCGGGGTGCAGTCGGCGTATTTTACCCCTACCCAGCAGACAGGGTGGTCTTACCCTTCTGTAGGGTGCAGTCAGTGTATTCTACCCCCACCCAGCTGACAGGGAGAAGTCTGGTTGTACATTTATTTATTTCATAGAACGTTTCAATCATCACGAACTTCAGCAGATAAGAATTTGGAATTTTGTAAATTCTAGTAATTAATTATAGATAAAGAAAACTGTCTACAATGTTGCCTTGGCAACGTATCTAGGAATTCCAAGAATGATAAATCTTGATAAAAATGCGAAAACCAAAACGAAATTCTTGACCGATATCTAAGATCTGAAATTTAAAATTTATTACAGATTTAAAGATTTCAGTGGGTACAATTTTCCGCTTTGTACGCACTTACAAAAGGAAAATAATTATGGCTTATTTATGGAAAGGTTCAATCTCTACTATCATATCACCAACATCTACCTCTGGCGAAGTGAACCACAAATAAAACAGGATATCTAGAAACAATGTACATTGAGCTCTCACAATAGATTACCTTTATCATTGCAGAAGAACTCTGCATGGAATGATCCTAAATACCAAGAATATATATATATATATATATATATATATATATATATTATACAAAAGCTGAGATAATCACCTTTTATTTCCTAAAGGCTTTTTTCCTGTTTGATTTAATGATACAAAATCCATACTAAAATATATCTTATTTTTAGGGTTACGTTATGTTTGAAAAAAATCCATTTTAATTGTTTCTAATTAGTTGTAATTAGCAATTAAGTCAAAACTTGACCAGTCTCTCTCTCTCTCTCTCTCTCTCTCTCTCTCTCTCTCTCTCTCTCTCTCTCTCTCTCTCTCTCACACACATTCTGCATATTACTTTCACCCTCACTGTATATCTTGATTACCTCCTCCTTATATAGATATTAGTCTCTCGATGTGAGTAAGAGGGAGAACGAAGGGTTATTATGTTAGAGACATTTAACTATGTTAAAATTAATTTGAAGATAGGGATGAGCGGGTAGTGGTTTACCTAGCGTGGGCCCGTAGTGGACTCGCCCTTCCTAGAACACTCCGCTCCAGTAGGCTTAAAAGGGAGATTTTTGCTGGTACGTCGGGGGAGGAGGGAGGAGTTTATAACTCGGTACTATTTCTTTTTGGGGAAATGAATTTGTAACTCATAACTACAGTGTAGTAAAATATTGTGTTTTGCTCGACTCTTGTGCGAGCCAAGGTTTTTATTTAATAAAATGAAAAAAATTAAAGATATTTTAAAGGGAGGGGTACAATATTTACATTTACTTTTCGAAAAAAAAAACCTGGGGGTGACATACTTTTAACGCCTACAAACCGCTAGAAAGTTATTTGTGGATAAAAACGCCTTCAAACCGCTAAAAGATATTTTAAAGTAGGGGTTTTGAAATATTTACATTTTACTTGTCGATAAAAGACTTGGTGGGTGGGGGTAAAATATCGCTTCCATATTGCATTAACTTTTCGGGAAAAATACCTATAACCAGCTAGGGAGTTCCTAAGTAGCACGGGTCGGATTATCAGCAAGGCACCGCTTAGTGTTTTTGGGTAGAAGGTCAGGACGCGTTTATGCAATATGCACTTTTCAGTGTTGATTTATCAATGAATGAATTTATGATGCATCAGTTACTTTATTTCAAAACTTTCTGGGTTTTTTTCAAGTCACTTAACATTGATCCCCCCTCATTTTGTGGGCGCAAAATATCGGTGGGATTATATACTTTGGAAACTAATTACAGTATAAATAAAAAAATACAAAAGACCGAAGACTATTCACACAATAGAAGAAAAAAAATTTATGGGAGTTATCCTGGTAGAAAATATGTACCGAAAATCAAAAAATTAAATGTAAAATAAAAGCTAAAAAAATAATTTTGGAAGATCTTTTTCTTTTCTTTTACTCTTTTCGGTAATTATTTAATTGGCTAATATCTTGTAAAAGAAAAAATATAAATCCATTTATTCTATTTAAAAGGGCGCCTGAATTTTGAATAGTTTTCTACAAAAATTATCAGATAACAATAATAAACTAAAATAGTTATTAAATAAATACTTGTCTTTAGAATCTAAAAATATGAAATTTGAAGCTTAAAATTGGGCGTTTCATATTTTAAATGAACTAGTAAATATATGCACCCTCCGGGTGCAAGTATTTAAGTTTAATATAATAAAATATCATATTAAATTAGAAAGGCTAATTAAAATGAATAAGAATGCAGATAAAAACATTTGCAACAGAGGGGTATAATCGAAAAATAGAACAACTTTGAAACTAACTCTTCCATCATTTTCCCTTACTCCCGTCTTTCATTGGTAAATTTTCCTAATTTAACTATTTAGTTAAAATAGGAAGTAAAGAATACAATTACAGTTATTTATTCTTGTTAATGAATTTCTTTTAAGATTTATCCCCGAGATTGATGCTCATATTCAATAAGAAAAAAAAACCCAAACATTTTGAAATCAATAATAATAAGCATATATTTATTAAAATCATTTTTTTTAATATCAATATGCAAATTAGCCTTCCCATTCATACTGTAAGCCGTTATTTTGTTGTATATTTAAATACAATTGCATGTTATTAGTATGTAGATATGGTCAACAGTCTTAATGATGTAAAACAATTTTATTAATAATCGAGGTTTAAATAAAAATAAAATCATGGAGAATGTGATGTAAATAACGAAGGGAATTGTGATTTGTATAGTAATATAGTTTCGGTTACAGACAGAGAGACACACAATCTCCATTATAATAAGATGTTACCTATTACTTACATATGATAATTATTTCTGCTATTGTAATATTTACCTTAAATAATTTCGATTTATTTTTATTGAATCAATTTGATTGAAACGATTCAGAAATTAAACAAAGAATTCGTTAATAAATAAGTCAACATAGAGAATTTTATCAAAATCAGGTAATTCCCAGATTTTTGAAAAAAATTTCCATAAACAACGACCTCTTATAAAAGATACGTCACGTGACATTTTCTCTCGGTCATTTCTTTTTTGTAAACAAATTCACAATACTTTTTTGGATCGTCTTTTTTTTGCGTGTTTAGACTCAAAAGAAAAAATATATTTCATTTAAGTCATCAATTCTTTTGTAACTGAGTGTATTTGTTGTTTTTTGTTATTGATTTCTAAGAAGAAACTGTCATAAGCCTTAAATAAAATTATCTTTTTTGGATATACATAAAATCAGCGGCCATGTTTACGATATATTTGAGCAAAATTGACCGAAAATAATAGTTTAAAATTTATTAAAAATGAATTACGTGTAGTATTACTTTTTTTTTTTTTTTCTTACTGATGCTCATCATATTACTACTTTTAGACAAAAATGTGACCATAAATAATCGATTTAATTGATTTTAAATTGGCAACCAACCAGCCAAACAACCAACCAAGCAAAATCTAAGTGAAAGAAATACTAGTAAAATACTAGTTAAAAAATCCAGCCAAACTACCTTGTAGAAAATGCTTCTTTTTCACAGGTTATTTTTCGAGTCTTTTTTTTTTGTACTTAAAAAATATTAATGTTATTCTATCCTTGATTCTAAAACAATTTCTTTCATTTTTCAGCATGTTCGCTGTCTGAACAGAAAAATATGAGTTTGAGAGGTAAGTTCTGTTTTTCAAAACGTTTCATCATCGTCAAGTCGAGCTAACAGCACCGATTCATATGACATCTCGCCACCCGTCCATAACGGTCTCTTCTGCACAACATCCAGTGTCCACGCAGAGCCGATGAATGCAAGTTTGGAACTGTAAACTTTTGTCGTCCCGGATCCCCGCCTTTGTTCACGCTATGTGAATAAAGGAATTCCTGCCTTTATTCACGCTATGTGTTTCCTTGTAGATTCCAGATGTAAAAACGTACAAACGTAACTCCTTAGATATTAACCGTGTGCTCTTTCGTTTTTTTTTTTTATCGGCAAAATAATTTAGATATTTTACAATGCCCCCTCCCCTGGATAAAATACAAATAAGGATTCAGACAAAGACTCCACTTTGATCCATTACTTGGGCTAGGTCGATTGGAAAGACCCCCATCCCGATCAATCGTCTGGCCCCGTTAAGCCCTAGAACCTATATGATTATTATACCGACTGTATTGCTCTGGAAAACTACCATCCCTTTTTATAATAGATGTGCTAAAAGGCGAGGGTTTTAGTGTCTTTGGTATGACGTTAAACTGCCTCTTGTGGTGCTGTTCCCATTGTGGTGTTTTTAGAAGTGTGGATTACCTCTGTATTGCCATTAATCCCAGGTCTACTTTGGTTGGACAACACTGGTGTGTCCATGTGTAGGTGTCCACAGGAAAACGTCATTTATGAGTTCGTCCTTGCTTCTCCAACAGTGTCCAGTATGTTATGTTCGTCTTGCTTGGATGGTTTGTGTAATAGGAGGTAAGTGGCCATAAAGCTGTTTTTTGTGGGTTTGTTTTCGAGGATTTGTCTTAGACATTCTTGTGTAGTTTTCGTTTATCTTTTTCTCTAATCGCTTCATTAAAGTCGAAGTAGTGTAACAGGAACGAGCTCATAAGTGACGTTCTCATATGAGCATCCCCGCATAGGCACACTATTACGATTCGGATGGCCATTTGTGGGCTGTAGTTGAATGCTGTTTTACAGTGGAGATTCTTTTTAACATAAAGTTTGATCCTTTCTTGAAATAGAAAGATGTAGTATCAGTTTTAATTCTTGTCTGTTGTTCCTTCTCCGAAGTAGAAAGATGTATTAGATATAATTATTTTCTGTTAATCTGTCTTCAAAGCTGTAAAATGTAGAATACGTTTAAATCCTTGTCTGTTGATCTATCCTCAAAGTAGAAAGATGTGGTATTAGTTTTAATCTTTGTCTGTTGTTTTCCCCTTTGTTCTACCTTTTCACATCAACCTTTTAAAAAAATTAAACATTTTCAAAATCTGACATGTGCAATTGTTATAAATAATTGATATTTATGCCCAACAGTTAGGCATAAGCAATTATTATTATTATTATTATTATTATTATTATTAGCAAATATATGCACCTTCCGGGTGCAAGTATTTAAGTTTTAATATAATAAAATATCATATTAAATTAGAAAGGCTAATGAAACTTTATAAGAATTCAGATAAAAAGATTTGTAACAGAGGGGGTATGATTGAAAAATAGAACAACTTTGAAACTAACTCTTCCATCATTTTCCCTTACTCCCGTCTTTCATTGGTAAATTTTCCTAATTTTAGTAAAGAATAATATTACAGTTATTTTCTCTTGTTAATGGATTTCTTTTAAGATTTATCCCCGAGATTTTTGCTCATATTTATTAATATAAAACCAAACAATTAGAAATCAATAATACTAAGCATATATTTATGAAAATCAAATTTTTAAGATCAATATGCAAATTAGCCTTTCAATTCACACTGTAAACCGCTATTTTGTTGTATATATAAATACAATTGCATGTTATTAGTATGTAGATATGGTGAACAGTATTAATGATGTAAAACAATTTTATTAATAATTGAGGTTTAAATAAAAATAAAATCATGGAGAATGTGATGTAAATAACAAAGGGAATTGTGACTTGAATAGTAATATAGTTTCGGTTACAGACATACAAACCCACAATCTCCATTATAATAAGATTTGCTTGTTTGTTTATCATCCCTCCTTGGGTATCTC
>CM042172.1:37034379-37066879 GCA_023376005.1 Doryteuthis pealeii | reverse complement strand
GGAAAGAAAAGGTTAAGAGAACGAGAAAGAGAAAAAAGAGAGAAAAAGAGAAAAGAGAGAAAGTCAGTGTGTGGAGTTGGGAAAGAGTTAAGATAGAAATATACAAAGGGCAAGACACTGACAGAGACAGTCAGTGTGAGAGAGAGAGAGAGAGAAGAAAGAAAGAAAGAAAGAAAAGAAAGAAGAGTGGATAATATTGTGTGTATGAAAGAAGAGTCAAAGAGAGACGTATATATACAGAGAGAAGGGAAATAAAGAGAATAAAAAGGAAGAAAGAAAAAGAAAGGAAGGAAGGAAGAGAGAGAGAAAAAAAGAAGAAAGAAATGAAGGAAGAAGAGAGAAAAAAGAAAGAAGGAAGAGAAATTCTTGTGAGTGGCCATTGTAGAAAAAATCAAAGAGGATATATACAGAGATAAGGAAATAAAGAGAGAAAGAGAGAAGGCAGCGTGGGGGGGGGGGTTAAAGATAGAAATATACAGAGGGCAGGAGAGAGAGAATAAAGAAAGAAAGGATAGGAAAGATGAAAGAATCCAATATGGGAATTATTCAGTAAAGAAAGAAAGAAAGAAAGAAAAAATAAGGGTAGTGTAGGAGAGGGGTGTTTTGTCAAGAAAAGCAACTAAAAATTAACTAAAAAACAATCTAAAATTAATATAATCGACAATGCTGATTTAATGAAAAATACAATTTAAATAATGGCCGGAGACTGGTCGTCTGAATAGCACAGTTACTAAAATCAGAATGAAAGAAATCGTATTATAATAGAGATTCGTTCTCTCAGTCTCTAACTGAAACTACACCTCCACTGACGGACAATCGTATAAGTTATTTAATGATCATTATTTTACTGTATTTGATGGCATGATAGGACATAAACACTTGTTTCCAAAAAGTTTGGCTCAAAAAAATTGCTCCGCTTTTAAATATATTGAGTGAAATGTTGAGACCTCCGTAGTCCTAGGCTAATCTTCTCTATGATGCTCACTAACCCAGCTTACGCTCAGTAATTTTACCTACCCTAAACTCCATGCATCCTTATTTTATTGCTGGTGCTGTTATAATCAAGGTTAACAGGATACTTTTCAACAATATATGCTTAAATACACTAAAAACATTTTTCCCTGAATCTGAACCGCGGTCAGTGCGTCTTATATGCATGTGCGTGTGTCTTATATGCATGGGGTGCGTCTTATATGCCTGTGCGTCTTATATGCCGTCAAATACGGTAATCTTAATTAGCAACTTATTAATTAACAACTAGCAGAAATATGGACCCTTTGGTGCAGGTATTTAAGTTTTGAAGTCATAAAATATTAGATTGACGAAACTAAATATGAAGGCATATAAAAAGATTACAATTATTATTGTTTTATTTTAATTGATTTTTATATAAAACTAGAAGTGGCTACCCGGCGTCGCCTTGGTAGAGAGGTATTTTTTAAAGTTAGTCCGCAGATCTATTATTACTGAATCGTGAGTTGAATCCTCGTGGGATGCCACATTTAAATCCCTATGTAAAAAAAATAGACCTTGCATTGATCCAGCTACTCTGAAAAGAAATGTTAATGTCTACTATCTAAATATTTAAATGAAAAAAAAATCCATGTTGTTATCATTTAAATTTCATTTTTTTTATTATCTTCATGAATATAAATCAAATCTTTATTATTTTTGCTCAAAACCAAGCCTGGTAGTATTTAATGTGTTATATATATATATACTTTGTCGTTAATTGTTTTATTTTCGAAGTTTCCTCCAGACATACATATACACTCAACTGCCCTTTATATATATATATATATATATAGTATATATATATATATAAAAACAAAGTAAAAACAGCACAATTTTAAAAAGATGTGATATTGCTGTCATTAAAACCCTACTAGCCAAGATTTACTTAGTTGGTCACGTTGTCCGTATGAATGAGAACAGGCTTCCAAAGAAGTTTTTTACGGGCAACTACAAATGCTAAGCGTTACGCTACAAGGACAAATTGAAGGACATTTGAAACGCCTAGATATTGACCTGAGTGCTTGGGAAGATCTAGCATCGGATCGGAAGGAATGGCGTAAGACCTGTTTTCGCTAAACTAAAGAGCTTTGAACAAATAGACTGAAGCATAGAGATCGGCTCCGCATAACTTTAAAGAAAAACATTTAACTCCTGCCTTGGATCATTTCGTTTGTCAGTATGGTTTCATGGCTCACAGCAGGACTGGGCTGCTGTCACACTCGAGAACATAAATATTTCTGCTTGACACGCATGCACAACATGGGAGGAATCAAATCACTCACTGCTGACCCTCATCTATCGTTCTCGATAGGAGAGTCCATCATATATTATAATATATATATTATATATATATATATATATACAGGTTTCGTTGAATTGAACAGACAATTCCTGTCTGACAGTCTTTCATTGATCCGTTCTAATCTTCGGGCCATCTTTCTGGTGTCAGGGTGGAACTGGTATACAGTCCACCGAATATTTTCAACACTAGCGCTTTCGGCAACACTATCCATCCTCAGGTGGGAAACGATGGAATAGTTTTTTCATGTCTCGTTTTTTAACGAGAACGAGTAGAAGCAAGGAATTAGTGGAGGTAATATCAATTGGTAGTGGGAGGTTTTTTGGAATGGTAGTAGTTTGAACAAAGCAGTGGTGATTTTTTTGGAGGAGGCACAGGTTGTGATTAAGGGGGGGGGGAATAATGGAAGTAATGTAGGTAGAAATTATAAGCATTTTAGGATATGTTGACTTACTTCAAAGTTTATTTTGTTTAGGGTAGGTTTTTTTTTTTATTATATAAGCTTCAATTATTTGAAGTTTTTGTTTGTTTTTTTCTCTATGTGTGTGTGTGTGTATTTTCAGTTAGAATTTTGCGGTAGGTAGATGGGGGGGGGGGCATGAATGTGTTTTAAGATGTTGATTAATGGAGCTGGAATCTGATAATGGCAATGGTTTTATCTAATAAAACACCAGAAGTGATGGCCGCGAAGATTAGAACGGGTCAATTAAAGACTTGTCAGACCAGGAATTGTCTGTTCAATTCAACGAAACCTGTATAAAAGAAAAAATGCTGCCTAAAATATACTTGTTTTATATATATATATATATATATATATAATATATATATATATATATATTGGATTGCTCTTAATTCGTAAAGGCAATATAAAGACAATCTACGTTTTAATAGAGATAAAAATTTGCAGGTAATAAAATAATGGCTGACAATTCTTATCTAATAAAAAAGGTCATTGTGATGCTACTTGTTGAAGGATAGTCTAAGTAGCTATGATGAAAATAAGCTAAATTGAAATGAAAGTAATAGGAGCCAAAATGAAATAATGATTGAAAATGATTTATCTAATAAAAAAATCACGAATAATACTACTTGTTGAGTGATAGTATGAGTAGCTTTGATGAAAGGCATTTAATTAAGATGGAGGATATGCGAATCAAAAATGAATAATGCTTGACAATATCTTTATCTAATAAAAAAGTTGAGTGATAGTTTGAGTATCTGTGATGAAGAGATCTGAAATTAAGATGAAAGAAATACAAGTGAATAATGAATAATGGCTGACAAAGGAACTAAAATAAAGAGAACGAAATACGATCAAAAAGAGTAATGGTTGACAAGGCTTTATCTCGTTAAAAACGTCATGGTGATACTATTTGACACCTGAGTTGCTGTATAGACCCCAGAGGGTTTATAAGACCACTTGAGAAACCCTGGTCTAAGTAATTGTGAGGAAAATCAACTAAAATTATGGTGAAAGAATTATTATTCAAAATGAATAATGGTTGACAATGTTTTTATCTAATAAACATCATGATAATGCTACTTGTCGAGTGAGAGTCTGAGTAGATGTGATGAAGAGGATCTGAAATTAAGATGAAGAAATACAAGGGTAAAATGAATAATGGCTGACAATAGTTTATCTAATAATAAAATTCACGATAATATTACTACTAATACTACAGTCATTATCCTTTCTAGTCGGGTACATAAAAAGTTATTTATGTGATAGAGAAAGAGTGTGTGTATACAATAGAAACTATGGGTTTTTTTTATCCCCGGAAAAGCGCTGTCTAAACCCACGTTTTGTAAGAGAATAGACGCGTAGNAGACAAAGAAGAGAAGTGAAAAGGTGAATATACAAAGAGAGGGAGATAGAAAGAGAAGAAGAAAGAGAGAAGAAGAGAAGAAGAAAAGAGAAAGAGAAGAGAGAGAGAGTCTTTGTGTGTGTGTAGAAAAGAGAGAAAGAGTGGAATATACAGCGAGAAGGAAAAAAGAAAGAGAACAGAACGAGAAGAAGAGAGAGAAGAGTAAAGAGTGAAATATACAGAGAGAAGAAGATAGAAAGAGAAGAAGAAGAAAGAGAAGAAGAGAAGGGAGAGTGATTCTTTGTGTGTGTGTAGAAAGAGAGAAAGAGTAAAATATACAGCGAGAAGGAAAAAGAAAGAGAACAAGAAAGAGAGAGAAGAAGAGTAAAGAGTGAAATATACAGAGAGAAGAAGATAGAAAGAGAAGAAGAAAGGGAAGAAGAGAAAGGGAGAGAGAGTTGTTATGGGTGTGTAGAAAGAGGCAAAGAGTGAAATATAAAGTGAGAAAGAAAGAGAAATAGAAAGAGAAAAAGAAAGGGAAAAAGAGAAAGAGAGTTATATTGGTGAAATATAGAGAAAAGGAGGAGAGAAGAGGAGAAATTGAACAAGAAAGAGAAGAAAAGGGGAGAATGAAAAGAGTAAAATATACGAGAGAGGGGGGAAAGAGAAAAAGAAAGTAAGAGAAAAAGGGAGAGAGAGTCTTTGTATGTGTGTAGAAATAGTCAATGGTGAAATATAGAGAAAAAAAGGAGAGAAAAAAGAGAAGAAAGAGGAAAGAGATAGAAAAAGTAGTTTTGTGTGTGTGTGTGTGGTGTGTGTGTGTTTGTGTGTGTGTATGCGTCCATGTGTGTGTGTGTGTGCGTGTGTTTGGTGTGTGGCGTATGTGTTGTTTGTGTGTGTGCGATGTGTGTGCACGAGTGTGTTGAAAGAGTCAAAAAGTGAAATAGAAGGATATATATATATATATATATATATATATATATATATATATAACAAGAAACAAGAACAGACAAACGGAGTATGTATGTGTGTACGTGGAAAGAATTGGAGATACAAATATAGAGAGAGAAGGAGAGAGACAGAGGAAGAGAAAAAGTGAAGAAGACAGTCTCTCTCTCTCTCTCTCTCTCTCTCTCTCTCTCTCTCTCTCTCTCTCTCTCTCTCTCTCTCTCTCTCTGTGTGTCTGTGGTGTGGTAAAGAGTTAAAGATCGAAATATACCAAGTGAAAGAAAGAAAAGGTTAAAGAGAACGAGAAAGAGGAGAAAAAGAGAAAAAGAGAGAAAGTCAGTGTGTGGGAGTTGGGAAAGAGTTAAGATAGAAATATACAAAGGGCAGGACACTGACAGAGACAGTCAGTGTGAGAGAGAGAGAGAGAAAGAAAGAGTGATAATATTTGTGTGTATGAAGAAAGAGTCAAAGAGAGACGTATATATACAGAGAGAAGGGGAAATAAAGAGAATAAAAAAGGAAGAAAGAAAGAAAGAAAGAAAAGGGAAGAAGAGAGAGAGAGAGAAAAAAAGAAAGAAAGAAGGAAGAGAAATTCTTTCTGAGTGTCCATTGTAGAAAAAATCAAAGAGGGATATATACAGAGATAAGGATAGAAAGAGAGAAAGAAAGAAAGGCAGCATGTGTGGGGGGGGGTAAAGATAGAAATATACAGAGGGCAGGAGAGAGAGAGAGAGAGAGAGAGAGAGAGAGAAGAAAGAAAGAAAGGATAGAAAGATGAAAGAATCAAATATGGGAAATATTCAAAGAGAAAGAAAGAAAGAAAGAAAGAAAGAAAGAAGGGCAGTGTGTGGGGAGGGGTGTTTTTGTCAAGAAAAGCAACTAAAATTAACGTAAAAACAATCTAAAATTAATTATAATCGACAATGCTGAATTTAATGAAAAAATACAATTTAAATAATGGCCGGAGACTGGTCGTCTGAATAGCACAGTTACTAAAATCAGAATGAAAGAAATCGTATTATAATAGAGATTCGGTGTCTCTCAGTCTCTAACTGAAACTACACCTCCACTGACGGCACAATCGTATGGTTATTTAATGATCATTATTTACTGTATTTGATGGCATATAGGACGCACTTGTTTTCCAAAATTTTGGCTCAAAAAAATTGCCCTGCGTCTTATAAATATAGGTGATGTTTGAGACCTCCCGTAGTCCTTGGCTAATCTTCTCTATGATGTTCACTAACCCAGCTTACGCTCAGTATTTTACCTACCCTAAACTCCATGCATCCTTATTTTATTGCTGGTGCTGTTATAATCAAGGTTAACAGGATACTTTTCAACAATATATGCTTAAATACACTAAAAACATTTTTCCCTGAATCTGAACAGCGGTCAGTGCGTCTTATATGCATGTGCGTGTGTCTTATATGCATGGGGGTGCGTCTTATATGCCTGTGCGTCTTATATGCCGTCAAATACGGTAATCTTAATTAGCAACTTATTAATTAACAACTAGCAGAAATATGGACCCTTTAGGTGCAGGTATTTAAGTTTTGAAGTCATAAAATATTAGATTGACGAAACTAAATATGAAGGCATATAAAAAGATTACAATTATTATTGTTTTATTTTAATTGATTTTTATATAAAACTAGAAGTGGCTACCCGGCGTCGCCTTGGTAGAGAGGTATTTTTTAAAGTTAGTCCCGCAGATCTATTATTACTGAATCGTGAGTTGAATCCTCGTGGGATGCCACATTTAAATCCCTATGTAAAAAAAATAGACCTTGCATTGATCCAGCTACTCTGAAAAGAAATGTTAATGTCTACTATCTAAAATATTAAATGAAAAAAAAATCCCATGTTGTTATCATTTAAATTTCATTTTTTTTATTATCTTCATGAATATAAATCAAATCTTTATTATTTTTGCTCAAAAACAAAGCCCTGGTAGTATTTAATGTGTATATATATATACTTTGTCGTTAATTGTTTTATTTTCGAAGTTTCCTCCAGACATACATATACACTCAACTGCCCTTTATATATATATATATATATATATATATATATATATATATATATAAACAAAGTAAAAAACAGCACAATTTTAAAAAGATGTGATATTGCTGTCATTAAAACCCTACTAGCCAAGATTTAACTTAGTTGGTCACGTTGTCCGTATGAATGAGAACAGGCTTCCAAAGAAGTTTTTATACGGGCAACTACCAAATGCTAAGCGTTACGCTACAAGGACAAATTGAAGGACAATTTGAAACGCCTAGATATTGACCTGAGTGCTTGGGAAGATCTAGCATCGGATCGGAAGGAATGGCGTAAGACCTGTTTCGCTAAACTAAAGAGCTTTGAACAAAATAGACTGAAGCATAGAGATCGTGCCTTGGATCATTTCGTTTGTCAGTGTGGTTTATGGCTCACAGCAGGGCTGGGCTGCTGTCACACTCGAGTAAACATAAAATTTCTGCTTGACAGCATGCACAACATGGAAGGAATCAAATCACTCACTGCTGACCCTCATCTATCGTTCTCGATAGGAGAGTCCACCATATATATATATATATATATATATATATATATATATATATATATATATACAGGTTTCGTTGAATTGAACAGACAATTCCTGTCTGACAAGTCTTTCGTCGATCCGTTCTAATCTTCGGCCATCCTTCTGGTGTCAGGGTGGAACTGGTATACCAGTCCACCGAATATTTCAACACTAGCGCTTTCGGCAATACACTTTGCCATCCTCAGGTGGGAAACGATGGAATAGTTTTCATGTCTCGTTTTTAACGAGAACGAGTAGAAGCAAGGAATTAGTGGGAGGTAATATCATTTGGTAGTGGGAGGTTTTTGGAATGGTAGTAGTTTGAACAAAGCAGTGGTGATTTTTTGGAGGGGGGGGGCACAGGTTGTGATAAGGGGGGGGGATAATGGAAGTAATGTAGGCAGAAAATTATAAGCATTTTAGAATATGTTGACTTACTTCAAAGTTTATTTTGTTTAGGGTAGGTTTTTTTTGTTTTATATATAAAGCTTCAATTATTTGAAGTTTTTGTTTGTTTTTTTCTCTATGTAGTGTGTGTGTATTTTCAGTTAGAATTTTGCGGTAGGTAGAGGGGGGGGCATGAATGTGTTTTAAGATGTTGATTAATGGAGCTGGAATCTGATAATGGCAATGGTTTATCTAATAAAACACCAGAAGGATGGCCCGAAGATTAGAATGGTCAATTAAAGACTTGTCAGACAGGAATTGTCTGTTCAATTCAACGAAACCTGTATAAAAGAAAAAAATGCTGCCTAAATATACTTGTTTATATATATATATATATATATATATATTATATATATATATATATATTGGATTGCTCTTAATTCGTAAAGGCAATCTAAAGACAATCTACGTTTTAATAGATAACAAATTTGCAGGTAATAAAATAATGGCTGACAATTCTTTATCTAATAAAAAAGGTCATTGTGATGCTACTTGTTGAAGGATAGTCTAAGTAGCTATGATGAAAATAAGCTAAATTGAAATGAAAGTAATAGGAGCCAAAAATGAAATAATTACTGAAAATGATTTATCTAATAAAAAAATCACGATAATACTACTTGTTGAGTGATAGTATGAGTAGCTTTGATGAAAAGCTTTTAATTAAGATGGAGGATATGCGAATCAAAAATGAATAATGCTTGACAATACTTTATCTAATAAAAAAGTTGAGTGATAGTTTGAGTATCTGTGATGAAGAGGATCTGAAATTAAGATGAAAGAAATACAAGTGAATAATGAATAATGGCTGGCAATAGTTTATCTAATAATAAAATTCACGATAATATTACTACTAATACTACAGTCACTTATCCCTTTCTAGTCGGGTACATAACAAAAGTTCTTATGTGATAGAGAAAGAGTGTGTGTACCAACATAGAAACTATGGGATTTTTTATCCCCGGAAAAGCGCTGTCTAAACCCTACGTTTTGTAAGAGAATAGACCGTACTTCGACGCAGTGAGGAGATGGGTGCAGCTTTGAAGAAAGGAGACAAACGAATTTATTGAACAAAATGTTTACTATACGTAAAAACACAACAAATATCAAACAGGGGTATACAAAAGGCCTAGAAAGAAACAACCAAACGAAGTTTATGGAATGTTCAAGAGTTCAATGAGTTTGGTTGGTAAAAGTATTTCTAGGAGAATTGAATGTATCAAAGGGGTTAAAGTGATGGTTTGCAGATAAAATTGCCTGCGAAACTTTGCTGTTTATCCTTGATATTACTGTTCCACGTAACTGGTTGGGCCCTGAAGAATTGGTTATTAGGAGTGCGTTTGCCGCCCTTGCTTCCAACGTGCTGGGGGTTCCGATTCGTCGCCGTCTGGGGTTTTTAACGATACGGTGAGCAATTCTTTCGAAGTGTAGGTTGAGAGTGTAGGAACAGGCCGTTAACTCCGAACGCCAGAGTAGAGACGCTCAGAACGTCTTATTTATTTTAATCTTTTTTAATTTAATTCAATTTTATTTAAATCTCCACAGGCCGCCACTGGCGTACGGTGAAAGAGGATCACCATTCCTTTAATAAATTATCACAAAACATCAGAGAGAGATCAGATACTAAACTTATTTGGTTGTTCTTCGTGTAGTCGCCATGTTGGATCGTCACTTCTTCTCTTTCTATTCCGGTCATGATCGTCTAAGTTCTTGCTTTACTTCTTTGTCTAGTCTTCTCTTGTTGGTTCTTCATTTTCTAAGGGCATGCGTTTAGTTTAAGTCATGTAATAACTAATCAACAAGACTTATAGCTTTGATCAAAGTTTTATTTGCTCTTCTAACTCATCGCGTGGAGTCACAACCGAAGTAGGACACATTTGTCCCACCCGGGGTCTGGCTGCAAACTGACTAACTAAATCTCACGTGACTTGCGATATTCTCGCCTCTGAGGCCAGTTAGATCCAGTAACCGTCACTGGTATATTTCCATTCCTTCAGAGCTCTCGCTACAGGGCTTGTCAAAAGCCCTACACCACCATACAATTATGCAACACTTATAGATGAAAGCAACTAAAATCAAGATAAAATGAGTATTGTTATAGGTGATACACCCTATAAGACTAATGGAATGCGCCGACAGATTACTATAAATAACAGGGACAATTGTGGCTTAGCAGTAAGCCAATGCGAGTGCCAATAACTCTGTTCGTCGGACGTAATTTCCACATCTCTCTATTGTATTTGTCTACTTTCTGTTAATACATTTTTCTACATTTGTTACCCGTCGTTTTGTTCTTATTTGACCCCTTAAAACCTCACAACAAGTATTTGTCAAAAACGAATAAAGGTTGTCAATGTTTTATCTAATAGATAAAATGTTAATACTACCAGTTGGGTGATATTCCGAATAGCTATGATGAAATTAAACTAAAATTAAGTGGAAATAAATACTAATCAAAAATGAATAATAGTTAACAACCCTTTATCTAATAAAAAAAAAATTCGGTTATGTTACTTGTTGAGAGGTAGTCTGAATAGCTGTGACGAAAATCAACTAAATTGAAATGAAAGTAATACGAGCCGAAAATGAAAAAAAATGGCTGACAATGCTTCATCTAATAAAGAAATTAATAATAATAATAATAATAATAATAATAATAATAATAATAATACATGTTGAGTGATAATATGTGTTGATGTGATGAAAAGGAACTAAAATAAAGATGAACGAAATACGAATCAAAAATGAATAATGGTTGACAAGGCTTTATCAAGTAAAAAACGTCATGGTGATACTATTTGTTGAGTGATAGTCTGAATAACTGTGATGAAAAGGATTTGAAATTAAGATGAAGGAAATACGAGTGAAAAATGAATAATGGCTGACAATGCTTTATCTAATCAAAATTCAAATTGAATATTACTACTTGTTTACTAATGGTCATAGACTGATGGTCGAAGTAGTTGCGATGAAAAATCAACTAAAATTAAGATGAAAGAAATATCAGTAAAAAAGACATTAATAATGGTTGACAATGATTCCCTTTCGTGAAATACAAGATGACTTTAAATCTACTTAGGACTCAACAATTATGTCTTTTTTTCTGTCACTTCTTTCTTGGCCGCTTGTGGCATGTCAAAATAATCATATCAACCAATAGTATAATACTAGCAAACCTATTAAACGTTGCCCGGGATTTAAAACGTTAAAAATATTTTTTTATTATAACTTTTTAAAATATTATTAGTTTCATTATAATTATAAAAACGCTTATGGTATGAAGTAGATAATTATAAATAAAGTATTGAACAGACTCATCGCTGCTTAACTTCAATGATTTAGCGCTTGACTGATAGATAGAGAGATAGAGAGATGTTTGATTGTTTTATGGCATATCAAAACTTTTCGGGTCAAAATAATCACATCAATTAATATAATAATACTAACAGCTGTTGCCCGGGATTTAAAAAAACAAATTAAGAATAAATCTCTTATTTATATTGATAGATAAATTGATAAAAACTTGTTTACATTTAAAAGGGTTTTGTAATTTGCTTGAAGCATTGTGTATATATTGGTTTGTTGGTTGGTTTTGAAGGCTGTCACAATGCGAGTGTAAAGAAAAATGAAGGTAACTATGATGTTTTTTGTTAACCTGTCATTTTATTCCTTAATATTTCGGGATGAAAATTCCCATCATCAGAAGAATACTGGAACTGAAGTTGTCTTAGCGGCTGCTAGATTCGTTCTGTCTTGGGTCTTCCAAATTCTGTGTGTGTATGTGTATGGTTGGGGTGCTTGCTTATGTGTGTGTTTGTGTGTGTAAGTGTGTGTGTGTGCGTGCTTGTGTGTGTAAATGTAAGCGTATGTGTGTGTGCGTGTGCTTATGTCTGTGTGTCTGATCATTTCTTTTTATTTTATTTTAATTATTATTCCAGATTTGATTCGCCTCTAAGCAAGGTTTTATTTTTATTTTATTTTATTTTATTTTATTTATTTTTTTGTTTGTTTGTTTATTAACAGGATCATCTGATCTCTTTTTTATTGATATGTGTCTGAGACTAACATTCCAGATATTGCTTACATTTGTTTGATTAACTTATATTATTTATATATTCTTGTTTTACGTTGTTCATTGTTTTCTTCTTGGTTCTTTTTTTTTATTTGCTCTTTATTATGTTTTGTCCTTAATTGATTTGTTTTATTTTTTTTAAACTGTCAATTACCAAGCGTTATTGACTTCATGTCTTCGTCACCCTAATATATATATATATATATATATATATATGTGTGTGTGTGTGTGTGTGTGTGTGTGTGGAATTAAACAAAAAACACGTTTCCTGTTTAACAAATTTATTAACGATCTTTTCAAGCTTCCTGGTCAACTTTTTTTTTTAGATTTGGATGGATTCCTTAGATTAATCCACTGAAGTTTTTATCCCAAGTACTTTCGGCATTTCGAAGTGCAATCATCAGGGGTGATGTGTTTGTGTTCCTTTTTTTTTTTTTTTTTTTTCAGTTAGTAGTTGTGAGAGTAACTAAGAGGGGAATTCCGGGAAATTATATTACGGGGTGTTTACTTGAGATAAAACTTCGGTTGATTAATCTACGGGTTCCATCCAAATGTAAAAAAAGTTATATATATATATATATATATATATATATATATAGTATGAACAAAAAGTAATAAGACAAACAGGAATATTTTTTATATATGTTATTTATTCTCAACTAGTTTCGACCTTAGGTCATCGTCAGGAGAAACTTTCTTATTTAAAGAAATTGTTTTTAGATTTTTTGAAAGGGATCATTATGGAAGAACTATAAAAATTGGAGTATTTTTGAGGGTTTGACATGCTATTAAAATCCGGGTAGAAGTGTGTGTTAGTAGTAGCAAGTACATCTGTTCCGTGAAAAACCTCTTTGAGGTGAGTTATTTTTTAAATGCTCTTATATATGTGAGGGAGGGTTCTTGGGTGTTGTGTATATGCCCATATATGTATACATATAAATGTATGTGTGTGCATACATATATGTGTGTGAATGTGAGTGTGTGTGTTTATCTCGGTACTGTGAGCATGACTTTTAGATTTGTAATTGGGACAAAAGTGGCTTGTTTGACATCCAATAGACCAGAGAATTTGGTAATGATTCTAATTGGTTGGTTGGTTGGTTGGTTGGTGGGTTTTACGGCATGTCAACCCTTATTGGGTTATTTTATCCCGAAGACGTTTGTTTTATTCATTCTGCATGGGTTCACACTTTTAACTCATTTAAAAAAAAATATATTTAACCCATACATGGTACCTTAACAGGTACTACCATTCTAGGTCAGAGTGGAACTTGGAGCAACGGTGATGAAGGGAAGCTCCACATTTTCTAGATTAACGTCATTCCCAGGACATGAAGACTATCACCCACCGCCTTCTAGCACCCATATGATAAAAATGTGTGGGTCTTGCCATAAGGGCAATAGGGTCGAGGCAATAATATAGGTCCTTAGGCCTTAACCTGACCAGCCGATTGATCGGAGGGACCTCTCCGACCGCTGTCTAACCTAAGTAAGTGTCTAAGTCGAGTGTTGCATGTCATGGACAGCTCATCCACCAGGATTCTGTCCATAAGCACTCACAGCCAATAGGTGGCCCCATGCGGGGTTTTACCCCTATACAAAAGTACAGTCGACGTATTCTACAGCCCCACCGACAGGGTGGGATTCTATTTTGGACCTTCCTTCCCCAGCGTATATCCACAATGCTCATCCATACCTGCACATAAGTATACATATATAAATACTGTCTTATATATCACTAAGAAATAAAGGTTTACATAGTATATGATGTGGTTAATTTGCATACTGGTTTAACAAACCGAGTTTAATAAATAATCAGTTGAGGTTATTGATCTCTAATATTGTAATTTTATTCTCAAGCGTATTAAAATCAATCCTGTGAATCATTTTATATAGAAACCAATTAAAATATAATTGATATATGTGTAATCTTTTTATATGCGTTCTTATTTGATTTAGTTAGTCTTTCTAATTTACTATATTCATTGCATTAAAACTTAAATACTTACATCGAGAGGGTGCATATTCTTACTAATATCTTATTATAATGGAGATTGTGTGTTTTTCTGTCTGTAACCGAAACTATATTCCTACTCAAGTCACAATTCTCTTAGTTATTGACATCACATTCTCCGTGATTTTATTTTTATCTAAACCTCAATTATTAATAAAATTGTCTTACATTATTAATACTGTTAACTATATCTACATACTGACAACATGCAATTATATTTATATATACAACAAAATAGCGATTTACAGTGTGAATGGGAACGCTAATTTGCATATTAATATTAAAAAATCGAATTTAATAAATATGTGCTTAGTATTATTGATTTCTAATTGTTTGGTTTTATTTTAATGAATATAAGTAAAAGTATCTTCAATGAATCTTAAATGAAATCCATTAACAAGATAAAATAACTGTCATTTTATTATTTACTTCCTCTTTTAACTAAATACTTAAATTAGAAAAAATAACAATGAAAGACGAGAGTGATGGAAGAGTAAGTTTCAGTTGTTCCATTTTTTATTATACTCCCTCTGTTTCAAATCTTTTATTATACTCCCTCTGTTTCAAATCTTTTTATCTGTATTCTTATTTAGTTTCATTAGCCTTTCTAATTTGATACGATATTTTATTACATTAAAACTTAAATACTTGCACCCGGAGGGTGCATATATTTGCTAGTATATATAAGGGAGAGTAAAAAATTATTCGGACTTTGACTTATGGAAGCCGAGCTCATCGTGGATGATTTGATAGGCAGAACCATTGTCTCAGTATGTGCGTCTTATTCTTTTTTCTTTCACTTCTTTCTCGTCTGCGTGTGTCACGTCGAAATAATCACATCAACTATAATAATATTCTAGATGTTTCTTTTGTTTCTGTCGCTGTAAGTGGTTTTGCAAGGGAATAGTCACGGAGGTCTTTTTTTTCAATAAACGCATCTCGACAGCCGGCAATATTAGTCGCCATTTTCTTTGAACGAGCATTTCCGTTTCCGTTTTTGTCAATTAGTTGTGACAATCGAAATACGCTAATGCGCAGTTTTGTCGTTTGGTGGCGTTGTTTTCTTTGAAATATTTGGAGGGGGAAAGCGAGAGATAGGGTAAAAAAATGAAGTGTCTATTCTCAATCTATCTATCTATCTATCTATCTCAATCTTTATTTATCTCAATCTTTCTCTATCTATCTCTTTCTCAATTTATATATCGCGACATCTCTCTCTCCCCCCTCTCTCTCTCTCTCTCTATCTATCTATCTATCTATTTGTCAGTCTATATATCGCTGTATAATACGGTAATGCACAGTTTTGTCGTTTGGTGGCGTTGTTTTCTTTGAAATATTTGGAGGGGAAAGCGATCGATTGGGTAAAAAAATGAAGTGTCTATCTCACTCTTTATTAAACTATCTATCTATCTATCTATCTCAATCTTTATCTATCTATCTATCGCGCCATCTCTCCCACTCTCTCTATCTATCTCTCTCTCTCTCTCTCTCTCTATATATATATATATATATATATATATATATATATATATCTTTCTCAGTCTATCTATCGATGTATAATACGGTTATGCGCAGTTTTGTCGCTTGGTGGTGTTTTTATTTTTTAATTGTTTTTTGGGGTTTTTTTTCATTATATTTGAAGGGGAAAGCGAGAGATCTATGTATCTATCTCTTTCTCAATCTAGGTATCACACCTCTCTCTCTCCCTCTCTTCATCTCTCTCCCCTTCCCCCCCCTCTCTCTCTCTCTCTCTCTCTCTCTCTCTCTCTCTCTCTCTCAGTCTATCTATCGCCGTATACTACGTTAATGCACAGTTTTGTCGTTTGGTGGCGTTATTTTCTGTAAAATATTTGGAGGGAAAAGCGGCAGAGTGGATAAAAAAATGAAGTGTCTATCTCACTCTTTCTCAAACTATCTATCTATCTATCTATTTCTCAGTCTATCTATCGCTGTATGATACGGTAATGCACAGTTTTGTCGCTTGGTGGCGTTGTTTTCTGTAAAATATTTGGAGGGGAAAGCGGCAGAGTGGATAAAAAAAAATGAAGTGTCTACTTCAACCGAAGAATGAAGCCAGCCTTTTTAAACGGGGAACATATTTACAATCCAACATTTGACCGACACTACAGCGCAGAAGTACAACGCCATTTTTAAAATATTAATGCTGTAAAACCATTGCTTTCTATGACCTAGTTACAATGCTGGAAGTATCACATTATCTGTTATTGTTGGCAACTCTCCGTCCACTAAGGACGATGGCGTAGTGTCCAAAATAAATTATCTGCGCAAATGACTCTGCAGGCCAATTCTTGAGGGACAGTCTTTGGTGCACTGAATGCACACAAAATGTGATGCTTTCTGGGGCTGCTAACTTTTCTCCCTCTTTCTGGCTCTCTTTGCTGTCGAGGCTACTCTCCTCTCGGTCTCACCCTTCTCCGTGCCTTGCTTACATTATCTATTTACCTATTAATACTACTCGCTTATGTCTTTAAATCGTTCTATTATCTATCTATCTATCTTACTCTTTTTCAATCCCCTAAGGACGGTGGCGTAGTGTCCAAAAACATTATCTGCATCTGCACCAGTCACTCTGCAGGCCAATTCTTTGGTGCACTGAATGCACACAAAATTGTGATGCTTTCTGGGGAGTCTGTCTTTCTCCCCTTTTCTGGCTCTCTTTGCTGTCGAGGCTACTCTCCTCTCCACCTCAACCCTGTTTGTGGCTTGCTTACATTATCTATTTACCTATTAATACTACTCGCTTATATCTTTAAATCGTTCTATCTATCTATCTATCTATCTATCTATCTATCTTACTCTTTTTCAATCCCCTAAGGACGGTGGCGTAGTGTCCAAAAACATTATCTGCATCTGCACCAGTCACTCTGCAGGCCAATTCTTTGGTGCACTGAATGCACACAAAATTGTGATGCTTTCTGGGGAGTCTGTCTTTTCTCCCCTTTTCTGGCTCTCTTTGCTGTCGAGGCTACTCTCCTCTCCACCTCACCCCTCTTTGTGGCTTGCTTACATGATCTATTTACCTATTAATACTACTCGCTTATATCTTTAAATCGTCCTTACTTTATCTATCTATCTGTCTATCTATCTATCTCACTCTTTTTCTATATATCTATCTATATGTCACACTCTTTGTCAATATAGTTATCTATCTATCACACTCTTTCTTCATATGTCTATCCATTAATCTATCTATCTCAGTCTGTTTATATCTATCTATATAATATATATCTTATAACTAAATCTATATCTATCTATCTATCTATCTATCTATATCTATATAACTAAATCTATCTATCTATCTATATATATATATATATATATATATATTATATATATATATATTTCACTCTCTCTCTCTCCCTCTCCCCTCTCTCTCTCTCTCTCTCTTTTTACGACCTATCTATCCATCTCACTCTTTCTTCCATGATCTATCAATCTATCTATCTATTTATCCCTCTCTCTCTCTCTCTCTCTCTATATATATATATATATATATATATATATATATATATATATATATATATCTTCTACCCGGATTATAGTTGCCTGTCAAAGCGTCAAAAAATCTTTTTATTTTTTTTAAAATGATCTCTTTAAAAAAAAAAACTCTCTAAAAACAATTTCTTTAAACAAGAAATTTTCTCCTGACGATGACCTAAGGTCGAAACTAGTTGAGAATAATAAACATAAAAGAAATATTCCTCTTTGTCCTATCACATTTGTTCATATTATATATATATATATATATATATATATATATATATAAGTTAAAAGAAAGGAAATGAATCCGACAATATGAGTATGAAAAGGTGGAATGAAAACATCACACAATGCTGTTAAAGAGAAAACAATTTATAATATAATCATAGCTGATACTGATCAATATTTTGATTTTACAAAAATCATCATCAGAGCTCATTCACTCGGTAGTTGTTTGGGTTGGAGAAGAATGTCAAATCAGTTCACAAACAAAAAACCTTAATACTGAAAAAAAAAAAAAAAGAACGAAAGTTGTTACATTATTCACCAATGTGGCATTCGCGCCATATATATGTCGGTCATGTCTCTATGTATACTATACATATATATATATATATATATATATATATATATATATATATCAGTCATACACAGACACGTGTTTCGAAATTTACTTCTCATCAGTGCGGCTATAGCCGGGATCGAAACCCGACAGAATTTTCGTCTGCCAAGCTACTTACCCTTGCGGCTCCGGCGGCTGTCAGTCTGGGTTGACAAATTAATTGATACATCCCTACGGGGAATGTTTTTTACAATCACCAGAGGACTCAAGTCTGTAAACAGGCGAGTAACGGTTTACGCTAAACGGCGAAATTTCAATTGATGTCCCCATACAGTGCTCACCCATGGGAGTTGGGAGCATATATATATATATATATATATATATATATATATATATATGTAATTACTTTGTCATTAATTGTTTTATTTTTTTAAATTTCCCCCCGGACATACATAAATACATACATACATACACACATACAAACTCTCCTTTATACAAGTATAGATATGTAAATTCGTGGCAAACATAGGGTTAAACGATTTCCTATATTTTGCTTAACCAGAATCCACGATTTTATTGAGTGCTGAACAGATTGTCTCCTCGGGCATCTATTTCGAATAAAGTTTTGTATTACTTTTCACACGGGAGAACAGGTTAGTCAAGCGAAACGGAATGTAAATATTTGCAGGCATGTTCTTCAAGAAAGAAAGCATAACAGGAGATAGCAGCGCCTCTTGCAGTTGCAATCAACCATGACGCTTGCCGGCAAGAAATGTGGCAGAGAGATTAGCGGAAGGTGCGAAAACAATGGCGGTCATTTGCGGATGTCAAAAAGGGAGGTGCTGTGTTGGCAAGGAACAAAAGTCTTCCGTGTCAAACGTTATCGCAGAAATTCTCAACCGCAGGATCAACACCCCAACCCTACAACAGCAACAGTAACAACAATAACAACATCTTTTTATTTGGCTCAGGAACGAGAATTATATTTTCTTATCTTTTTGGAACAGCTTTCATTATTATAAAAATATACAAGAGAATTAGCGAGATAATAATAATTATTATCGTTATTTCACCCCTTGCAGAATTTTTCACACCAGTTAACGCTGGTGGTCTTTTCACTGGAGACCAAGTGACAGCAAGTTTGCACCGATCTCCATCTTAACTCTCATCTTACCGACCTTAACAATACTATTTGTCTGCATTTTTAGATGGGGTCTGATAATTTGTATCATTTATATTACTACGATGTCACCATCCAACATGTTAGTCACTACGTCATGGAGTTTCCCATAGATAGATAGATAGATAGATACAGATAGAAAGATGGATAGATGGATATGAACAAAATGATAGATGGATAGATCGATAGATATAAACAAATATATGAATCAGCTCAGATAGAGAGATAGATAGATATAAATAGACTGGCATAGATAGATAGATAGATAGATACATTTAATATTTCTCTGAATGTTTGAGATGAGGCTTGAAGATTAGTATTATTAGTGTTATTCGGACTAATGTTCCCAAATCCGAGAAGGTTCCGACAAAAATACCTGAAGAAGGCCGGAGGGTATATCGGCCGAAACGTTGTACAAATAACAATGAAGATGGGGACATTAGTCCGAATAACACTAATAATACATTTAATGTTGAAAAATATTTTTTTAAACTAAATTTAATTGAAATTATATACTGCAATACTAACACAAACAACTGTCTCAATAATAGATTCAATAATTAATTTCAATGGTTAATTAAATGTATAGTAATTTGGGGTTTTTGTTTATTTTTTAAAATTGATTTTTAATTAAAAACAACCTTAATCCCCTAAAACCGTAACCCAATTCGCAAAATATTAATTCATAGACTGTAGTTAAACTGTCATTGGGTACCACCAAAAAACTTTCCGTGTTAATTTCCCGACCTAAATCAGAAGTCAGCCCAATGCTGTTTGGATAGTTTCGATTCTTCTTCTGATTTTGCAATTCCACAAAAACTTTTTCCAAACCCTTGGAGACCGTTCCAAGAGCACCAATTACAATTGGTTCGACCTTTACCTTCATGTTCCACAATTTTTCAGTTCTCCAGCAAGGTCCAAGTATTCCACTATCTTTTCGTTTTCGTTCACTTTCACATTGTGATCAACCGGAACGGCAAAATCCATGAGATGATGAGTTTTCTTGATAATCTTTACGGACCATGTATCCAATAGGCAACCCAGCTGGGAGCTTTTTTGAAAAGAACAGCTTTTGCATTTCACCGTAAACTTCCGATTTTGGTACAAGAGGTGTATGGAAAATCAACTTTATAAATTGTATGATACCATTTCCGAACAACATCCTTATATTTAAATAAACATTAAAAAAATATTTTGTAAATAAAAACTATTTTCATTTAAATAAACATATCTGCATTTCTCTACTGATTAAATAAAAACTACTTTAATATAAAAATGTGTCTTTAATATAAAAAAATAAAAACTACTTTAATATAAAATGGAACTTCATCATTAGATGCAGTTTACCAGGAGATAGGGTTTTGGTTCATGGATTGATAGTTTTGGTGCTATTGTATGTATTTACCAACCCCTCTGCGTGAGCAGGATGTGACACAAGGTCAATTTTTAAGCAGAGTTTAACAGGTTTGAATTCAGAGTTTTCTTCTCCTAGAACTAAAGTAGAGGGAGTTTTTTTTTAAATCATTTTATTTGAATAAACATAAAAAAACATTTTGTAAATAAAAACTATTTTCATTTAAATAAACAAATCTGCATTTCTCTTCTGATTAAACAAAAACTATTTTAATATAAAAATGTGTCTTTAATATAAAAACGTGTTTTCGTTTAAAATTTTATAATTTTTTAAAAATCCTATTAAATTAACAACAACAACATGAAATAAGTAATTAAAAAAAAAAAAAAAAAATTGAAGACTATTTTATTATAAAAAGGTGCCTTTGGGTTGTAAATATACATGAACAAACTTTTTAAAAAAAATTACAGTGAAATTCTAATGCAAAAAAAATCGTTTGTAAACAAACAACCGGGAGTTTACGGTGTTCTTTTCAAAAACACTCCCAGCTGGAGTGCCTATTGGATACCTGGTCCATTTTTACTAAGTCTGGTTTTCTGGCCGGGATTAGGTGATTCGTCTGTCTCTCAGAGTCCCAAGTAATTTTATGCGTCTCATTCTTTTAGATGGATTTCGGTTTAGTAGGATGTTCGAAATTTAATTTCTTGCACAATTCTCAGTGGATCCCCTTTCACACCCAGTCATGCTTAGTCTTGTACTTTCTTTGTGCTAGTTTGTTGGATTCACTTAGTATATGCTTAACCGTTTCGTCTTTGTCTCCTCACCGCCCTAGGGCGTTAAAATGCACCAACTGAACCTCTGCAGAGGGGTAAGACTCCCCCAAATGGGGCCACCTTGAGTTTTTCACATCAGCGTAAGCTGATGGTATTTCACTGGAGTCTGAGTGACAACAAGTCTCCTCGGGTCTCCAGGACTCTTCTGAGTATTCTAGCCGATTGCAGCAGTGCAGTAGTCTGGATGGTCTCAATTCTTCCTCTGATTTCCAGTTCCTCCAGGTTTTTTCCAAATTTATTGGGACCGTTCCAAGTGAACCAACTACAATTGGTATCACTTTCACTCTCATATTCCACAGCTTTTTCAGTTCTCTGGCAAGGTCCAGGTATTTATCCATCTTTTCATTTTCCTTCAACTTCACCCTGTGATATGCTGGAACCGCAAAGTCCACCACTTGACACGTTCTCTTTATTATTATTATTATTATTATTATTATTATTATTATTATTATTATTATTATATCACCTGGTTATGCATTCTATCTATCTAGATGTGTTTTTATTTTTGCCTTGTTTATTCTTTTTTGTGTGTGTTGTTTGTTTTTGTCGAGGAGAGGGATGGAATGATATTGGATTGCCTATTTGGGGGTATTATTATTATTATTATTATTATTATTATTATTATTATAATCTCCTGGTTATCACATGTATTCTATGTATCTAGGTGTCTTTTTGGTTTTTTGTTTTTTTATTGATTTTGTGTGTGTGTGTTGTCTGTTTTGGGTAATGATAGTGGGACTGACTTTTGGGGGTTATTATTATTATTATTATTATTAGTATTAGTAGTATTAGTAGTAGTAGTAGTAGTAGTATATCTCCTGGTTATGCATTGTATGCATCTAGGTGTGTTTTTATTTTTATCTTGTTTACTGTTTTTGTGTATGTGTGTTGTTGTTTTTTGTTTGTTTTTTGTTTTTTGTAGTGAGGAGAGGATGATAGTTGGACTGCCTTTTTGGAGGTGTTATTATTATTATTATCATTATTAATATTTTCACTCCTTTTGAGTTTTTTACCATCAGCATTAGCTGATGGTATTTCACTGGATATTATATTATTATTATTATTATTATTATTATTATTATTATATTATCTGGGATAATTGATGACTGTGCATTTTGCATTGCTGGCAGAACATCTTCCCTAATTATTGATGTTGATTTTTAAGCGGGAAAATCCCACGCGAATAGCACTAACATAATAAGCACATTTATCAGTGACAACGAGGCGTATGCACACAACGAAACTGGGTTTTGTTTCAATAAGCTTTGACGCCTACGAGAAATGCGATAAAATGAAAATAAAAAGGCCATGAATTATGTGAATAGATCGAGTAAGGAGCCGTGATTAACGTAATGGTTATCGTCAAAAGAAAATGGTTGGCTGGTTGGATTTTACATGTCAATCCTTTTTAACTCATTTTTGATTTATCTAACCTATACAATTGTTGGCTGGGGCGTTAGAATGCACCGACTGCACCTCTGCAAAGGGGTAAGACTCCCCCAATGGGGCCACCTGTTGGCCGTGGGTGGCGACCCGTGATACTTAACGATAGAACCCAGGTGGATGAGCAGTTCATAACTTGCAATACTCCACTTTGGCCCTATCTTGGGCTAGACGGGCGGTCGGAGAGGCCCCCTCCGATCAATCGGCTGGTCACGTCGTGACCTAGAACCTATATGATTTTCTCAACCCTATTGCCCTTATTGCAAGCCCCAATCCCTTTTTATCATATGGGTACTAGAAGGCGGTGGCTGAGGGTCTACATGTCCTGGGAATGACGTTAAACTCTATCTGATGGTGAGGTTCCAGTTTTGGAGGTTTGGGGAATGTGGAGCACCCCTTCATCACCATTGCTCCCTGGTCCACTCTCACCCGAGTGCTACTATCTGTTAGGGTCCCATCTATGGGTTAAATAGAAAAACATGAGTTAATAAACAAAATTGTATTATGCATTAAGAATGAAATTATTTCAAAACTTTATCGGCATTAAATGACCCACTGAGGTTGATATGCCGTAAAACAAAACAAAACCAAACCAAATTATCTAACCTAGAGATTGGACCCTAACAAAGAAAAAAAGGTGGAACTGTTGGAATATTCTGATATATAGTTATTTACTAAACGTAGCTTAGATGCAACAAAGGCCAGAAGTATGGCCCCTAGTGAGAATCGAACTCACTAACAATGGTTTGCTAATCTAGCTTACTAACCATTACACCACACGAGGTGCCCTAATATTCTGATATATAATTATTTACTAAGCTTAGCTTAGATGTGGCACAAGGCCAAATTTTGGGGCACCCAGTGAGAATCGAACTCACTTTCAATGGTCTGCGAATCTAACTTGCTAACCATTACACCACATGAGGTGCCCTAATATTCTGATATATTAGATGCCCTGCAATACACCACCTGAATATATATATACTGGGCGAGGTCACATTGTTAATTCCTCCACCAATCAATAGCCATAATGCGTGGCTGGCTGACTACGTAAGCACTGGTACTGAGAACCGTCCATTATTACCGTTTATTAATTCTTGTTGAGTATTCATTTTTAACTCAATTTTAACACATTTTTTAAACTCATTTTTTATCTATTTAACTTTTTGTTAAATAGTTTGTTTTGTTTTGATGGATCCCTAACAGGTACTACCACCCCAGGTCAGAGTGTACCTGTGTTGGATTATTTTTGGTATATAAGGTGTGCTACAATACGTTACTTAAATTTATAGACTAAGCGAGGTAACATGGTTTAAACCTCAGCCAATCAACAGCCCGAATGCGTGGCTGGTTGACTACTTAATCACTGATACCGAGAGACGTCCATTTGCGATCATTGACGAAGAACTTGCAATACTGAGGAGCACCAAGGAACAACCAAATGATTCTTTACCTAGAATTTCTGCTGGACAGGCGCTCTTGTTTGAAGCCTAAAGGATGGCCCATAAAATCGTAACAGTAAAGATTATGAAGGGGTACTCCATATTCCCCACAGATCTAGAATTGGAACGTCACCACTAGATGCAGTTTAACGTCATACCCACGACACGAAAATAAAAATAGAATCGGTGGTCGATTTCAAATCAGCTCCGCACTTTACCACACAGATCAATTACTCAATCTGTGTTACTCATGTGCTGAGTAGGCGGGGACCGGTATTGAACCCGGAACCTTGCGATTCCTAGGCGGTTGTTATACTGACTGAGCTAAACCGATCTCTATTTCACAGCAATAACGAGATGCCTTGTATGCACACACCGAAGCTGGATTTGGTTTCAATAAGCTTTGATGCATACGAGAATTGTGATAAAATGAGAAAAAGGCAATGAATTATGTGAATAGATCGGATAAGAAGCCGCTTCTTATTATTAGCGTAATGGTTATCGTCGAAAGTAAATGGAATCGGGGATCGAGTTCGAATCCTGAGTGATTAGGCGTGTCACTTCAAAATATGACATGAATCCATCTTCTCCCTAGCTATTGGTAAACAGTTCTTAATTAGCTGTATTTTATGGCATGTCAACCCTTGTTGGGTTATTTCATGCAGAAGTCGTTTTTTCATTCATTCTTGATAGTACTCAAATTTTTAAAACTCATTTTTTAAAACAGTTTTTGAACTCGTTGTTCTATTTAACCCATAGATGGGACCCTAACAGGTACAACCACTCCGGGTCAGATTAGACCTGTGAGTAATTTCCCAGAGCTCCAAAATTTGAACTTCATCATCAAATAGAGTTTAACGTCATACCCAGCCCGTCAGCCACCGCCTTCTAGCGTATATATGATAAAAGGGGTTGGGTCTTGGCATAAGGACAATAAGGTTGGGGTACTCATTTAGGTGGTAGGGTTTGACGTGACCAGCCGATTGATCGGAGGGGGCCTCTCCGACCGTCCGTCTAGTTCAAGTAATGGGTGTAATAAATGTGGAAAATGGAGTGTTGCATGTTATGGGCTACTCAGACACCAAGGTTCCATCCTTCTAAACGGGTTAAAGTGGTGTGCTGGATTTCATGAAACTGCTTATCCATCAGAATGCACCGGCCTTACTTAGATGGGACCATAACAGGTACTACCACTCCGAGTCTGGGTGGACCTGGGCGTAAAGGTGATGAATCTTATGGGCCATCTTTTAGCCTTTAAGCATGAGCGCTTGTCCAGCGGAAATCCTCGATAAAGTATCCTTTGGTTCTCCTGAGTATTGTAAGTTCCTCTTCAATGATTTTAAATGAACCGTTGCAAGTATTAGTGTTTAAGTAGTGAATTAGCCACGCATTTTGGCTGTTGATTAGCACAGGAATAAACCACGTAATTACTTATAGTCTATAAATTTAGTTGGTGTATTGCAAGACACCTTATATTAAAAAACATAGGAAGCGCGTGATGTAAACGTTAAAGTCATGGGAAATGGACTCGTCGCCTCGAGTTCAAATCCTGGACGTGGTAATTGCATTTCACTTAGCGCTAATACCCTTTGGAAAGGTATGAATCCTACTCTCTCTCCAGCTATGGGTAAATAGCAGGGCAGACTGGGTTCTTTAACCATGGCTAGGTAACCGGTCTAGGAGAAGGAAAATTCTGAATTCAAACCTGTTGAACTCCGCTTAAGAAATTGACCTTGTGTCGTATCCTGCTCGTGCGGAGGGGTTGGTAAATATATATATTACAAAATTTCCAACAAGAGTACTCAACAATCCCCAGAGATCCAGAGTTGGAACCTCACCACTAGATGCACTTTAACGTCACACCCACGACACGACAAAAGAAAATGAAATCGGTGATCAATTTCAAATGCAGAGTCAGTCTGCGAGTCACCTCGCACTAATGCCCTAAAGAAAGGCATGAGTCCATATCCCCTTAGCTATCGGTAAATAAGAAAAGTAAGTAAATAAAGTTTGTAGAGGGGCGTTTTGTCGGTATCAGCTGAACAGTGAGGGAGTCAATCCACTCTTTGCTATATCTTGACCAGGAAGATTTCTATTTGTTTTACTAAGGTGGAGCGTCACACCAAGCATCTGCTCCCCACTTTACTCCAGAGATCAGATTACCGAATTTGTGCTACTCATGCGCTGAATTGCCGGGCCAGGTATCGAACCCGGAACCTTGCTATTCCTAGGCGGGTGCTCTACCGACTGAGCTAAACCGGCTGCTATTTATCACCAACTACGATGCGTCTTGTATACAAACCGAAGCTGAATTTTGTTTCTGCAATCTTTGACGCCTACGAGGAATGCGATATAACAACAACAAAAAAACATGAATTGTGTGAATACATCAAATAAGGAGGCTCCATTGGCTTAATTGTTATCGTCGAAAATAAATAGACTCTGGGATCGAGTTCAAATCCTGATTGAGTCTACGTGTCACTTCACGCTAATGCCCGTGAGAAAAGCACGAGTCCATCTCCCCTAGCTATGAGTAAATAGTTGGTTGGTTGGTTGGATTTTATGGCACGTTAAGTCTTGTTGGGATATTTTATGCCGAAGTCTTTTTTTTTTGGTTGGGGGGGTCATTCATTCTTGATAGTATGCTTTTAACTCAATTTTTAAAACAATTTTTAGAACGGTTGGTAGACTACGCCTACGATTTAAAGATGTCTGCAGGAGAGTCATGGGGATATGCCTTATTGACACAAACACGTGGGAGGTAGATGCAAAAAATAGAACGACCTGGCGCCATAACGTTAATCAAGGCACGGAGAGTGGTGAGGCAGAGAGAAGAGAAGCATCGTCAGCAAAGAGAGCCAGAAAGAGAGAGAAAAGCCAGCAGCCCAGAAAGCATCACAGTTTGTGTGCATTTAGTACACCAAAGACTGTCACTCAAGAATCGGCCTGCAGAGTCACTTGCGCAGATGCAGATAATGTTTTTGGACACTACGCCATCGTCCTTAGTAGAGGGACAGGTGCCAACAAAACTGAACACTTGACCATGTCAGTTGCTACAGAGTGTATTCGGTTACACTTCTTTTTGTCTGGATGCTCCGTAATGATGGCCTTGTGCCAAACTAAGCTAAATCTGAAAATAATAAGCTAAGTAACTGACTTCAAGGTCGTTTTTCTTATATAATATACCTGAACCGTCGTTGGCCTTCTGAAAGGAAGTGTAATCTGATTTCGAAAAGATATTTCTAAAACCTGACTTAATTGCATCTGTGGATCTCCTCGACATTTAGATCCCTGTGGTGATAATAACAGCTCAATAAAACGTCGTCTTCAGCCAAAGAGTACGATGTCATCAACGTTATCATTGGATGGTTTCCTGACAACAAAATTGACCGCATCTTCAACGCTAGATTCCAATTTTCATTATTCTTATCTTCCCGTGTAAATCCCCCCTCCCAAAAAAGCCGAATTCTAAATATTGATGTGATTTTCCCTAGAAGCTGGGAATTCTGATTATTCGGCGAGATTGTGCTGTTTTGCTGAAAGGATAGACTGAGATAAGACTTGAAGAATTAAGAATCGCTTTTATATTTGGAAATTTCCTGTTAGAGAAACGAAAATATTGGCAGAGAACACAGTGGTCAAGTTGAGGTCATCAAATCCAGGAATTTTGTTTTTCTCTTTTTTAACTTCATATGTTATTAATGGCTATATAACTCGAGGAAGTCGAAAATAAACGGTTGAAAAGCGCCCTAGCAAATGTTAGATAACGAATACGTGGTCAAAGCAAATATAGAATTTAAAATGTTTGAATTCAAAAGTTAACTGAAAGTTCGTTAGAAAAAGACAGATGAAAAATAACCAGTAATATGATAGACAGGTCGTAATCTTTGACTGGCCTTTTACCAGTTCTCTCTTCCTCGTGAGAATAGGTTAGTTAGAGAATCAGAGTTAAGTGGGCGATCGAATTAATTTTGTAAAATAAATGTAAAATTTAAATATTTCAATTCAAAAGTTAACTGGGGATTCGCTGGTTGGTTGGTTGGTTGGTTTTTGGCATGTCAACAATTGTTGTGTTATTTTATGCCGAAGATGTTTTTTTAATTCATTCTCAATTTGTTTACTCATTTTTTTAAAAACACATTAGCTCAGTCGGTAGAACATTCGGCTAGAAACCACAAGGTTCCTAGTTTGATACCGGCCCTCGCCAACTCAGCGTATGAGTAGCACAGAGATTTGTGCGGTAAAGTAAGGAGCTGATGGTAGGTGTGGCGCTCCACCTCAGACGACACAAACAATCTCCTTAGTCTAGCTCTAGTAAAAAGATAAACTCCCTCGCTGATTGGCTGATACCGACTTTAGGCCACTCCGGCGACGACTTTTTTTCTATTCAACTCAAATAGATAGGACCTAACAGGTACTACGACTCTGAGTCAAAGTGGCCCTGAGATTAATAGTGATCAAGGGATATTCCACATTCCCCAGAGCTCCAGAATTGGAACTTCGCCATCAGATAGAGTTTAACGTCATACCTAAAACATGAAGACCATCAGCCACCGTCTTCTAGCCCATATATGATAAAAAAAGGGTTTGGTCTTGTCATAAGGGCAATGGGGTCGGAACAACAATATAGCTGCAAGAGTAGAATTTAGAATATTTTAATCCAAAGGTTAACTGGTTATTCGTTGGGTGGTTGGATTTTGGGTTAGATTTTATGGCATGCCAACCCTTGTTGGCGAGGACATTTTGTTTGATTCATTCTTAATGGGTATGGAAAATTATTTTTATTAAACTCAATTTTTTAAATCCATTTTTTAAACTCACTTTTTAAAAAAATGTATGATTATAAGTGCATTCCAGCCATTAGATTTGTCGCCAAATGCACCGGATCAAAACCGACTAAAACAGAGAACTGCTTAAAGGTCAGTCAAAGATTACTACCTGTCTATCATATTACTGGTTATTTTCCATGACTCTTCTTCTAACGAATTACATAGAATACACCTCTGCAGAGGGGAATAATCCCCACAATGAGGTCACCTGGTGGCCCTGGCTGGCGACTTCCCTTTGGCCCTTGCTTAGGCTGGTCGAGCAATCGGAGAGGCCTCTTCCGACCAATCAGCTGGTCATGTCAAGCCGTAGCACCTATATGATTCTCCTAGTTTTATTACCCATATGTAAACCCCCAATCATTTTGTAGCGAAATTGAAGGGCAGACCTGTGAACAAGCGGATTCCCAGCCCCCACAAACAAAGCGCGTCGGGACATGTTTGGTCTGTGCGAGGGTGTGGAGTGTGACGAGTGGCCACGGATATTTGAACTCGCTACCTCCTCGTCGCTGAAATGCTGTTGGCAGAGACCCGCGTGAGACGAGTCGGAATTTGCATAAAGGGTAGCCGAGCGATAATAAAAACGGACAATGGCTGATACTGGGAGAGAGAAAAAAGCAAGCGTCTGGACCCGAAGTGAAATTCGACGACTACTGTGTTTGGGGTGTCAGGAAGTGAGAGTAACGTGCTCAGTTGGTAGACGAAAGGAATACATTTCGTTTGATAGACCTTTTTATCGTATATGTGCTAGGCGGTGGCTGAGGGTCTTAGTGTCCTGGGTATGACGTTAAACTGTATCTAATGGGGAAGTTTCAAATGTGAAGCTCTGTAGAATGTGGAGTACCACTTCATTGACATTACTCCCAGGTTTACTCTCACTCAGAGTGTAAGTACTTTTAGGGTGCCCTCTGCGGGTTAAATAGATCAAAATTGATTTTTTTTAATGTTTAAAAAGACTTTTAAAAGAATTTTATACCCAACAAGAACGATTAAAAACAAAATTTATTTGGTCTGAAATAACCCAATGGTTGACATCTACGGGTTAAATTGATCAAAAAATGATTTTTTTTTAAATGTGTTTAAAAAGAATTTTAAAAGAATTGTATACCAAACAAAAACGAATAAGACAACGTTTCGTTGGTCTGAAATAACCCAATGGTTGACATCTACGGTTTAATAGATCAAAAAATGATTTTTTTTTAAAATGTGTTTAAAAAGAATTTTAATAGAATTTATACCAAACAAGAACGAATAAAACAAAATTTCTTTGATCTGAAATAACCAATGGTTGACATCTACGGTTTAATAGATCAAAAAATGATTTTTTTAAATGTGTTTAAAAAGATTATAAAATAATTTTATACCCGACAAGAACGAATAAAACAACATTTCTTTGGTCTGAAATTTTGTTTTATTCGTTCTTGTTGTGTATAAAATTATTTTAGAATTATTTTTAAACACATTTTTAAAAAATCATGTTTTGATCTATTTAACCCGGAGATGGGACCTTAAAAATGGTTGACATGCCGAAAAACAACCAACCAACCAACCAACACACAAATCATAGAACTTTCGAAATTATGTCCGACCTACACGGAACCTTCGAACCTACATTTCAGAAAGCTATATTCGTCACTTTCCTATGAATGTGTTTTTAACAAAAATATTCCAATTGTTAGACTCAGTTGTGATTCAACTTGGTCATTCTGTTATTTTTATTCTATTCTATTCACTTATTCCCTAATCACACCTTTTTCTTCGATTTGTACCACCATTTTGATTTCACTGTTTTTTTTCTTTCTCCATTTCCGCAGCGATATTCATGTGTGGCTGTTGTTTTCGACCAATATTCACCATTTTTATTTTGTCACCGCCATTTTCAATATCTCTCCTTTCTCAAATCTTGTCTCTAAATCTTCTGTTTTTTTTCTCTCGCCTCGAACGAGGAAATTGCCCCAAAATAGCCGACATAAGTTTACAAATCAAAGAAGCAAAATACCCCCCCTCTCTCTCTCTCTCTCTCTCTCTCTCTCTCTCTCTCTCTCTCTCTCTCTCTCTCTCTCTCTCTATCGATAGAGCGTTTGGCTAGGAATCCCAAGGTTTCTAGTTCGATACCGGCCCTCGCCAACTCAGCGTAAGAGAAGCACAAGGATCTGTGCGGTAAAGTAAGGAGCTGATAGTAGGTCTCTCTCTCTCTCTCTCTCTCTCTCTATATATATATATATATATATATATATATATATATATATATATATATATATATATATATATGTGTGTGTGTGTGTGTGTCGGTAGAGTGTTCGGCTAGAAACCACAAGGTTTCTAGTTCGATACCAGCCCTCGCCAACTCAGCGTATGTGTAGCACAGGGATCTGTGCGGTAAAGTAAGGAGCTGATGGTAGGTCTCTCTCTCTCTCTCTCTGGACTTTACAGTTTATTTGAATGTATTTCTTTATTAAAACTTTGCTTACGCAGTTCCTTAATATAATACTAACTATCTATTACAAGTTTTTCTTCCGTGCATAAGTGACAATAACTATGCCTTATATTCACGGCATATCTTTTACTATCTCCAATTTCAAAATGGGGTCAATACCTTTCTTTTTTAAATCTACCACACGTAATTAGATAAAGTAGTACTATATCTATATTTCTCGTGTGCGAACCAATTTCTATGATTATAATGTCTTCTTTTGAGAGGCCTTTGTGTAGAGCCCAAGTAAAACTTTTTATTTCTGCAATTATTATTATTCTCCATCTTACACTTTAACCTTATACACTCCGTATTCATACTGGAATTTTCCTTTGAGGGGGCATTCAACTGCTCCCAGAAAATGACACTCTTTGTGTCTTGCAGACTAAATTTTCCTAAACTGTGATGGTTTTCGAATGTGTGTCCTCTGAGGGTGATATGATGCCTCCGCATTTTTTCAGAGAGGGTAGCAGGTTGAATTCAAATGCCTACGTGGAGTTGCTAAACACTGTAGTCAACCCCTGGATAACAAGGGTATCCAATGGTAGGCCATATGTATGGCAGCAGGACCCCCCCTTTCCACACCTCTGAGAAAAGTCAAAAAGGGATGTCGGTGAATTTTTACGACTACACCAGTCCCAATGTTTGGCCTCCGAATTTGCCAGATCTTAACCCCATGGATTATTTTGTATGGGGCGCTGTTAAAAAGACACCAAT
>CM042172.1:37024379-37026879 GCA_023376005.1 Doryteuthis pealeii | reverse complement strand
ATATATATATATATATATATATAGAGAGAGAGAGAGAGAGAGAGAGAGAGAGAGAGAGAGAGAGAGAAGAGTTTCTGATTTATAATTAAATTAGACCATTACTATAACCGTTTCAATATCCTTCTTTGATATTTTGGTATACGTTCCGCTTCGTATAATAAGTCGAGCAACTCTAATTATGGTGAGGACGGGTTCGTAGAGATGGGGGGGAAGACAGCAACAAAAACTGAATTTCTTTGCCCCCTCGAGATTTTTCCCAATGTCTCCGTCCAACAGGCATGACTTAACGGCCCGTTAGTGAAATGTCCGAATCTTACGCTTCCCATATCCGCCACTAATATTAACTCACCTCAGTGGAGTCAATGCGCAATAACTTTATATTCGCTCTTTTCTGGAAAATACACGGTGTTTCAGATATTGTTTAGATCATTTCTGATGTATAGAGTGTTTCAGAAAAAAATATGATATTACTTGCGATGTACTGACTGTTTCAGAAAATATTGATATTTGAGATATACAATTATTTCTACTGGAAAATACATGGTGTTTCAGAATTTTTATATCATTTCTGATAATGATAATAGTTGGAATTTTGTGATATAAGGCATAAGGCAAATGGTCACCTCTATTTATAGACTCGCCTGTAAGCACGTGACCTGAGAAAGATTCCTATTATGTAATCACTGGCAGTGCTGCTGCTGTTGGTGTATTTATGGAGGCCTGATTCTTAACCTTGGCTCATTGCTATTTGGATCATCTTGGACGAAGAATACTATAACACCGGATTCTTATTGGCTTGCTTACTTATTTACTACATCTGGAACCAAGGATGGCGGCCAGATACTCAACAGTATAGAGTGTTTCAGAAAAAATATGATATTACTTGCGATGTACTGACTGTTTCAGAAAAATTGACATTTGAGATATACAATTATATTTACTGGAAAATACATGGTGTTTCAGATATTTTTATATCATTTTTTATGTATAGTGTTTCAGAAAAAGAAAATTATTTGCGATGTACTGTTTCAGAAAAAAAAAAGATATTTGAGATATACAATTATATCTACTGGAAAATACATGGTGTTTCAGATATTTTATATCATTTTTTATGCATAGAGTGTTTCAGAAAATGTCAGATATTTTTATATAATTTCTGATGTATAGAGTGTTTCAGAAAAAAATATGATATTACTTGCGATGTACTGACTGTTTCAGAAAAAACTATATTAGAAATATACAATTATATTTACTGGAAAATACATGGTGTTTCAGAATTTTTTATATCATTTCTGATGTATAGAGTGTTTCAGAAAAAATATGATATTACTTGCGATGTACTGACTGTTTCAGAAAAAAATGATATTTGAGATATACAATTATATCTACTGGAAAATACATGGTGTTTCAGATATTTTTATATCATGTTTTATGTATAGTGTTTCAGAAAAAATATAATATTACTTGCGATGTACTGACTGTTTCAGAAAAAAAAACAAGATATTTGAGATATACAATTATATCTACTGGAAAATACATGGTGTTTCAGATATTTTTATATCATTTTTTATGTATAGTGTTTCAGAAAAAAATATGATATTACTTGCGATGTACTGACTGTTTCAGAAAAAATGATATTTGAGATATACAATTATGTCTACTGGAAAAAACAAGGTGTTTCAGACTTTTTATAGTGTCGGTTTAGCTCCGTCGGTAGAGTGTCCGGCTGGGAACCTCGAGGGTCCGGGTTCGATTCCGGCCCTCGCCAACTCAGCGTATGAGTAGCACATTGATATGTGCGGTAAAGTGATGAGCTGATGGTAGGTGTGGCACTCCGCCTCAGACGCCCAAACAATTTCCTTGGTCTAGCGCAAGTGAAAGGGGGATAGATTCCTTCTCTATCTGGCTGATACCGACTTTAGGCCACCCCGACGACTTTATCAATCTATATGTCACAACTGATATATTTTTGAAACACTCTATACATTACAAATGATATAAAACATTTCTGAAACACCATGTATTTTCTAATGAATATATTTAAATATATCAAATGTTATCAATTTTATTTACTGGAAAATAAATAGTGTTTCAGATTTTTTTATATCATTTGTGATGTATAGAGGGTTTCCGAAAACTTATATCATTTGAGATATACAATTATATTTACTAGAAAATACATGGTGTTTCAGATTTTTTATATCATTTATGATGTATATAGTGTTTCAGAAAAAACATGATATCAGTTACGTTATAAGGATTGTTTCATGAAAATTGATTTTTGAGATATACAATTATATCTACTTGAAATTACAAGGTGTTTCAGACTTTTTTTTAATATCAGTTGCGATGTACAGACTTTTTTCAGAAAAACTTATATCATTTGAGATATACAATCATATTTACTGGAAAATACATGGTGTTTCAGACCTTTTTATATCATAAGTGATATACAGAGTGTTTCAGAAAAAAAGTATAATATTAGTTGCTATGTATAGGC
>CM042172.1:36994379-37016879 GCA_023376005.1 Doryteuthis pealeii | reverse complement strand
GGCAAAATGGAGAGAGACGTGAACGACAATTTCAAACACTGTGTAAATATTCGATCTCGTCTTTCGCCGTTTTATTTGCCACCGCACGTACGGCCATTAAAAGTTCTCTCAACTGTCCGCATCCAATCAAAAATTCTGATTTACTCGCAAGTCCTCGAGTTACATTACTGACTTCTCTGCGCGTCTTCTTCATTATTCAATGACGCTCTCTGTCTCTTGATAAATTCGTCCAATGCCCTTAACCAGTTGAACAAAATGTTTCCCGCTTCTAATCGTTTGACGACCAACGCTGTAATCTGGTCGACAATTGCAACATCAGTTGATCACATTCATCACATTAGTGCGTCTGTAAACAAGTGGAAGCTAAATATAGTACTCACTCTTCAAGAACTTACACGCACACACATATGTATATGTATATATGGAAGAAATAAGAGGAAATTAATATATATACATATATATATATATATATATATATGTATATATATATATATATATACATGTATATATATTCGTAAGACATGTGTTATTGAATACCACGGAGTATTCTTTTTTCATTTTTTGTATGGATATTTTTTCCAGTCTTCTGGCTATCCTTTTTGAATCTGGATCGAGTTGATTCATGATATTTTTTTCATACTTATTTCCCGAGCGCTTTCGACTGTTGCTCCAGTCGTATTCATGGGGTTATGTAATTTGGTTTTTAGTTGATTTTAGTTTTATTATCTATGCTTTTATCTAATTCAGAGATAAACTATAGAATAAACTATACACTAATAGCTACATTGGCCATACACAACAACAACACTTCCGCCGTCTTACATACCATCTCTCCGACACAAGTCCATAAAACAACACTTTATTAAAAAACACCCAGAAAAATCCACCTCCCCCGAAATTAGAAAATCTTAAACGAAATACTAAAATTATCTACAAAATAACAATAAGAACGCCTACAGATCTAGAAGCCATATGCATTAAAAATAAAAACCTAACATTAATAAAATAGCCTTTAAAGTCGGAGACATACGTATTAAATATCTTCAATAACTAACACTTCACCTAACCCCTCTTAAAAATAATAGACTCTCTGAATTAGATAAAAGCATAGATAATAAAACTAAAATCAACTAAAAACCAAATTACATAACCCATGGAATACGACTGGAGCAACAGTCGAAAGCGCTCGGGAAATAAGTATGAAAAAATATCATGAATCAACTCGATCCAGATTCAAAAAGGATAGCCAGAAGACTGGAAAAAATATCCATACAAAAAATGAAAAAGAATACTCCGTGGTATTCAATAACACATGTCTTACGAATAATTTGCTGCCAAATACACAAAAATTAAAAATGTATATATATATATATGTATATGTGTGTATTTGGGCGCATTTCTTTCATTTACATATGGAATTAAACAAAAGGCAGGTCTCCTGTTTAACGATTTTATTGGCGATCTTTTCAAGGTTTCTGGAACTCACGTTTTAAAATGCCTATACAACCTTTCCGATCAATTCTCCTACTTCCAGCCTCCACATCCATTAATATACTTTGAAAAAAAAAGCTGGAACACATCACCCCTGATGATGGCACTTCGAGTGCCGAAAGTACTCGAGATATGAACTTCGGTGGTAATCCACGAATTCCATAAAAAGTTGGCCAGAAAGCTTGAAAAGATCACCAATAAAACCGTTAAACAGGAGACCTGCCTTTTGTTTAATTCCACACACACACACACACACACACACATATATATATAAATATATATATAATATATGAAGGAAAAGTGGAAGTGAATCCGACAGTATGTAATATGAAAAAAACACAAGTGTATAAACGAGTAATGTTTATTTCGCCTACCTGCAGTTTTTCGATCTCTTTCGATAGATCTTAATCAGGGCTTTTGTTTAGTTTAAGGGAAATATTTAATTACTGAAGTAAGAAGTCTGCCTGCTCTTTCTTTTTTTTATAGTCGATCTTGAAATGTGAGAGAGGAAAAAAATCTCGAAACACTGCAGCGTAGGCGTTTATTGTTGTGTTTTTCAATTTTTTACAACGTTACACACACACACCACACACACACACACCACACACACACATATATATATATATATATATATATATATATATATATATATATATATATAAAGTAGTGTTATATGGCTTAGCTCAGTCGGTAGAGTGTCCGGCTGGAAACTCGGTGTTCCTGGTTCGATACCGGCCCTCGCCAACTCAGCGTATGAGTAGCAAAGGATCTGTGCGGTAAAGTGAGAAGTGATGGTAGGTGTGGCGCTCCACCTCAGAGGCCAAAATAATCTCCTTGGTCTAGGGCTATTGAAAAGGGGAGACTCGCTCGCTCTCTGGTTGATACTGACTTTAGGTAACCCCGACGACTTTATATATATATATATATATAGGGATTCGGTCTCTATTTGTCTGTAACCGAAACTACATTACTGCTTACGTCACAGCAATTTCAGGAATTAAGTAAGTTAATCAATGAGTATTTATTTTATCATCATCATCATCATCTCATCATGTTGCGGAATTAGCACGGATATCGATGACAAGCTTTCGCCAAACTTCTCTATCATTAATTGTTCCCGGGAGGCCCTCAGTGCAGCATCCAGTATCTGCGCAGAACTTTTCAATGTAGGTTTTTGCTAGGCGGTCTACATTAGCATATCCATGTGTTGGCTTCCACGGGAGAACGTCCCTTATGAGTTCGTCCTTGCTCCTCCAGCAGTGTCCTGCATGTCTTGTCTGTCTCACTCGGATGGTTTGTGAGATAGGGAACAGGTGGCCGTACAGCTGCTTCCTTGGGGGTGTTGTTTACACACTTGTTCAAGATCGCGCGCAGCATTCTTTTACAGCTCCCATCTAGCTTATTCTCAAGGCCTTGTTAGGGTCCAAGTGGTGCAGCCATACAGCAGCACTGATACAACCACAGATATGTATTATTTAAAGTTCTTTAAGAGTTAGTACTATATTGCTTCCACTTGTATACAGACGCAATGATATGTGCTCTCCTAGACGTAAGAAAGTTTATATAATGAAACATATTAAATTAGAAAGACTAACGAAATTAAATAAGAACGCATATAAAAAGATTACACTTACTTTAATTATATTCTAATTGGTTTCATTTTTTATTCTAATACGTTGCCGATTAAAACAATTATATTAGAGATCAATAGCAGCAAGTAATTATCAATCAACCCGGTTTTATTAAAACTACACCATATATTATGTACACCTTTATTTCTTAGTGATATATAAGACACAATGCACTAATGATAAAGGCTGTTTTGAGGCAAATCTCAGATTTTCATTGAGACATCGTTGATAAATAAAATTTATTCTATGTATTAATATAATATTAATGATTTTGATTATAAACTAAATGCTCATTAATAAGATTACGCAATTTCTGATAGTATTGTGACGTAAGCAGTGACATAGTTTCGGTTACAGACAGACAGAAACCAAATCTCTATTATAATAAGATAGTAGAAAAATTCGGTCATATTTGCAGTTATAGATCAATTTCTACCCATATGTATATGTATATACATATCCGATCGATAAATTTTATTAGAAAAATTATCTTTTTTAGAAAAGTTTTGCAGTCTGATGAAACTCATATACATATATGGGTAGAAATAGATATATAACTGTTAATATGACCAATTAATGAAGCCTTTTTTACCAAATGTAATGCTCTGTACAAAATCATTGAACATTGAGATCTCAACTTAGACCAGAAAAACTTTAACATTTTTTCTTGAAAAATGACCACCTTAGAATCATTCTAACATCAACTAACCTGGTAATTTACGTATTGAAATATTCAAAAATATTTTTGATCTATTTAAAATTGAGTTTAAAAAAATGAATACGCGACCACAGGCATGTCAAACTGAGTATCCCCCTAGGGCTGCATGAATTACATACTAGGCATCACCTGGAGGGACAAGATCACTAACACAGCAGTTCTAGAGAGAGCTCAAATCTCCAACTTGTGTTCTCTACTGAGACAACGTCGCTGGGTAATGTACGTCGGATGGATGATGGACGAATCCCGAAAGACATCCTTTATGCAGAGCTTTCGTCTGGTAAGAGACAGATCGGTCGCTCCCAGCTGCGATTCAAGGATGTCTGTAAGAATGATCTCAGGTGCCTTGGCATTGCCCCTTCGAGCTGGGTAAATTTGGCTCAGGACCACCCTCGGTGGTGGCAGAATCTCCATCGCAGACTGTTCATTTCAGAAGTCACCCTGGCGCAACACCATGAAGCTAAGAGGTCTAGAAGAAAGCAGCCTCAACAAAGCACCGGCACATCAACATCTTCAGGGACAGCATTCAAATGCGACATCTGTGGTCGAGAATGTTTTTCAAACATCGGACTTCACAGTCACAGGAGGCGCTGTAACTTCAGGGACACAAAAACTTTATTATAGTCTTCCGAGACTGAAATGCCAATACAATACAATACAATACATTACAATACTATATAGATGAAGGCCACACATGACAAATAATTCTTTAAATCCTTCTTCTACATTAACAGAACTAAGTGATGATTGTTATCATTAATTTCTTTACAATCAACAAAAAGCCAATAAATATATATCTACAAAAACCTTTTTGTTAAAAATAAAGGAAAAAAGACTATTACTGACCGAGTTCAAATAATAAAGTGTACAAGTGTCACTTTCACTTTCATTTATAGCCATGTGTTGATTGAAAGCAGGAGAAGGCAAGAGGTATGACACGCTCACTTCCATTGACTGATTTAGCCTCCCCCTTTCACAACAAAAAAGGAAGGGGTAAGAAACAATGCGTTAATAATTTAAGAATTTGTTTCTTAGAAACACATTGCCCGAATTAAAATAAATGAGAGCGCAGTCTGCGTATGGGCTGCAACTGTGCTTGTGAGGGCGGCATGTGGTGTTGTATAGCCGTATATATTGAGACTTGCTTGTTCTTCATTTCTTCTGTACTGCTTCGGCTATGATCATCATCTTGTCTGGCTATTTCCTCTATTTCGTTGGCTATCATCTTGTCCTCTAGCTGTCTCCTTACTAAGGGCTTCTTTTATGGGCTAGTATTTAGTCATGCAATTAATTAACTCACAAGACTGTTTCCTTGATCAAGATTTATCTAACCCATTCTTATTCGCCGCACGGGAGAATCAGCCTCGCAATGGCACGTCTACTCTGCGTCAATCTATGGTTGAAACTAAAATCTAAACTAATTATTCGGACTATTGTCCTCATCTTCATTGTTATATGTACAATGTTTCCTACCCCAGCTATGGTTAGCGGAATGACAACAGGATACCCCCGTGGACTGAATAAAGGGTTAGGTTCAAAGTTCCGTGATGGCTCCCGATTACGACAAGAAGGTTCCCAACTACGACAAGAAAGTTCCCGAGTTCGAAAAGATGGTTCCCGAGTCCGACAAGAAATACCTGAAAAAGGCCGGAGGGCATATCGGCTGAAACGTTGTACAGATAACAATAAAGATGAGGACAATAGTATATAATACTAATCATCAAGCCTCATCTCAAACATTCAGAGAAAAAGGGTTGACATACCGTAAAATCCAATCAACCAACCAACGGCTAACAGTTGGTGATATTCGAGGTTTTTTTGTTACATAACCATAATCAGCTTACGATTTAGAAATAAAGGTCTATATAATATACTAGCAGCGGCTGATCCCGCAGATCCATTATTACTGAATCGTGAGTTGAATCCTTATGGGATGCCCCATTTAAATCCCTATGTAAAAAAAATAGACCTTGCATTGATCCAGCAACTCCGAAAAGAAATGTTAATGTCTACTATCTAAAATATTAATTTTTTTTTAAATCCATGCTGTTATCATTTAAATTTCATTTTTTAATTAACTTCACAAATATAAATCAAATCTCTATTATTTTGGCTCAAAAACCAAGCCCTGGTGATATTTAATGAGTATATATATTTATTTTGTGGTTATTTGTTTTATTTTAGCAATTTCAACCGGGCGTACATACACACAAACTGCGAGTTCAAATCCTGGACGAAGCTGTTTGCATTTCACATGGCGATACTACCCTTTGGGAAAGGTATGAATCCAATTCTCATACAGTTATGGGTATATAGCACAGCAGTCTGGGCTCTTTGAACATGGCTAGGTAACCAGTCTAAGAGAAGGAAAACTCTGAATTCAAACCTCTTAAACTCAACTTAATAAATTGACCTTGTATCGCATCCTGCTCATGTGGAGGGGTTGGTAAATATATATAATATATGGTGTGGTTAATATGCAAACTGGTTTTTAAAAAACGGGTTTGGTGTTATCTAATAGTATTGTTCTATTCTCCCACGTATTAAAATCAATCCTATGAATGATTTTTATATAGAAATCAATTAAAATATAATTAAAATAGGTGTAATCTTTCATATGAGTTCTTAACTTTGTTAGTCTTTCTAATTTAATATATTTCATTACATTAAAACAAATGCTTATTCCCGGAGGGTGCATATTCTTGCTAGTAATTATAAATATTATAATAATGAAAAATAATATATCGAATGATCCTCCTACTAAAATATATGTACGAACTCAAAATAAAATTATAAATCACTAAAAAATAAAGGTTTACATAATATATGTTGTTACTGTGCATACTGGTTTTAACAACATCGGGTTTAATAAATAATTACTTGGTGTCATTGATCTCTAATAGTATTTTTTATTCTCCAGTGTATTAAAATCAATCATATGAATGATTTTATATAGAAACCAATTAAAATATAATTAAAATAAGAGAAATCTTTTATATGAGTTATTGATTTCGTTAATCTTTCTAATTTAATATATTTCATTACATTAAAACTTAAATACTTATCCCCGGAGGGCGCATATTCTTGTTAGTAATCATAAATATAGTAATAATAATAAAAATAATACATCCAATGATCCTCCTACTGAAATATATGTACGAACTAAAAATAAAGTTCTAATTCCCTGGAGGCGAGCTCTGAAAATATTCGTGTTATTTGGTCAGCAAATAAGATATTTCAAATGCAAATGAAGTCCATAATTAGGGTGAGTGTTTCGTACAATTACAAACGTTTTAAACACCATTCATCTGCCAGGAAAGCGCATTTAGATTGACTCTTCTTTCGTTTCTACGCTTCTATGTTTAAAATATATTTAATTAAACGAATAGGCATTTTCTTTTGAATGAATTTCGAAGCTTATTTGGACGATCTAAATGGTTCATTTCAAAAAACAAGAAAACATCTCCCGAAACCCTCAAGCCATCAATCTCATTTATCATTTCATTCTGTTTTTCTTTTTCTCTAATCAAGTTACACTTTTCGTGTATCATTCAATGCCACAAGCACAAAACATCTTGTAATATACTGTGATATTCAAACCTATATTAAAATCTTATTATTATTGAGATTGTGTTTTGGTTTGGTTTGTTTTGTTTTACGGCATATCAACCTCAGTGGGTCATTTAATGCCGATAAAGTTTTTAAATAAATCAATTCTTAATGGATAATACAACTTTGTTTATCAACTCATGTTTTTCTATTTAACCCATAGATGGGACCCTAACAGGTACTACCACTCCGGGTCAGAGTGAACCAGGGAGCAATGGTGATGAAGAGGTGCTCCACATTCCCCAAACCTCCAAAACTGGAACCTCACCATCAGATAGAGTTTAACGCCATTCCCATGACATGTAGACCCGCAGCCACCGCCTTCTAGCACCCATATGATAAAAAGGGGTTGGGGCTTGCCATAAGAGCAATAGGGTTGGGAAAATCATATAGGTGCTAGGGCTTGACGTGACCAGCCGATTGATCTAGATTGATATCTAGCCCAAGATAGGGCCAAAGTGTGAGATTGTGTGTCTGTCTGTCTTATAAAACTGTTGGGGAGAAATTCATTTGTGAGTTAGTTTAAGACGACAGTAAGGAATAATAGATTTAACTTTTTGAACCCATAAATCTGATATTTTGGGCTAGATAATTGCATCTAAGATTAATCAAGCTTAAATATTTAATGGGTTATTTAATCAGGATTAAATAACCCATGAGGAGTTGATATAATTGCATAGCCTTATACTTATATTTGTATATTCATACTTATCTTCTTAAATTTGTTTTCAATGCTGGTCGGATTTCCTATCTTCTATCTCTGCTAGATAGAAGATGAATATATATATATTTACCCCCCCACACACACACACACACGAGCAGGATGCGACACAAGATCAATTTCTTAAGAGGAGTTTAACATATTTGAATTCAGAGTTTTCCTTTTCCTAGACTGGTTACCTAGCCATGGTTAAAGAGCCCAGTCTGTCCTACTATTTACCCATAGCTGGGGGGAGAGTAGGATTCATACCTTTCCCAAAGGTATTAGCGCTAAGTGAAATGCAATTACCACGTCCAGGATTTGAACTCGGGGCGACGAGTCCATTTCCCATGACTGTAACCATTACACCACGCGCTTCCTTGATGAATATAACATCTTATTATCATGGAGATTGTATGTATGTCTGTAACCGAAACTACGACACCACCAACGTCACAATCCCCATTATCCCCGTTATTCACGTCATATTCTCAATGGTTATTAAATAATCGTTATCTAGTAAGATACTGTGATATTCAGAACTATATTCAAATCTTATTATAATTGAGAGTGTGTGCGTATCTATCTGTAACTAAAACTACGTCACCACCACCGTCCCATAGTGTTACATAATTTATAAGCAGCTTATAAATTATGAACGTACCTGTAGTTGAAATATTTAAATAAAGTTCATTAGATTTAAAATCAGAGGTGGGGAATTTTCCATAGCCGTTGGGATTATGACTGGCATGACGATGATCCCAACTGACCTTCCGGTACAGGCATGAGAATAAGTTTTAGTTTAGTTAGTCAGATGCGACGCAAGTTTCAGAGTGAGTGGACGTAAAGGTCGCCGCTCTGGGTCGACAACTCCCGCGCTGCGGAATCATGGGTTGGGTTCTGGAAATAAAGCTTTATCAAGAAAACGACCAAGTCTCGCTTGTAAATTGAATATTAAAAAAATGACAGCCCGAAGAAATCAACAAAGAAGATCAACCCCCAGCAGAAGCCCTGATGAGAAGTAAGCCTACTAGACCAACAGAAGAAAGTGGCGGCTGAGGTAGAACCGGTTTGCAGAATTAAAAAGTAAGACCATTATCATATCATCTATAATCTACCCTACTCTCTGTCTCTCTTCCATTATATACACCCAAGTAAAGGGATATATAACAGTTTGGAAGCGCGTGGTGTAATGGTTACAGTCATGGGAAATGGACTCGTCGCCCCGAGTTCAAATCCTGGATGTGGTAATTGCATTTCACTTAGCGCTAATACCCTCAGGAAAGGTATGAATCCTACTCTCCCTCCAGCTATGGATAAATAGTAGGGTAAACTGGGCTCTTTAACCATGGTTAGAAAAACCGGTCTAGGAGAAGGAATACTCTGAATTCAAACCTGTTGAATCCCGCTTAAGAAATTGACCGTGTGTCACATCCAGTTCATGCACAGGGATTGGTATATATATATATATATATATATATAATATATATGCAACTAGTCTGGAAGAAAGAAAACTCTGAATTCAAACCTGTTAAACTCCACTTAAGAGATTGACCTTGTGTCACATCCTACTCGTATAGATAAAAAAATGAGTTTTTAAAAATCGGTTTAAAAATAAATGAATACACATCAAAAATAAATAAAATAAAACGTTGTCGACATAAAATAACCCAACAAAGGTTGACATGCCGTAAAATTTAATCAATCAGCCAACTAACAAGGCCACCACTTAGAGATGAATCCAGTGAACGGAATTTTTGTTAATTGGGAAGCGGTTGGTATATATATATATATATATATATATATATATATATATAACTGTTTTCCCCTCTGTAGAGGTGCAGTCGTTTTATTTTACAACCACAGGGCGTGTTATATCATGTGATATATAATCCTGTTCGTTAAATACACACACTTATCATTGTCAAAGTCATGTACTTAAGTTTATAACTAATGAATAAGTACTCCAAGAACGCTAGACTGCCATAAATTCTTTGAAAAACTTATGCAAAGACAACAATTAGAAATTGAATTAACCCGCAGCCACGATCCGGTAGTGATTCAATTGCAATTCCAATGAAAACTGTCCATTAATCTTGACACAAGAGCTAAACTCTCGTCAAGGCTCGTCAAGTCTCGTCAAGTCTCGTCAATTATATTCAGCCTTTTGTTACGAGCTGTTGGCCGGAAACCTAGGCATTTAAGTGCTTTACGAACGTATCAGGTTGTTTTTGTTTTGTTTTTTTCGCTTGCGATCAAAAATTCCTTCGGGTAATTTCTTTGTTAAAACACCCTCCTACAAAACGAGATTCTTTGTGCAAACAGCTGCACGCGTGCGCGACTGTTTGTTTCACGCCTTTTTTGTTGTCCTTTGTTTTCGCCAGTTGTTGCAGATAATTCACAGTTTTTGATTCATTTGCTTTTAGTTGCCTCGAATGTCTTGCGTGTTGTAATTTTTGCGCCGGGCATCTCTGAGAGGATTATTCTAATGGGTCAGTGGGCATGCGCAGAAGAACGGAAGCATCACTGTGTTATTCAATACACAGAAACAACATTAATATCAATACGCCTAGGGGTAACGTTATCATCATCATTATCCTTATCATCATCATGTCTTACTGGTTGCACAGATATCCATGACCCCCTATAGTTATTTACTAAGCTTAGCTTAGATGTGGTACAAGGCACGAAATATAGGGAACCTAATCAGAATCGAACTCACTCATAATCTTTTACGAATCTAGCTTGCTAACCATTACACCGCGTGAGGTGCCCAAATAACGAGATATAGGGTGGTCTATGACCCCTCTATATCTCTCTCTTTCTTTCTCTCTCTGTCTCTCTGTCTCTGTCTGTCTGTCTGTCTCTCTCTCTCTCACTGTCTCTCTGTCACTCTCTCCCTCTATCTCTCTATCTCTCTCTCTCTCTCTCTCTCTCTCACACACACACACATACACACACACACCGTCCCTATCAGTAGTCACCCGTGACAGGTTTTCCTCAAGACATTCAGTATCCGCACAGAGCTGATTGATGTGGGTTTTTGCTGGTCAGCCTACTCTGGTGTGTCTATCTGTAGGTGTCAACAGGAGAAGGTCACTTATGAGTTCGTTCTTGCTTCTCCTGCATTGTTCAGCATGTCTTGTTCTTACTCCGTTTTTGAGATAGGGGGCAACTGAACGTACAGCTGCTTTCTTGTGAGGTGCTGCTTCCAAGATTTGTTCAAGAGAGCACGCAGTATACATTGTGTAGAATCCATATAGCTTTTTCTCAATGCGCTTCGTTAGAGGGCAAGTGGTGCAGCCATACAATAGCACTGATACGCCAACGGCTAGGAAGATTTTTTCGCTTTATCCTATCAGTGAGATTAGATTTCCATATGATCGATAATCTGTCTATAGCAGTCCATGCTTTTCCTATGCGTACATTGACATCGCTTCCTGTAGATAAGATATTACTACCCAGTGTAATCTGTCTATAGAAGTCTTTGCCTTTTCTATGCGTACATTGACATCGCTTTCTGTAGATAAGATATTACTACCCAGTGTAATCTGTCTATAGAAGTCCATGCCCTTTCTATGCATACATTGGCATCGCTTTCTGTAGATGAGATATTAGTACCTATGTAATCTGTCTATAGCACTCCATATCTTTCCTATGCGTACATCGACATCGTTTTCTGTAGATAAGATATTACTACCCGGTACACCTGTCTATAGCAGTCCATGCCTTTCATTTGCGTACATTGACATCGCTTTCTGTGCATAAGATATTCCTACCTAGGTAATCTGTCTATAGAAGTCCATGATTTTTCTATGCGTACATTGACATCACTTTCTGTAGATGAGATATTAGTACCTATGTAATCTGTCTATAGCACTCCATATCTTTCCTATGCGTACATCGACATCGTTTTCTGTAGATAAGATATTACTACCCGGTACACCTGTCTATAGCAGTCCATGCCTTTCATTTGCGTACATTGACATCGCTTTCTGTGCATAAGATATTACTACCTATGTAATCTGTCTATAGCAGTCCATACCTTTCATATGCGTACATTAATATTGCTTTCTGTGCATAAGATATTCCTACCTAGGTAATCTGTCTATAGAAGTCCATGATTTTTCTATGCGTACATTGACATCACTTTCTGTAGATAAAATATTACTACCCAGCGTAATCTGTCTATAGAAGTCCATGTCTTTCCGATATGTACATTGACATCGCTTTCTGTAGATAAGATATTACTACCCAGTGTAATCTGTCTATAACAGTCCATGCGTTTCCTATGCGTACATTGACATCGCTTTCTGTAGATAAGATATTATTACCCAGTGTAATCTGTCTATAGCAGCCCATGCCTTTCCTATGCGTACATTGGCATCGCTTTCTGTAGATAAGATATTACTACCCAGTATAATCTGTCTATAGCAGTCCATGTCTTTCCTATGCGTACATCGACATCGCTTTCTGTAGATAAGATATTACTACCCAGTGTAATCTGTCTATAGCAGTCCATGCCTTTCTTATGCGTACATTGGCATCGCTTTCTGTAGATAAGATATTACTACCTATGTAATCTGTCTATAGCAGACCATGCCTTTCCTATGCGTACATTGGCATCGCTTTCTGTAGATAAGATATTACTACCCAGTGTAATCTGTCTATAACAGTCCATGCGTTTCCTATGCGTACATTGACATCGCTTTCTGTAGATAAGATATTATTACCCAGTGTAATCTGTCTATAGCAGCCCATGCCTTTCCTATGCGTACATTGGCATCGCTTTCCGTAGATAAGATATTACTACCCAGTGTAATCTGTCTATAACAGTCCATGCGTTTCCTATGCGTATATTGACACCGCTTTCTGTAGATAAGATATTACTACCCAGTGTAATCTCTCTATAGCAGTCCATGCCTTTCCTATGCGTACATTGACATCGTTTTCTGTAGATAAGATATTACTACCCAGTGTATTCTGTCTATAGAAGTCCATGTCTTTCCTATGCGTACATCGACATCGCTTTCTGTAGATAAGATATTACTACCCAGTGTATTCTGTCTATAGAAGTCCATGTCTTTCCTATGCGTACATCGACATCGCTTTCTGTAGATAAGATATTACTACCCAGTGTAATCTGTCTATAGCAGTCCATGCCTTTCTTATGCGTACATTGACATCACTTTCTGTAGATAAGATATTACTACCTATGTAATCTGTCTATAGAAGTCCATGTCTTTCCTATGCGTACATTGGCATCGCTTTCTGTAGATAAGATATTACTACCTATGTAATATGTCTATAGAAGTCCATGTCTTTCCTATGCGTACATTGGCATCGCTTTCTGTAGATAAGATATTACTACCCAGTGTAATCTGTCTATAACAGTCCATGCGTTTCTTATGCGTACATTGACATCGCTTTCTGTAAATAAGATATTACTACCCAGTGTAATCTGTCTATAGAAGTCCATGTCTTTCCTATGCGTACATTGACATCGCTTTCTGTAGATAAGATATTACTACCCAGTGTAATGTACGCATAGGAAAGACATGGACTTCTATAGACAGATTACACTGGGTAGTAATATCTTATCTACTGAAAGCGATGTCAATTTACGCATAGAAAAAGCATGGACTACTATAGATATACTACATCGACATCGCTTTCTGTAGATAACATATTACTACCTATGTAATCTGTCTATAGAAGTCCATGCCTTTCCTACGCGTACATCGACATTGCTTTCTGTAGATAAGATATTACTACCCAGTGTAATCTGTCTATAGAAGTCCATGTCTTTCCTATGCCTACATTAATATTGATTTCTCTACTATCTAGGAAAACAACATCTCCAACAGTATCCAGTATGTATTGGGAGTCTGACTAGGATGACTTAGCACAATATCACAGTGAGATCAAATAGTAAAAACGAGTAGTAAAAGACAGATATGGTTTTTTCAGGAGTTTTCATTACAAGAAGCGGACCATATGACCTTAGGCACCCCTACCGTGATATCGACTCACAAGGACGCTTTTCTCATTTACAACGTCAAAATCCGGTTGTTTGTTAGGGGTTAGGGTTAGGGGTTAGGGTTAAGGTTAGGGTTAGTTTTATAATTTTAAAAAATCTCTAAAAATCGTCTCTTAACAATTAACCGGATTTTGACGGTGTAAATGGAAAAAATGTCCCCACAAATCGAAATCGCAAAAGGGGTGCCTAAAGCTCATATGGTCCCAAGAAGCTGCACATTTCCTTCTCTGGATTCAGGTTGAAATTTCAAGAATATTTGAATTCTTTAGAATTTTCCACAGGCTACTTATTGAATAAATCACCAAATGGGTTAAAAGGGGCTTCTTAGCCTTGGTCGGCAACCCATCTAAGTCAAAGAACAGTCCGACACAAAACCTCTGCTGCCTTTCAAGGAAAGGCTAGGGGAGTAAATCCCCGAAAACAAATCAGGAGCCGGAGTCCCTAAGGTGGTGTGATGCTGAAATCCAGTGCTACCCATCAACTCCTGCGACACTACCATTGCCAAACTGCATTGGTTCTTTACCTTTCCTTTAGATAACAGCGGCAGTGTGAAGAGGGGGAGGTTGCTGTTTGGGCAACAGCTCATCCTCCATATGAACCCGCCCAAGCTATGTAGTTAAAAAGATAAAAATAAACATTATGACACTCCATCGTCTCTCGTAGACGGAAGGCTGCTAACAACTAGGATGAATTAAATGATAAGAGGCAAGTGGCCATACACCTGCTTTTTTGTGGGGTGCTGCTTCCAAGATTAGTTTAAAAAAGCAACACCCCAGAAAAACAGTTGTACGGCCACTTACTTTCTATCACACAAACCATCCTAGTAAAACCCCCAAGACATGCTGGACACTATTGGAGAAGTGATTTTCAAAGGTAGTAATATCTCATCTACAGAAAGATATGTCAATGTACGCACAGGAAGCGCTTACATTCTTGTGAAGTTTCCATCTATTTTCTCTAAGCGCTTCCTGTGCGTACATTGACATAGCTTTCTGTAGATAAGATATTACTACCCAGTGTAATCTGTCTATAGAAGTCCATGTCATATAGATGAGATATTACTACCTTTGAAAATCATTTCTCCAATAGTGTCCAGCATGTCTGGGGGGGGGGTTACTAGGATGGTTTGTGTGATAGAAAGTAAGTGGCCATACAGCTGTTCTTCTGGAGTGTTGCTACCAAAATCTGTTCAAGAGAGCACACAGCATCTTTGTGTAGTTCCCATCTTGCTATTTTCTCTCAGTGTTTCATTAGGGTCCAAGTGGTACAGCCATACAATAGCAATGATACGGCTACGGCATGGAAGAACTATTGCTTTATCTTATCAGTGAAATCAGATTTTCATATGATCGATAATCTGTCTATAGCAGTCCATGCATTTCCGATGCCTACATTGACATAGTTTTCTGTAGATGAGATATTACTACTTTTGAAAATCACTTCTCCAATAGTACCCAGTATGTCTTGGGGGTTTTACTAGGGTGGTTTGTGTGATAGGAAGTAAGTGTCCGTACAGCTGATTTTGTGGGGTGCTGCTTCTAAAATCTGTTCAAAAAAGCACACAACATCCTTGTGTAGTTCCCATGGGGCTATCTTCACTAAGCGCGTTGTTAGAGTCCAAGTGGTGTAGCCATACAATAGTACTAATGTGGCTACAGCTTGGAAGAATTCTCGCTTTAAGTTATCAGAGATTTATCGGATTTTAGAAGTGTGAGGTTATATTTTTGACTACCAGAGTAAAAGTGAATAATATTGTAAAGATTTACAGAAGAGAAGGATGACTTTGTGGCGCCTCAAGCGTGTTCTGATTATTAATTCTTGTCTTGTCGTTCTTTGACAGTTCTTGCATTCAAAGAGACTGACCAACTGACCAATTGACCAACGGAACTGACCAACTGGGGTGCAACACGAAATTCTTCAGCCCCAATGGGATACTTGAATGTGAACACCAGCCTAGAGTTCTACGGATGGATAGATAGATAGAAAGAAAGAAAGAAGGGAAGTCACTACGTTAGATAGATAGATAGATTAAAATAAACATACTAAGGGATATATATATATATATATATATATATATATATATATATATATAAATCTATCTACATACCTATATATATATGTGTCTGTGTGTGTGTGTGTAGATAGGTAGGTACGTACGTACGTAAGTAGATAGATAGATAGATAGATTTAAATGAACTAATGGAGATAGATAGATAGATAGATTGATTGATTGATTGACTGAAATGAACATATTAATGGAGAGAGATTGACATATAGATATATAGATAGACGGGAGTGAAAATACTTATGGATATATATATATATATATATATATATATATATATATATATATAAATCTGTTGAAAAAATGAATAAAGGAAAGAAAGTATAGAATGGATAATAGAGGATATTTTAATCAATATTACTTACACGTGTTTCGGTCAGGAGTTTATCCATGTGTACATTATTGAAACTATTATTATTTTTAAATAATCAAATGAAATGGAATAATAATAATAGAAAAAATGTAAAAATGTTCCGCACACAAAGAAAATTCGACCTTCATCAGAGTAAATCTGAAATGAAATTCGTTTGAAAAAGCGGAGAATTTTTGAAATGTTCGAAAAATAACTTTTTTTTTAAAATTCAGACGCGACCGATAAAGACCGTTAATGACGTCATATCGCATGCGAATAGATTTTGACGCGGAGAGAATATATATATATATATATATATATATATACATATATATATATATATATATATATATATACATATATATATATATACATATATATATATAGAGAGAGAGAAGAGAGAATGAAAGAGAGAGAGAAAGAGAGAGAGAGAGAGAGAGCTGTAAAAGGTAGATCGAAATGAACATACTAATATAGATTAATAGATATAGTGAAACGTACATACTACTGATTGACTGATCCAAGTGAGCATACTAATGGAAATAGATAGATAGATAGATAGATAGATAGATAGAAATGAATCGACTGTTGTATCTTAGCATGGACGTGCCTAGGTTGTATGAATGAGAAGTCGCAAGTTGCGTCAGTCTTCTAATTGATAATGCTACTGTTAAAAATGCACAGCAACCTTACTCTTAATGAATTATATATATATATATATATTTATATATATATATATATATTAAATTTTTTACTTGAAGGCACTTACAACGCATGTATCGCATAAAATTCGATACTTTTTTCTTATAGAAAATGAACTTGACAAGTGTAATCCCAGCAAAGGATGGCTCGATGTGTAGAATACCGTACAGACTGTTTCGACTTTATTAATATATATATATATATATATATATATATATATATATATATATATATATATATGATAAAGGAATTGACTTACCGGGAAATAAAATATTGAGTTAATCACAATATTGATGGTTGATACAATTATTAACCGGATAAGTCAGTGTTATAACAAATATAAAGTGCTCAATACCTTAGTAGAGAGGATTTAGTATTACAGTGTGTATTGAAATAACCTACCCAAGTTTCACCGTAAGGATCTTCAGGGTAAATTCCAATTAATTAGTCAAGATTAATCACAGTTAATTGCGGAAGTTAATATTGCAATTATGAACAGTTTTACAGTGAATGAATGCTATTGCGTCATTTCGAAAGTTGAATGTCAAGTACGATGTTGTTGAATCATGAACATGAATGTTAACCTGGAATATTAAACACGGAAGCTGTTCTCTCTCTCTATATATATATATATATATATATATATGAAGTGAACAAACAATGTGTTTGAAATGGCGAATGCCGACAATTTTTGGGAGATTATGTGCTTAATTAAAGTCATAACTAATTTGTTGATTATTTAATTATAATTAAATGAATTAGGCGTGCATATCGGTTTAAATGTAAAGCGTAAACAAATCGAGAAAAGTCGATCTCTGTATGTACATTTCAGCCTATTAGGCCTCATCAGCAGAGCTATAGACAGGGCAATGCTTTGTGCGTGATTCGAAACCTACCTGTCAGGCTGACAGGCGGACACTCTCTGGGAAGCCTGCTAGTGTAATGGTTAGAGTGTCCACCTGTCAGCCTGACAGGTAGGGTTCAAATCACGCACAAAGCACTGCCCTGTCTATAGCTCTGCTGATGAGGCCTAATGGGCTGAAATGTACATACAGAGATCGACAATTTCTCGATTTGTTTGTATATATATATATATGTGTGTGTGTGTGTGTACAAATATGATTTTTATTGCTGTTTTTTAATCAGTCCCTCAAAAACTCAAATGTCCCATGGTGAAAGACTTTTTACTCATGTTTTGTCCCCCCCACACACACACACACACAATATCTCTCCTCTCTCTCTCTCCTCTCTCTCTCTCTCTCTCTCTCTCTCTCTCTCTCTCTTCTCTCTCTCTCTCGGACACAGTAATCTTGAAAATAGATACCATATTTCCTCGAAAATAAAAAATAAAAATTTTCACTCCGAAATATAACACTAGGGCCTATTTTCGGGGGATGTCGAGTATTTCTTTCGTCTGACTGTCGCTCTTAACTAGGGCTTATTTTAAGGTGGAGGGGGGCTTATATCAAAATCCTCCCATGAAGACGCGTGGTATGATGGTTAGAATCGTAGAAAATGGACTCGTCGACCCGAGTTCAAATCCTGGACGAGCCTGTTTACATTTCACCTAGCGGTAATACCATTTGAAAAAGTATGCATAGCTGTGTAACCAGTCTAGGAGAAGGAAAACTGAATTTAGACCTGTTAAACTCTGCTTAAGAAATTGATCTTGTGTTGCATCCTGCTCGTGCGGAGGGGTTGGTAAATTAAAAAAAGTCATCGGGATGACCTAAAGTCGGTATCAGCCAGACAGCGAAGGAGTCTATCCCCTTTTCATTAGGGCTTGACTAAAGAAATTGTTTTGGCGTCGAAGGTGGAGTGCCACACCTACCATCAGTTGGTGAGGGTCGGTATCGAACCCGAAACCTTGCGGTTCCTACTCGGATACTCTACTAACTGAGCTAACGGTTTAGCAGTAAGGGTTGGTATATATATATATATATTAAAATAATCATGAAAAATCGCGCTATGTTTATTTTTCAGGTAGGTCTTATTTTCGGGGAAACGCGGTAATTAAGTTTTTCACGTGTGATATCCTAAGAGATATTTTAATATTATCTCTTGCGCGCTATTCTGCATTTGTACCAATCAGGTTTTTTGATATGTGATATCCTAGAAAAGAATACAAGATGTGTTGTATCTCTTTTGGCGGCAAATTCAATATCTCCCGCCGTTGTTTGTTTGTCCTGTTTATTATGCCCGAACATAAAATGGCGTTGTTGCCTGGCAAAACTGTTAAGATACCTCTCTGAATAGCACAAGATAACAACCAAATGCTGGAATAGCATTGGATCTTAAAAGTCTTCGCGCTCTATATTTACCGTTAAGCTTACGTCGTACTGACGGCGTTGGTTTGAAAAGGATTATGCCAGATTGGATTAGGTGAAATCTTATTAAAGGATAATCCCCCTTAGGGAGATATTTCTGCCTCTTAGAAGTTACCTCTTCGGTTTGGCTTTGCTTTTTTATATTTTCCGATCTGTTCGTTTATTGGCTTCGTGTAACCCTAACCCTGGATGATAACCCTGATAACAATCCTCCCTTAATGCAAGTACATCTTTTAATTTAGTCGATAAGGGCTGAATGAAAAGAAAAATTAAAAAAAAAAAAAAAAAGAAAAAAAAGAAAAAAGAAAAAAAAAAAAAACAAAGGAATATATTGACAGTAATGTTGAGGGTCTTTTAATTCTATTCCTATATTCTTTATTCTGAATTAAGCAAAAACGAACACTTCAAAAGTTTAAGACTTCCATTTGTGAACCTAATGCCACGCCACCACCAACTGTATCTCTCTCTCTCTCTCTCTCTCTCTCTCTCTCTCTCTCTCTCTCTATATATATATATATATATATATATATATATATATATATATATATATAATGGAGATTGTGGGTTTGTCTGTCTGTAACCGAAACTATATTACTATACAAGTCACAATTCCTTTAGTTGTTTACATCATATTCTCCATGATTTTATTTTTATTTAAACCTCAATTATTGATAAAATTGTTTTCATTACTTACACTGTTGACCATATCTACATACTAATAACATGCAATTGTATTTATATATACAACAAAATAGAGGTTTACAGTATGAATGGGAAGGCTAATTTGCATATTGATCTTAAAAAATTGATTTTAATAAATATATGCTTAGTATTATGGATTTCAAATTGTTTGGTTTTATCTTATTGAATATAAGCAAAAATCTCTTAAAGAAATCTTAAAAGAAATCCCTTAACAAGAAGAAATAACTGTAATATTATTCTTTACTTCCTATTTTAACTAAATAGTTAAATTAGGAAAATTTACCAATGAAAGACGGGAGTAACGGAAAATGATGGAAGAGGTAATTTCAAAGTTGTTCTATTTTTCAATCATACCCCCTCTGTTCAAAATCTTTTTATCTACATTCCTATTCAGTTTCATTAGCCTTTCTAATTTAATATCATATTTTTATAAAATTTTACTAAAATACTTGCACCCGGAGGGTGCATACATTTGCTAGTATATATATATATATATATATATATATATATATATATATAGTGTAATGATTAAAGTCATTGGAAATGGACTACTCACCCCGAGTTCAAATCCTAGACGTGGTAATTGCATTTAACTTAGAGCTAATACCCTTGGGAAAGGTATGAATCCTACTCTCTCACCAGCTATGGGTAAATAACCTTGATTAGGCAATCGGTCTAGGAGTAGGAAAACTCTGAATTCAAACCTGTTGAACTCTGCTTAAGAAATTTACACATCATGCTCGTGCGGAGTTGGTAAATATATATAAATTGATACTCGTGTTCCTAAAAATTACGAGCGTTATCATTTGCAACACCCTCTGGTTAAAATAAGACAGTCAATTCTATATATTAATACTCTTGTTACTTAAAAGTTCAACCGTTATCATCTTCCAACACCCTTTGGTTAAAAATGAGAACGTCTAATCTATGAATAAATAATAGTGTTCCTAAAACATACTGTCCGTTATCATCTTGAAACACTCTAGTTAAATATGAGACCGTCCAAATTGTCCAAGATGCAATGAAAAAGGGTAAATCCTGATTATCTGTTGTTTCTCCGCCGAATTATTATTTCTTATTATGGATGTCATCACCTCTGCTAAATGATTAACTATTCTGTTTTTATTATAAAGAAAGAAAAGGAAATGAAAAGGACATGCCACACAGAAAAATATGAAAGAAAGAAAGAAAGAAAGAGACTAGAGGAAAGATGGAGAGGGAGGATGTAAGCGTGTGGAAGCTATAGCACTAATCTGTTTCAATCGAACATGACGAAGATGAAAAGCAGGAAAGAAAGAATAGAGAGGGAGAGAGAGAGAAAATAGAGAGAGAGAGTTAAATCAAGATTATTATATTTTTACATATTGAACTATCTATCAATAGCTCTTAAGTAAACATATCAAAGTAATTCAATTATCATACTGTGGTATATCTACAGGTCACGCTAGTTTATGTAATGGCACTATTTTGATAAAAAAAAACGTTATTTGTTTTATATTGATTATAATAACAGTAATACCGTTTATTTGTCTTAAGGGTAATTACATGTAAAAGAAAAAGGTAAAATTGTCACCCACCCCCTTCAATTCTGCATTTTTTTTTTATAGGTGTGGACTATGTTAAAGTTAGAAGTAGCTTTGGTTCTGAGCAAAAACCAAACTATCTTTTTGGTACAAATAATGTTCAATACATGTGAAATAATAATGGAGAAAATCTGTCATAGATGCAGTGCCACATTGGGATTTTGGTCTTGCTATGAAAAAATAAATAATCATCAATAACTTAAATTAGCTAACTTTCAGACGTTTATGATAGCATTTTTGGATTCCTTGTGCAAAAATGCCTTTATAAACCAATTTTTAGTAGTAGGGAAGCTTTAGAACTCATTTTACAGACAAAAATAAATTACAAAAAATCGCCATTTTTCGCGAATCCCACCAAATTTGAAGAGTTAAAAAATGACATAACTCTGCCAATTCTTGGAATTGGAAGCTCAAATTTGGGGGATTTTCTAACTTTATCTTAATTCATACTGGAATAAAATTTTTTACAAAAAAATTGAAGGGGGTGGGTGACATGGCCTGTGTGATTTGACATGGAATTACCCTTAACGGATTTTATCGTAATTATATTTCACATTTCAAATACTTATCATTCAAATAT
>CM042172.1:36984379-36991879 GCA_023376005.1 Doryteuthis pealeii | reverse complement strand
CAAATATTTAGAGGCTATGTTTATTTGATGATTAAATAGTTCAGCCTTACGTTAAAGCGTTTCGTTTAATATATATATTGGATATATTAACCAGCATCAGGGTAATATTAAGAACTATTGTTAAGATACAATATAATCATATTAATAACACATGCCAATATCAAGCTGAATGCAATGGATACACACAATTTGACTTTTTTAGTCAGTTGGTTGGTTGGGTAATTGATTGTTTTTAACGCATGTCAACCCGTATTGGGTTATTTTATGCCGAAGACATTTTCTTTTATTCATACTTGCTGTATATTTAGTTTTTTAAAACTCATTTGTAAACACATTTCTAAACTCATTCATATATATATATATATATATAATATATATATATATATATATTTCATCAACAGACACGTGTTTCGACTACCAAGTCTCTTCAGTGTGGCTAGACATTGTACGAGCTACCTACTATTTTACGCATAGATGGTATTCTAACGGGTACTACCATTCTGGGTTAGGGTAGACCTGGGATTAATGGCAATGAAGAGGTACTCCACACTCTCCAAAACTCCAATATTGGAATGTCACCACAAGATGCAGTTTAACGTCGTAACCAGGACCCTCTAGCAAATGAGATTTTCATTTCATAGGTGCTTAGAAGCGGGTGTTTCGATGCGCTAGCTTGTTCTCTACAAATTAGACATGGTTCTGCCTATCAAATCATCCACGAAAAGCTTGGCTTCCATATTTTTTATTATTTATTTTTCAAAATTTTTTTTAGAATTTTATGGGTCATCGTTTAGGCTTTAAACAAGAGCGGTTGTCCAGCGGAAATCCTTGATAAAGAATCTTTTGATTCTCCTTAGTATTGTAAATTCCTTCGTCAATGGTTGCAAATGGACTATGAAAAGTATCGGTGTTTAAGTAGTGAATCAGCTGAACCTGTTGATTGGTGGAGGAATAGACCACGTGACCCCGCCTAGTCTATAAATTTAGGTGGTGTATTGCAGAACACCTTATATACCAAAATACAGGATGGTGGTGCGTGGTCTAATGGTTAGAGTCGCAGGAAGTGGACTCGTCGACCCGAGTTCAATTCATCGACGAAGCTATTTGGATTTCGCATGGCGCTAATACCTTGGGAAAGGTATAAATCCAATTCTCCCTCTTGCTATGGGTAAATATCGGGGCAGACTGGGCTCTTTAGCCATAGCTAGGTAACCAGTCTAGGAGAAGAAAAACTCTGAATTCAAACCTGTTAAACTCCGCCTAATAAATTGACATTGTTGTCGTATCCTGCTTGTGCGGAGGGGTTGGTAAATATATATATACCAAAATACTCCAACACGACTAATTTCCACTAGATAATTTTTGTGAAACAGTTTTTTAAAAAAAGTTAAATCTGGTGATTTAGCATATTCATGTTGAATAAAAATGACGGCATCGAAGAATCTTCAACTGACTATTATATATCTGTTGTCAGGATATATATGAAATGACATGTTCATATGGAAGGTATATGGTAAGTCTGGAAGCGCGTGGTTTAATGGTTAGAGTCGTGGGAAATGAAGCCGTCGACTCGAGTTCAAATCCCTGATGAGACTGTTTTCATTTCACATAGCGCTAATACTCTGGGAAAGTATGCATCCAATTACTCTTTCCCAGCTCTGGGTAGGGCAGACTGGGTTCTTTAACCTTGGCTAAGTTACCAGTCTAGGAAAAGGAAAACTCTGAAAAACCTGTTAAACTCAGCTTAAGAAATTGACCTTGTGTCACATCCATCTCGTGCAGAGTGATGGTATATATATATATATATATAATATATATATGTTTGCTTGAAGGCAATTACAATGCGTATATCGCATAAAATTCAATAGTTATAGAAAATAATCATGACAAGTGAATCTCGGCAAAGTTCGGTGTGTAGAACATCTTTGGCGAAGGGAATAAGATTTTTGGATGTTTGTTTTTTAGAAGCATTGTTGAAGAAAGTATATATTATTATTTATATTTTTGCTTGAAGGCAATTACAATGCGTATATCGCATAAAATTCCCTTCGCCAAAGAGCATAGGCCTGGTTTGTTATTGTTCACTCAACGTCCCCGTACCTCTTATGGTAGAGGCGTATCAGTATCATTGACAGGTTAATTTCGCAGGGATTGTCCGGTGCGTATCGTGGCCGAAGCAGTATAGTCTCTACTATGCCTGCTGAAGTCCTGGTTTTGATTTCTGTCGGAGGGAAATCGTTAGTATACATCGCTGATGAGACTTAATAAAGTTGAAACAGTCTGTACGATGTTCTACACACCGAACAATTATTTGCCGAGATTCACTTGTCATGATTATTTTCTATAATTATCGAATTTTATGCGATATACGCATTGTAATTGCCTTCAAGCAAAAATATAAATAATAATATATACTTTATTTAACAATGCTTCTAAAAAAGAAACATCCAAAAATCTTATATATATATATATATATATTATTATTTATATTTCTGCTTGAAGGCAATTATAAATGCATGTATCGAATAAGATTCGATAATTATAGAAAATAATCTTGACAAGTAAATCCCGCAAAGGATGGCTCGCTATGTAGAACACCGTACAGACTGTTTCGACTTTATTAAGTCTCTTCAGCGATGTATACTAACGACTCCCCTCCGACAGGAATCGAAACCGGGACTTCACAGGCATAGTCAGAGACCATATCCGTTCGGCCGCCGGTACATAGCGAACAATCCCTGCGAAATTAACCTTGTCAATGATGATACTACTATTACACGCCCCTGCCATAGCAGGCAAGTGGACGTTTTTTATTTAGTAAACAAACCCGGCCGTTAGCTCTTCGGCGAAGTGAATAAGATTTTTGGATGTTTGTTTTTTTATAGAAGCAAGTTGAATAAATTATTATTTATATTTCTGCTTGAAGGCAATTATAAATGCATGTATCGAATAAGATTCGATAATTATAGAAAATAATCTTGACAAGTAAATCCCGCAAAGGATGGCTCGCTATGTAGAACACCGTACAGACTGTTTTGACTTTATTAAGTCTCTTCAGCGATGTATACTAACGACTCCCCTCCGACAGGAATCGAAACCGGGACTTCACAGGCATAGTCAGAGACCATATCCGTTCGGCCGCCGGTACATAGCGAACAATCCCTGCGAAATTAACCTTGTCAATGATGATACTACTATTACATATATATATATATATATATGTGTGTGTGTGTGTGTGTGTGTGTGTTAAGCCTGAATGCGGGTGTTCCGATGAGGTAGCTCATTCTCTGCAAATTAATCACAATTCTGCCAATAATCATCCCCCGATGAGCTCGGCTTCCATTAAACAAGATGGGATTCCAAAGAAAATAGATAGGATTCTAACGAGTACTACCATTCGGCTTCAGGGTGGACCTGGGATTAATATCGATGAAGATGGATTCCATATTCTCCAGAGATCCAGAATTGAAACGTTAACACTAGATGAAGTTTAACGTCATACCCAGGGCACTCTAGCAAATGAGCTTTTCATTTGAGAAGTGTATATTAAGCCTAGAAGTGCGTGTTTCGATGAGGTAGCTTGCTCTCTGCAGATTAGTCACGGTTCTGCCGATCAAACCATCCATGATGGGCTCGGCTTCCATAAAACAAGAGCGTGGACAATTTTTTTACTCTCCCTCGTATATCGCACGCGCGTGTGTATACACATGTCTTCCGTTCCTTGAACTACAAAGGCAACGGCTAAAATGGCGCCAACGAATAAATTTAGTAAGAATTTCTTTTTTCTATTTTTTTTTTTTAACGCGAATTTACGGTTTTAGTCGAAGCTCAAGTGAGTCTTTTATTCCTAAGAAAGAAATCCGTTCACAAGAATAACACGATACATATATATATATATATATATATATATATATATCTGTGTGTATGTGTATGTGTGTGTGTATGTGCATATACTTACACACATATATATGCGTGTATATATATATATATATATTGTGCTTGTATATATATGTGTGCCTGTATGTATATATAAATATATTTGTGTATATATACATAGGTGGTGTGTATATATACATATATATATACACGCCTATGTATATACATATATACATTTGTGTATATACATATATATGTGTGTGTGTGACTGTGTATGCATATATATATATATATTTGTGTGTATATATATATGTACGTATATATATGTATATACACATATATTCGTGTGTATATACCTATATGTGTGTGTGAATATATATATATATATATATATATATATAAATGTATACATATATATATATATTTATGTGTATATACATATATACGTGTGTATATATATATATATATATACATATATATATATATAAATATATATGTGCGTATTTATATATAATACAAGAATAACACAAGAGACGCTGGCGTTTGTCGTTTTATTTTTAAAGCAACTTGTAACTCCCTAAAGGAAATAAGCCTCTTAAAATCTGTTGCCATGTTTTATTTTCTTAAAACAAACAAACAAACAAACAAACAAAAACCGGGGGAAACACCAAAGAAGCAATAACTGTTTAATAAAAGAAAACATTTTGCCTTAAAACGTTCATTTGTTTTATCGTCAGAAATACAACCCCAAGTATAGGTGACCAACTTCATGTTCTAAGTCATTTCATGTCTGCTTCATCTGATACAAGGAAAAATAGTTGGCTTGGTTGGTTGTATTTTACGACATGTCAACCTTGTTGGGTTATTTTATGCGGAAGACACTTTATTTTATTAATTCTTGATAGGTATTCAACATTTTTTCAAACTCAATTTCAAAAAAAAAAAAAAGAAAAAAAAATATTTTTAAACCCATTTTTTCTATTTAACCCATAGATGGGACCCTAACAAGTATTGCCACTCTGGGTTAGAGTGGACCTGGGTGCAATGGTTATGAAGGGGTGCTTCACATTCCCCAGACCTCCAAAACTAGAACCTCACCATCAGACAGAGTTTAACGTCATACACGGAACATTAAACCGGCCACCGCCTTCTAGCACATATATATATTTACCAACCCCTCCGCGCGAGCAGGATGTAACACAAGGTCAATTTTTTAAGCGGAGTTCAACAGGTTTGAATTCAGATTTTTCCTTCTCCTAGACCGGTTGCCTAACCAAGGTTAAAGAGCCCAGTCTGCCCTACTATTTATCCATAGCTGGAGGGAGAGTAGAATTCATACCTTTCCCAAGGGTATTAGCGCTAAGTGAAATGCAATTACCACATCCAGGATTTGAACTCGAGTCGACGAGTCCATTTCCCATGACTTTAACCATTACACCACGCGCTTCCTAGAGCACATATATGATAAATGGGTTGGGGGCTTGCCATAAGGACAATAGGGTTGTGACAATCATATAGATAATAGGGCTTGATGTGACGAGCCGATTGGTGGGAGGGGCCTCTCTGACCATCCATCTAGCCTAACTAAGGGCCATAGCTGGGTGTTGCATGTCATGGACTGCTCAGCCACCAGGGCTTCACCCTTAAGCATCACGGGTCGCCACTCACGACCAACAAGTGACCCCATTGGGGGAGCCTTGCCTCTCTGAAGAGGTGCAGTCGGTATATTCTAAAGCCCCAGTCGACAGGGCTACAAGGCAGAATTCATAGAGCCCCAAGTGACAACCAACTCTGTCATCATCGGGACGGCCTAAAGTCAGTATCAGCGAGGGAGTCTATCCCCTTTTCACTAACGCTAGACCAAGGAGATTGTTTTTGCGTCTGAGTGGAGCGCCACACCTACTATCAGCTTCTTACTTTACCGCACAGATCTCTGTGCTACTTATACGCTCAGTTGGCAAGAGCCGGTATCGAACTAGGAACCTTATGGTTTCTAGCCGAACGCTCTACCGACTGAGCTTACCCGGCCCCTTATTGCCCCTTAAACCTGTTTATATGAACAAGTTGTGAAGGCGCGTGGTGTAATGATTACCTTCATCGGAAATGGACACGGCGAGACAAGTTCAAATCCTTGACGAGGCAGTTTGAATTTTGCATAGCGCTAATACTCGTGGGAAAGGTAGGCATCCGACTGTTCTACCTCCAATTATGGGTAAATATAGGTCAGACAGGGCTCTTTAACCTTGGTTAGGTAGCCAGTGAAGAAGAAGGAAAACTCTGAATTCAAAGCTGTTAAACTCCGTCTAAGAAATTGGCCTTGTGTCATATCCACCGTGGATATATATGTGTGTAAGTTAAAAATGGAAGCAAATGCGATAAACAAAGGAAGGAAAATTCTGAATGGATAAAATAGATTTACTAACACGTGTTTCGGCCAGGTGTTTATTGAACAAACTCCTGACTGAAACACGTGTTAGTAAATCTATTTTATCCATTCAGCATTTTCTTTCCTTTATTCATTTTTCCTTTCAGCATATATGTGTATACATACGGATATGTACGTATATATGGAGATGTATGGAGGCGCAGATACATGTGTGGATGCGTATGTGTAAGTATACATGTATGTACACGTAGATATGTATGAATGTGTGTATGTACATGTGTATACGGAGATATACTTATGTAAACATAAGGAGAGAGAAAGAAAGAGAAAGAAACAAAAGAAGCACTACTTACTCAACACAGCCGTGACCGAAAGAAAAGAGAAACAAGAAGTGGAGAGAGAATGACACATTACTTACCGAAAGAGGAACTTCAGCGGTGGGATACAAAAACAGCTCGACACGTATATAAATGAATTGATATTCGTTGCAGATTCGTTCACAGGTGCGTTGTCCTGATGATAAGTGACTAACATCCTGCTTTGAAACCAATTGCAACAATTTATATATTACGATATGGGATTATTGATTGGTTGATTAATTGATTGATTTTAAGGGCATGTCAACCCATCTAGGGTCATTTTATGATTCTATATTAGGGAGTATATCCTCCTTTTACTAGTGCTAGGTCAGGGAATTGTTTTTTGCGTCTGGGGTGATGCGCCATATCTACCATCAGCTTCCCGTTAATAAAGTTGGCTGTTCATATCTATCTATCTGTCTGTCTATCTATCTATCTCAGTCTCTTCAGTCCGTTCATATCTATCTATATATCTATCTGTCAATCTTTCGTAGTCTGTTCATATGTATATATTTATCTATCCCAGTCTGTTCATCTCTCTCTCTCTCTCTCTCTCTCTCTCTCTCTCTCTCTCTCTATCTATCTATCTATCTATTTATCAATCTATATATCTATTCATATCTATCTCAGTCTGTTCAGATCTATCTATTTATCTTCTATCTCGTTCTGTTCATATCTATCTATATATATTTCTCCTCTCTCTCTCTCTCTCTCTCTCTCTCTCTCTCTCTCTCTCTCTCTCTCTCTTATATATTATATATATATATATATATATATATATATATAATATCATAAAAACGTTAGACAAGAACCAGGTGATCGATAATGTGGAATCCTTTAACAGCTTGACCCGCCTCTCTACCCAAAAGCCATGTCTGC
>CM042172.1:36941879-36979379 GCA_023376005.1 Doryteuthis pealeii | reverse complement strand
TGCAATATGTCTGACATATCACTCAGAAATAAAGAATTAGATGCATGTTAATTTGCATATTTGTTTTAACAAAATAATAATATGGGAAGTTGTGCGGCAAATCTAACTCAGCTAGACTTACTAGAGACATCTATTCATATATAAATGGCAGTTGTGTGTATATGTATGTCCGGAGAAAACGTCGAAAATAAAACAATTAACGACAAGGTAAATATATATACACATTAAATATCATCAGGGTTTGGTTTTTGGGCAAAAATAATAGAGATTTGATTTATATTCGTGAAGATGATTAAAAAATAAAATTTAAATTATAACAGCATGGATTTTTTTTTCATTTACTATTTTAGATAGTAGACATTAACAATTCTTTTCAGAGTAGCTGGATCAATGCAAGGTCTATTTTTTTTTTTACGTAGGTATTTAAATGGGGCATCCCACGAGGATTCAACTCACAATTCAGTAATAATGGATCTGCGGAACTAACTTTTAAAAAAACCCTCTACACTGGCGACGGTATATGTTGATTAGATGATGATGATTAAATAATGACTATTTCATAATAGTTGTGAATATAACTTAAATAACTAAGGATATCGTGACGTCAAGGGGGACTAGGTTTCGGTTACAGACAGACACCGAATCTCCATGAATGGTTAAATTAGAAAGACTAACTAAATGGAATAAGAACGCATATAAAAAGATTACACGTATTTTTATTCAGGTTTTGTAAATGTGTTGCAAAGCCTTTCGTATGCGTATATTGATGTCGCATTCTGTAAATTATTCATTTAGATTATTAATATTAGTGTTATGGAGAGTTATCTCCCCCTAACGATTCAAACCGGATACTTTCTAATAAGGAGGGTGACACAATATGAACAGTCAGGCAGACAAGGTCTGGCCGCATACGTGATCACATGTATGATATATCTAGCTGATCTGTATCCAAAACCATCCACTGTATTACCCTGTCACTGAGAATGAATAAACGAATGTTATATTTCACTGTATTTATTATCAATTTTATAAGATATAAATTCAAATATATCTTACTTTTAAAAGCTTATTCATCTACAGGGCCAATTACATTTGGAAGATTTCTTTAACATCATATTTCTCATATATATATATATATATATATATATATATATTATATATATATATATATACATGTTTGTCAGCTTTACAAATTTAACAAAATAATTCTATTCGCCATTGTACAGTTATATATCGAATTTGATACAACGCAAAAATTTTCTTTTTACACCGCCAGAATAGTCTATATACTAATGCATTTTGTTACAATAGCAATAAGATTTTTTATTGGCTTGTCGTGAGACGAGATCATGTGACATCTCAGTTATAGAGTATTCATTACGTAAGCAGATCTTGAGTTGGTTGTTTGGTTTAATGGCACATCAACCGTTGTGGGTTATTTAATGCCAAATCTCGTTCTTTTATATGTATTAGCAAGAATATTCACTCGGGCATAAGTATCTAAGTGTTAATGTAATGAAATATATTAAATTAGAAAGACTAACGAAGTAGAATAAGAACGCATATAAATTGATTGCACTTATTTTGATTATTTAGGTTGCAGATAGATTTCACCGTCCGTCTTATTTCTCTTTAATATCTTATTGTTATTTTTTAGTTTTTTCTTTCATTAATCATTCAAAATCCACATACATAATAATAATAGGATTTTTCATTAACTTGTGTGACATCTCTCTCTCTCTCTCTCTATATATATATATATATATATATATATATATATATATATATATATAGAGAGAGAGAGAGAGAGAGAGAGAGAGAGAGAGAGACGTAGATGGGTATTAATAGACTGAGATAACTTTAAAGAGACCAAGATAGATAGATAGATATTTAAAATTTGTAATTTTTTCTATTCAGTATTATTTTAGCTCCTATCAAAATGACGACGTGAAGACCTTCTAAAGCCGACTGGGAAACTTGAGTAAAGGTTGGGCTAATAATTATGAAGAAAGTGTCATAAATTGAAAATATTCATTACGTTAGTAGACCTTGGGTTGCTTGTTTGGTTTAATGGCACATCAACCCTTGTGGGTCATTTAATGCCAAATCTTGTTGTTTTATTTGTATTAGCAAGAATATGCACCCGAGCATAAGTATTTACGTTTTGATAATTTTAAATATATTAAATTAGAAAGAGTGACGAAATTAAATAAGAACGCATATAAAAAGATCACACGTATATTTATTCAGGTTTTGTAAATGTGTTGCAAAGCCTTTCCTGTGCGTATATTGATGTCGCATTCTGTAAATTATTTCATTTAAATTATTAATGTTAGTTAGTGCTAGGGAGAGTTATCTCCCTCTAACGATTCAAACCGGCTACTCTCTAATAAGGAGGGTGACACAATATGAACAGTCAGGCAGACAAGGACTGGTCGCATACGTGTTCACACGTATGATACATCTAGCTGAACTGTATCCAAAACCATCCACTGTATTACTCTGTCAGTGATAATAAATAAAACAAATATTGTTATATGTTAACATATTTCAGTTTTTTTTTATCAATTTTGTATATTCTACATCTCGGGATATAACAGTGAGAAATACTTGAAACATACAACTTAATAATGTACGCACAGTATGCAATAGAAGGAGGAACAAGGAAACGAGGAATCTACAAAGACTTAACTTTATCATTCAGGCTGCAACTAGTTTTTGATGAAGATGCTTCCGTGTCAAGAAATAGCTACTTTTCAACCTCTTCAAGTTTGTCTTTTTCTGTTATGTCTTTTACGTGCCAGGAAGTCTTCTCTTTTCCCAGCATGCTTTGATCGTGCTTCCTGTTTTAAAAAAAATCATTCTGGGAGATTGTTATTTCTTTTATATTTCTTTTATTCTTTTTTTTTTTTTGATTACTTAAATTTATTATTTTATTTTGTTTTATTATTGTAACTTTTAAACTTTTTTTAGAAGTATTATTCACTCCACACACTACCAGTAAGAGTAGGCTTAGGAATAATTGCATTTATATTTCATTTTTGCGAAATTTTTTCTTATGTTTTTTTTTGGGGGGTGTAGTGGATTTGCACACACTTCTAGGATGTCATGTATGGAATACAAATACAGTTGTAATGGTTTCAGGTAACTAATAAGAATCCTTAATTTCAACTATTCTTCATACCATATATATATATATATATATATATATATATATATATATATTCTTCATACTAATAATTTACAGTTATATATCTTATATATATATATTTACACACGAATAGATATGACACACGGTCAAGCTCAGTCTGCGCTACTATTTACGTATAGCTTGGGGGAGTAATTTGATTCCTACCTTTCCCAATGGTGTTAGTGCTATGTGAAATGCAAACAGGTTCGTTCAGGATTTGAACTCGTGTCACCGTGTCCATTTTCTACGCTGATAACCGTTACACCACAAGAACCTAGACACTAAACCAAAGAAATATCTCTCTCAATCTGTTCATATATATATATATATATATATATATATATATATATCGACTAGAAACCACAAGGTTCTGGGTTCGATACCGACCCTCGCCAACTCAACGTATGTGTAACACAGGGATCTGTGCGGTAAAGTGAGGAACTGATGGAAGGCGTGGCGCTCCACCTCAGATGCTAAAATAATCTCCTTGGTCTAGCCTAGTGAAAAGGGATAGACTCCCTCGCTGTCTGGTTATACCAACATTAGGCCGCCCCGACGACTACTATATATATATATATATATATATATATATATATATATATATTTATTATTTACTCTCTCTCTCTTAGTGTTATATGAAATGCAAACAGTCTCGTCCAGGATTTGAATTCTGTTATATATGCGACACTTACTTGTGCTACCACACTGGATCAGAGTTGACCTGGGAGTAATGGCAACGAAGGGGTACACCACACAAGAGCCTCACCATCAGATGCTGTTTATTCTACACAGCACAGCCTCTTTTGGTGTGCGTGTGTATGTGTGTGTGTGTAAGTGTGTGTGTAGTGGGGGTGGGGTCTTATTACTCTGCAGGGGATACAGTCAGCGTATTTTGTACGAAGGTCCCGAATTGTTAGTGACGCCTCTGGGCAAACCCAGTCCCAAATATCTTGGCAACAATTTTCGTGATTATCCTTTTAAGAACTCACCATCTCTTTTATTAAAGCTGAATTGACAGTGTCTAGCGATCGTCTAGCACCCCTCTCCCCACCCTACCCCACCCCCGAAAAAAGAAAAAGAAGGCACACTGTTGATTCAAATTGACTTACCAAATTAGTATTGATGGTTAATCAATAATATCAATAAGGATTTACTTTTCTTACCTCCGTATTTACTCGATAATAGTTCAGTTCCAACCAGCTTCATTCAAAATTACTCTCCTAATAACTTATCACTTTTATTCATCTTTATATATACTAGCAAAATAAAAAAACACCCTACGGGCGATGTAAAAATAGATTTTTGAAAAATATTGCCTGAGGGGTGGGAGTAAAAAATTCAATGTCAGCGAGTTTGTACTTATTACTTTTATTCATCTTTATATATACTAACAAAATAAATTTAAAAAAACACCCTCCGGGCGACGTAAAAATAGATTTTTGAAAAATATTGCCTGAGGGGTGGGAGTAAAAAATTCAATGTCAGCGAGTTTGTACTTATCACTTTTATTCATCTTTTTATATACTAGCAAAATAAAAATAAAAAACCCTCCGGGCGATGTAAAAATAGATTTTTGAAAAATATTGCCTGAGGGGTGGGAGTAAAAAATTCAATGTCAGCGAGTTTGTACCCTAAGTAAGTAAAATCATCAAATTCATTAAAGGATTAAGAAATAAAACAATCTGAAATATAAACTTTAAATGTGTATTAAAATAAAACAAACTATATATAGATATATAATACCAGTCATGTATTTATTAAAACTTGTTTTAAAAAAACAATGCAGACTGTCTAATGTTGCATGTTCAAATTTTGAGTGTATTTATTCTATGTTATAACGATTTGGGGTAATGTGACGTAAGCAGGGACGTAGTTTTTATTACAGACAAAAACCGGAAGCGAATCTCCATTATTAATAGATACATTTTTAGGTGTTCCATCATGATGTAATGGTTAGCAAGCTAGTCTCGTAGATCCATTACTACTGAATAGCGAGTTCGATACTGGTAGGATACCCAATACTTGCGACCTTGTGTCACATCCTACCTGTGGCGAATGGTTTAGGAAAACACCTACCCATGGGAAAGGTATCAGTCCAATTATTCTTCCTCCAGCTATGGGTAAATAGTAGGACTGTTGGGTTATTTTAAGGTATAAGGTGTTATAAACTGTTCTAAACGGTAGGAGCTGAATTAACCAATCAAAAAACACACACACATAACTATAAATGTATACATGGATAACAAAAGTATGAGAGAGAGAGAGAGAGAGAGAGAGAGAGAGAGAGAGAGAGAGATATAACAGAAGTATGGGATAGATAATAACAATGTGATATATATGTATTTATATATATATATATATATATATATATATATATATATATATATATAGTTGTAGGAAAGTTTTTCTCTATAAATGCTCTATATTTTACAAGATATATTGAGCCCTTTTGGATTAACTACTTATGCTACTGCAATGAAAACGTGGTAGCAACTTTTGATAAATATTTTATATATATATATATATATATATATATATATATATATATATATGTTGGTTGTGTCTGTTGTATGCATATTTGTGGTTCGTTCCTTATGTTATATATGAATGTGTTTACTGTACCCGTGTGTGTGTGTGTGTGTATGTGTGTTCATAGATGTGCGATCTACCCGTGTGTGACTCGTTAGTTATGTTATGTATATGTTTGGTGTGCCCGTGTGTGTGTGTAAGTGTGTGTGTGTGTTTTATCCTTAGATCAGATTACACACACACACGCACACACACACACACACACACACACACACACACACACACACATATATATATATATATAATATATATATATATATATATATATATATGGGAGAAATATGAGATTATCCGACGGTATGTGGAGAAAGGTAGAGAAACACGGGATATTGTAGAAAATGGATGTTTATTGTAGATAGTAATGTCGATGATGCAACGTTTCGGTCAGTTAGACCTTCTTCAGCACTTTAGGAATAGAGTTCTTGCTTCAGTGGTGAACATTTTCCTTCTAACATATATATTTTTTCGATACACTTTTCGATACATATGCATATATATATATATATATATATATATATATATATATATATATATTCGATACATTTTTCGATACATACACACACTCACACACACACACTCACACACACACACCTTAAAAGAAGAATATTTGACGTCATATTTCAAACCGTCTACCTTTCCAGCGTTCCTTCTTCAAACTTCAAATTTTGAACAGATTGATAATCAAGGACTATCACAGTTTTTCTCATTATTCTGTGATAAAAGCCCTGAAGAAGATCTACCTAACAGATCGAAACGCTGCAGCGTCTGCTAATAAACGTACCACTCATTTTATTTAAACCTGTATTTTTTCAAATGTCTCACTATACTACACACACACACACACACACACACATATATATATATTATAATATATATATATATATATATATAATGTGAGTGCGCGTGTATGTCTATGGTGGCTAAAAAGTTTACAATTAGGTCTGGAAGTTGTTCGTTTCAAATTAGGTTGTCAGTTTGTTTATTTATTTGTATAGGTGTTGGTGACTCCCAGATTTTATTACCAGATTTTATTACCATCATAAAATTTTCGGAGGTTGAGAAATGCAAACTATATAAAATGTACAGTATAATGTGTGATGCGTACGAAGAAGCATGTTTTAGTAAAAAAAAAAAAAAGATGCTTACATATGGAATAAACATGAGTTCGCCAGTAAGTACGTAAGTAATAAAGACAGACCATGCAGTAGAAACAAACTGTCTCTCCAGTAAAGAAAAGCGAGCACAGCAGTCAGTGAAAAAAGGTCATACTGACAGACGTCTGGGATATGAAAGGACCCATCACTATTGATTTCCTTGTAAAAGGTACAAGTGAAAAACAGCGTTTGCTATTGCCAACTCCTGAGGCAGAATACAACTTATTTATTCAATGATCCTCGTGAATACAAACCTATAGTAAATTCCTTTCCAATGCATTTCTACAGATATGTCCTTTCCAATGCATTCCGATTGTAAATTCATTTCAGATGCATTCCTATATTGAAACCCTTTTCCAATGCATTCCTATAGTAAAATTATTTCTCGTACATTCTTATAGTACAACCCTTTCCAATGCATTTCTATAGTAAAATCATTTTTCATACATTCCTATAGTAAAACACTTTCCAATGCATTTCTATAGTAAAATCATTTCTCCTACATTCCTATAGTAAAACCCTTTCCAATGCATTTCTATAGTAAAATAATTTCCCATACATTCCTATAGTAAAACAATTTCCAGTGGATTTCTACTGTAAAATCATTTCTCATACATTCCTATAGTAAAACGCTTTCCAATGCATTTCTATAGTAAAATCATTTCCCATAAATTCCTATAGTAAAACCCTTTCCAATTCATTTCTATAGTAAAATCATTTCCCATAAATTCCTATAGTAAAACCCTTTCCAATGCATTTCTATAGTAAAATAATTTCCCATACATTCCTATAGTAAAACCCTTTCCAATGCATTTCTGTAGTAAAATCATTTCACATACATTCCTCTAGTAAAACCTTTTCCAATGCATTTCTATAATAAAATAATTTCAAATGGATTTCTACAATAAACAGAGCTCTCTATTACACACTTCTTAGATATTATTCGCCTTATATGTTGAATTATACTCGTATAATGGTTTGTATTTTTTGATTTTTCCTTTTAGGGACAGGGTTTTTTGGGGGAGGTTACATGTTTACAGCCTTTTGGAACATGAAATTAACTTTCTAATGCATTCCCTATAGTAAAACCTTTTCCAATGCGTTCCTATAGTAAAAGATAGTTTACAATACATTCATATAGTAAAAAAAACACACTTTCTAATGCATTCCTATATCAAAAACGCATTTGCCAATACATTCCTATAGTAAAAAAACGCTTTCCAATGCATTTCTATAGTAAAACCCTTTTCCGATACCTTCCTAAAGTAGATACCTTTCCAATACATTCCTATAGTAAAAAGAATTCCCAATGTCCTTTCAAATTCATTCATATAGTAAAAAGTACTTTCCAATACATTCCTCTAGTAAACACATCTTTCCAATACATTCCTATAGTAAAAAAAATTCCAATGCATTCTTACAGAAAGAACTACTTTCCAATGCATTTCTACAGTAAAAAAACACTTTCCAATATATTCCTATTGCAAAGACTAGTTTCCAGTGCATTCCTATAGTAAAACCCTTTTTCAATGCATTCTTATAGTAAAACCTTTTTCCAATGCATTCCTATAGTAAAACCTTTTTCCAATGCATTCCTATAGTATAACCACATTTCCAATGCATTCCTATAGTAAAACCCTTTTCCAATGCATTCCTATCGTAAAACCTTTTTTCCAATGCATTCCTATAGTAAAACCCTTTTCTTATACAATCCTATAGTAAAACCTTTTTCCAATGCATTCCTATAGTAAAACCTTTTTTTCAATGCATTCCTATAGTAAAACCTTTTTCCAATGCATTCATATAGTAAAACCCTTTTCCAATGCATTCATATAGTAAAACCCTTTTCCAATACATTCATATAGTAAAACCCTTTTCCAATGCATTCCTATAGTAAAACCCTTTTCCAATGCATTCCTATAGTAAAACCTTTTTTCAATGAATTCCTATAGTAAAACCCTTTTCCAATGCATTTTTATAGTAAAACCTTTTTTCAATGCATTCCTATAGTATAAACCATTTTCAAATGCATTTTTATAGTAAAATCATTTCTAATTTCTTTTTATAGTAAACAGTTCTTTCTATAGCCAACTCCTTTCAATATTCGTCTTATTTATTGAATGATCATCGTATAATCATTTGTTTTGTTTTTTGTTGTTTTTTTATATCAATATCAATCGCGTTGCGTATTTATTATATTGGCATGCTAATACGGAAAGATAAAACCGCTATTATCTTATTTTAAAAAGTATTTTTCTGAATTGACAGAGACAATATGATTTATTTACCGAAAGGGCGTTGCGATTTCTATTTTCGAAGCTTTGCCCTGCAATTTTCCAGTTACATTTTCCCGGAATTTTCTCAAACAAATAATTTGATTCGGCAAAATGGCCGATCGGAAACAGATATTAACGACAACCGAACATACAAATCAAAATTAAAACCGAGACAAATAGAATTAGCACAAGATTTATTCAAACGTAATTTCATTGTCTTTGATTCAGAAATCATTTAATATGGCGGCTTCTCCCGTGTAATTTTCCACTATGACAATGAGTAGGAAAAGGGACAGGAAAAATGGAACCCATATTTAAAACAAAACGAAAACATTACAATTTTACGACTAAACACTTTAATTATTAGAAGTCCTAAAGTCGAACGCCTCTTCACCGTGGCAGGATGGTGACAACGTGATAGTGTCAGAGCTATGCTGGTTGTGTTCGCTGGAACGGAATGAAGGAAGGAGGAACAAGGAACAAGGAATAAGGAACAAGGATAAAAGTAAGCTACTAAGACTTAACTTGATTATTCAGGTTGCAGCTAGATTTCACTGTCCGTCTTCTTTCTGTTTAATATCTTATTGTTATTTTTTTAATTGTTATTGTTATATACCATAGGAAAAGGGACAGTAAAAATGAGTAGGAAAAGGACAGTAAAAATGAGTAAGAAAAGGGACAGTAAAAATGAGTAGGAAAAGGGACAGTAAAATGAGTAAGAAAAGGGACAGTAAAAATGAGTAGGAAAAGGGACAGTAAAAATGAGTAGAAAAAGGGACAGTAAAAAAGTAGGAAAAGGGACAGTAAAAATGAGTAGAAAAAGGACAGTAAAATGAGTAGGAAAAGGGACAGTAAAATGAGTAGAAAAGGGACAGTAAAAATGAGTAGAAAGGACAGTAAAAATGAGTAGGAAAAGGGACAGTAAAAATGAGTAGGAAAAGGACAGTAAAATGAGTAAGAAAGGGACAGTAAGAAAAGGGACAGTAAAAATGAGTAGGAAAAGGGACAGTAAAAATGAGTAGAAAAGGACAGTAAAAATGAGTAGAAAAAGGGACAGTAAAAATGAGTAGAAAAGGGACAGTAAAAATGAGTAGAAAAAGGGACAGTAAAAAATGAGTAGGAAAAGGGACAGTAAAATGAGTAAGAAAAGGGACAGTAAAAATGAGTAAGAAAGGAAAAAGGGACAGTAAAACGAGTAGGAAAAGGGACAGTAAAAATGAGTAGGAAAAGGGACAGTAAAAAACGAGTAGGAAAAGGGACAGTAAAAACGAGTAGGAAAAGGGGACAGTAAAAACGAGTAGGAAAAGGGACAGTAAAAACGTAGGAAAAGGGACAGTAAAAATGAGTAGAAAAAGGGACAGTAAAAATGAGTAGGAAAAGGACAGTAAAAATGAGTAAGAAAAGGGACAGTAAAAATGAGTAGGAAAAGGGACAGTAAAAATGAGTAAGAAAGGGACAGTAAAAATGAGTAGAAAAAGGCAGTAAAATGAGTAGAAAAAGGGACAGTAAAAATGAGTAGGAAAAAAAGGGACAGTAAAAATGAGTAGGAAAGGACAGTAAAAATGAGTAGAAAAGGGACAGTAAAAATGAGTAGAAAAGTAAAATGAGTAGAAAAGGGACAGTAAAATGAGTAGAAAAAGGGACAGTAAAAATGAGTAAGAAAAGAACATAAAAATCAGTAGAAAAAGGGACAGTAAAAATGAAACCCATATTTAAAACAAAAGGAAACATTACAATTTTACGACTAAAAACTTTAATTATTAGAAGTCCTAAAGTCGAACGCCTCTTCACCGTGGCAGGACGGTGACAACGTGATAGTGTCAGATCTATGCTGTCCGAAACTCAAGTTCCTGGTAGGGTCTCCCAAGGCGAATTGGATTGATACCAAGTGGTATTAGGGCCACAGTCCGGCTAAAGGGGCTCTGGTGAAAATTCAAACGACGTCTCCATCATCGTAAGGAATCAACAGCTTTTGGTGTACTTATGTTTAAGCACGTCATTTCTGAAAATACACTCTGATGATGAAGCTCTTGCTTTGAAATCGATTAGACATATAAAACATCGTTTTGTCTTTATTTTTTACGCATTGTATTGCCTTCGAATTTTATTATTTTATAATATATATATATATATATATATATATATATATATATATATATATAATATATATGAGGTAAAATAAGTAATGAAAGAACAAAACTCAGACAAAAATGTGTAGTATATTTCTCTCCTAGAAATGGCTACTCCCCTCCCCTATCAGGTAGTTCTCACCATTCATTTTTCTACCTACCCCCCTCAACTCTCTTCCCTTCTGTTTCCCTTATCTTCCCAAAAGATGTCTCCTATAACCAATCAAATCTTTCCCTCACCACAAAACTTACGCACATACCTACTTCCCCCTTCTATAAAACACTTGTATGATCCTAATAATTCAACAAAGTAGCGAAATATACTACACATTTTTGTCTGAGTTTTGTTCTTTCATTCCTTATTTTACCTAATTCTGTCGGATTCATTCCAACCCCCCTTTTCCTCATATATATATATATATTATATATATATATATATATATATATATACTAGCAAATATATGCACCCTCCGGGTGCAAGTATTTAAGTTTTGATATAATAAAATATCATATTAAATTAGAAAGGCTAATGAAACTGACTAAGAATGCAGATAAAAAGATTTGGAACAGAGGGGGTATAATCGAAAAATAGAACAACTTTGAAACTAACTATTCCATCATTTTCCATTACTACCCTCTTTCATTGGTAAATTTTCCTAATTTAACTATTTAGTTAAAATAGGAAGTAAAGGATAATATTACAGTTATTTCTTCTTGTAAATAATTTTCTTTTAAGATTTATCCACGAGATTTTTGTTTATATTTCTTAAGATAAAACCAAACAATTAGAAATCAATAATACCAAGCACATATTTATCAAAATAAAATTTTAAATATCAATATGCAAATTAGCCTTCTCGTTCAAACTGTAAACCGCTATTTTTTGTATATATAAATACAATTGCATGTTATTAGTACGTAGATATAGTCAACGGTATTAATAATGTAAAACAATTTTTATTAATAACTGAAGGTTTAAAAGAAATCATGGAGAATTTGACGTAAATAATTAAGGGAATTGTGACTTGAGTAGTAATATAGTTTCGGTTACAGACAGAAAAACACACAATCTCCATTATAATAATATATATATATATATATATATATATATTCGAACAGATTTGGTTAAAAATAATGGAAAATTTATTGTTTTGGATTTTTTTAAAGTTATCTAACAATTCTTTTCATATTATCATCTTGAAAGGTATTAATGAGTTGTCCAAAAGTGTTTTCATTAGTAAACCAAGTTTTTTCTGAACCATTATAAAGGCTGTTTATTATTTATCGAAACTATCATTTTCAAGACTTTTTAAACTATTGTTTTCTTTTTGTTGTTAAGATGACGCTAAATAACGCTGGTGGTTTATTTTTAAATTTATCTTATGAGCTCGGTAAAACGTGATTTAGAATAAAATAATTGTTCTCTCTTTCTTTCTCTTCTTCTCTCTCTCTCTCTCTCTCTCTCTCTCTCTCTCTCTCTCTCTCTCTCTCTTACCTTCCTTTCTTTCAAACCTCCTCTTTCTTCGTTCCATTTCGCTTCTTCCTACTCTCTCTCTCTCTCTCTCTCTCTCTCTCTCTCTCTCTCTCTCTCTACCACCTTCCTTTCTTTCAAACCTCTCTTTCTTTGTTCCATTTCGCTTCTTCCTACTCTCTCTCTCTCTCTCTCTCTCTCTCTCTCTCTCTCTATCTATCTATCTATCTATCTATCTATCTCTACCCCTCCCTCTCTCTCTCTCTCTTATCGCCCACCTTTCTTTCTGACCTCCTCTTTCTTTCTTCAATTTCTCCTCTTCTTTCCTCCCTTCTATTTTCTTTTCTCATTCTCCTCTTTTCATACCGCTCTCTTAATATTTATATTTCCAGTTCATCAATATAACTAATTCAGTTCTGTTCTTCATCTTAGCCTCTTCATATTCAGTAAACATTTGTTTTTTAAAGAAAAAGAAAATTTCACCCTAACCAATTTTCATAGCCTTTTATTACTTTGATCTCATTTAATTTGACTATTAAAATTGTTTGGCCTTCCAGCAATTCACAATTAGCAAAAAACAACAATTTTAAAACGTTTTTTTTTTTTTTTTTAGTCCAAACTGTGACGCATTGATTGTTTACTTCCAACACAGACCATTTCTTAAATGCAGAAAGTGTTGTATACTGGATCATACAATGTTCAGTATACTAATACATTCAACTACAGTTTGCGCCAAACATAGAGTAACTCGCAACAGAGTGCTAAAACATCGAGGTAGACGGTTCGAGTAATGGTTCCGTAATTTTCGCAGTCTCAGTAATCACTCCGATGTTCTAAAAGAATGGTGTATAAATAGTCCTGGACCAGCGCATTCACTCTCTACGAAAGGTAAGCTAGGCTAGTCCACAACACAAATGATTTTACTATAAAAATACATTGCATATTATTTTACTATAAAAATACATTGCAAATGGTTGTAGTATAAAAATACATTGGAAATGATTATTGTATAAAAATACATTGCAATTTGTTTTACTATAAAAATAAATTGCAATTTGTTTTACTATAAAAATACATTGGAAATGATTTTAGTATAAAAAATACATTACAAATGATTTTACTATGAAAATACATTGCAAATGATTTTAATGTAAAAATACATTGCAAATGATTTTACTACACAAATACATTGCAATTTTTTACTATAAAGATACATTGCAAATGATTTTAGTATAAAAATACATTGCAAATGAGTTTACTATAAAAATACATTGCAAATGATATTACTATAAAAAAATGCCATTTGTTTAATGCAGATAGGATGTTAACTTGTTGATTCTAAATTAAAACAGAAATTCTATCAGGAATTCTTTGTTTCTCCATTGTCAGTGAGGCTTAGAATATGCTGACGACGTTTGTAACACTACGCTCTCTTAGTCGAAACAGATAGATGTGTTTAAAAGTTTGTTTACTTTACTCTCTTCCTGTCGGAATAGCTGAGATGATGACGGGTCAACTATTCATTATGTCTTGCACTCATTTCGACTTGATAGATGATGTATCCACGTTGCTTACGGTACGGCTCTTTCTTCTAATGTGGGAATGATGTGTGGATAAAGAAATATTCAATATACTTATCTCTTAAGAGAGTTATTTTAGGTCAAACGATAAATTGTTTGGGTTGTTTGGTTGTTGTTTTTTATGGCATATCAACCCGTTTCGGATCATTTAATTCCGATTCCAATCATTTTGATGAATAAAGGACTCAGGTTGACTTACAGTACCTGCTATTGCTTAATTCGTCACACAATAAACTATTGGTCTAGCTCTTCGCAGATAGATAGATAGATAGGTAGATAGATAGATAGATAGATAGATAGATATTAACAGACTGGTATAGGTTAGTTGGTAGGTTTTACGATATATTAACACTTTTCGGGTCATTTAATGACAAATCAATTCATTTTGATAAACAATGGACTCTTGTTGACTTACAGTACTTTCTGTTGCTTAATTGGTCACCCAATTTATTGAACAGGCTCATGACAGACAGATAGATAGATAGATAGATACTTGGATAAACCGAAAAAAAAGCTGGGATAGATAGATAGATACATACATACATACATACATACATACATGCATAGAGACTTGGATAAACATAAAAAGCTAGGATAGATAGATAGCTAGATAGATAGATAAACTTGGATAAACCGAAAAAATCTAATATATATATATATATATATATATATATATATATATATAAAGAGAGAGAGAGAGAGAGAAAGAGAGAGAGATAAAGATAGATAGATAGATAGAGACTTGGATAAACATGAAAAAACTAGGATAGATAGATAGATAAATAGATAGATAGACAAATTTGGATAAACCGAAAAAATATAGCATATATATATATATATATATTGAGAGAGAGAGAGAGAGACAGACAGACAGACAGACAGACAGACAGAAAACTTGGATAAACCAAAAAAGGCTAGGATAGATAGATAGATAGATAGATAGATAGAGACTTGGATAAACATGAAATAGTTAGGATAGATAGATAGATAGATAGATAGATAGATAGATAAACTTGGATAAACCGAAAAAAAATCTAGCATATATATATATATATATATATATATAGAGAGAGAGAGAGAGAGAGAGAGAGAGACAGAGAGAGAGAGAGAGAGAGAGAGACTTGGATAAACCAAAAAAGGCTAGGATAAATAGATAGATAGATAGATAGATAGATAGATAGATATTTACAGACTAGGTTAGGTTGGTTGGTTTGTTTGACAGCATATCAACCCTCTTTCGGGTTATTTAATATCGAGTCATCATTTTGATAAACAAAGAACTCAGGTTGCCCTGCAGTACCTGCTGTTGCTTGAGCAGTCACCCAATTAAGTATTGAACAGGCTGATCTGATGAATTATGATGGTCTTTCTTCTTGGTTACGAAACGACTCAGCAAAAACCAATAAAACTTGCTTAAGAATTTGCATTCAGACTGTTAGACAAAAAATGAATTAAAGTAAGTGAACTTCTTCTCAAAGATTCTGGAGACTATAGAAGTTGGTGAGAAACTGCCAGTTTTAGAGATTGGAATTGCAGGGAAGCAATTGTCTGTGACTTTTCACCATTCACAAAAGCAGCTTTTCATTGCAAGATCATCTGTTCGTTTTCTTTTTTTCGGTCTCGGTCGTTTCGTCTCTCATTCTCGAATTTCAGAGGCGGGAAATCTGAACGAGGAATTTTGCCAAAACGAAATCGAGAAGAAAAGGAAAGAAAGAAAGGGAATGAAAAGGAAGAAAGGAAGAAAGAAAGAAAGAAGGGGAAGAAAGAAAAAAAGAGAAGAAGAAAAGAGAAAGAAAAGGAAAGAAAGGGAGTAGGTTTAATATAAGAATTGATTTAGAGTCCGGGTGAACTGACCACGTCCACACGACCTATCTCCAAGATTGATTTCAAAAGTGCATAAATATAAACCTTTGTCTCTGTCTGACCCTCTCCGTCTCTCTCTCTCTCTCTCTCTCTCTCTCTCTCATTCCTCTCTCTCTCTCTCTCTCTCTCTCTATATATATATATATATATATATTATATATATATATGCGTATACACAGATACATACATACATTCATACGTACATATGTGTTTGTATGGGTGTGTATGTTAGTCAGAGTCAGTTTTCGTCTCAATACTGTGTGAGAAATGATATCGCCGGATTTGATTGAAATAGGAATAAGATAGATAGATTGATATATATATATATATATATATATTATATATATATTATGATAAAAATACACGGTAATAACCTACTCGAGTTTCACCATAAGGATATTAAGGTTTAAATCCACTGGATTAATCAAGATATTGATTAATTGCAGTTGATTGCAATATATATATATATATATATATATATATATATATATATTATATTAGAGAGAGAGAGAGAGAGAGAGAGAGAGAGAGAGAGAGATAGATAGATAGATAGATAGATAGATATGAACAGACCTAATTAGATAGATAGATAGATAGATAGATAGATAGACTGAAGTTGATAGATAGATAGATAGATGGATGGATGGATGGATGTATGAATGAATGGATGGATGGATGGATGGAACAGACTGATAGATAGATAGATAGATAGATTGATAGATAGATAGATAGATAAAACAGACTGAAATAGATAGATAGATAGATGATAGATAGATAGATAAAACAGACTGAAATAGATAGATAGATAGATTGATAGATAGATAGATAAAACAGACTGAAATAGATAGATAGATACAGACTGAAATAGATAGATAGATAGATAGATAGATAGATAGATAGATAAAACAGACTGAAATAGATAGATAGATAGATAGATAGATAAAACAGACAGGTTGATAGATAGATAGATAGATAGATAGAACAGACTGAGATAGATAGATAGATTGATAGATAGATAGATAGATAGATAGAACAGACTGAGATAGATAGATAGATAGATAGAACAGACTGAGATAGATAGATAGATAGATAGATAGATAGATAGATAGAACAGACTGAAATAGATAGATAGATAAAACAGACTGAGGTTGATAGATAGATAGATAGATAGATAGATAGATGAAACAGACTGAGATAGATAGATAGATAGATAGATAGATAGATAGAACAGACTGAAATAGATAGATAGATAGAACAGACTGAGGCTGAGGGTTAGGCTACACTGGGAGAAGGGTCGGTAGAACACTTGAATTGGAATCGCAAGGTTCCTGGTTCGATACTGGCCCTCGCCAACTCAGCGTATGAGTAGCACAGGGATCTGTGCGGTAAAGTGAAGATAGTTGGTGGTAGGTGTGGCGATCCATATCAAACGCAAAAACAATCTTCTTGGTCTAGCGCTAGTAAAAAGGGGATAGACACCCTCGATGTCTGGCTGATACCGACAATAGTCCCTCTCCATCGACTTTACTTACGTATAAAAAGCATTACATTTCCTTAAATTTCACGGAAACACCCGAAACCTTTGTGACGATAGGATTAGGGTATGTGTTAGTGTTACGGTGAGGGTCAGAGTTACTGTTAGGGTTACGATTAATGTTAAGTTTAGGATAGGGTTAGGCTCCTTTGGAAGTTTCCGTAATCTAATTCTATTCATACATAAAATGCGATTCTAATGATATTATCTCTTGCGCGCTATTCTATATTTGTACCCAAATAGGTACCGCCCTGTCGGTTGGGAAGTTAGAATACACCGACTGCCCCTCTGCAGAGTGGTAAGACTCTCCAATGGGGCCACCTGTTGGCTGTGGGTGGCGACCCGTAATGCTTATGGAGGAAACCCTAGTGCCTGAGCAGTCTATGACATGCAACACTCCACTTTGGTCCTTACTTAGGCTTGATGGGCAGTCGGAGAGGCCCCCAATCAATCGGCTGGTTACGTCAAGCCCTAGTACCTATATGATTGTCCCAACACTATGGCCCTTATGGCAAGCCCAACCATTTTTATCATATGGGTGCTAGAAGGCGATGTCTGGGGGTCTGCATTTCCTGGGAATGACATTAAACTCTATCTGATGATGAGGTTCCAGTTCTTGAGGTTTGGGGAATGTGGAGCACCCCTTCATCACCATTGTTCCCTGGTCCACTCTGACCTGGAGTGGTAGTACCTGTTAGGGTCCCATCTATGGTTTGAATAGAAAACATGAGTTCATAAACAAAATTGGTTATCCATTAAGAATGAATTTATTTCCCAACTTTGTCGGCATTAAATGATCCACAGAGGTTGATATGCCGTAAAACAAAACAAAACAAACCAAACCAAACCCAAATGGGTAACTTAAGCGATTTTTTAAATACCAGACAATCGACACCCCTTGTTGCCTTATACCAGACTGTGTAATGTTTATGACATAAAGATATATGTCTCCCTTGTGCTTTCTGCATCTGCAGCGTCTGTTATAGGTAGACGACGATCCAATCAGCATTGAGCCATACAAGTGACGAATTTTCTCCTAAAAGAAAGCCTATCTATCGAGAAATCGGCTAATTCTGTAATTCGTAATTTCAGTTCCCCTTCAACAGCAGGAGTTTGCGGGAGTTAATTTCTTCCTCTTCTGTGCGAATTGAAAATGGCAGAACGAATTGTTTTCATCTTCTTCAACGACCTGCTTCAAGCTGCCATTCGTTTCCAAGTTTGTATTCCTGTTAAATGAACAACCTGCCTTTCAAGAAATTGGCGGATTGGGTGGGAATTCAATATTGTCTCTCAAAGTTTATCACGTGACACGCATTGGAATGTGCGAAAGTGTGCTACCCTGGATGTATTTTGAAAAAGGGTATAAGAATAGGATGTGTGATTCTTATAATACGTCAGAGTAACCTCCCAACGTAGATGCATATATACATATGATAATCCGAACAAAGAGACACATATCACCACGAATACAGACTTTATTGTCTGAACACGTGAAGAATGACATACATAACATCGATGCAAAAACAAAGTCCTTTGGAAGTAAGAAAGGGTTCAAGAATAGGATGTGTGATTCTGATAACACGCCAGAGTAACCTCCCAACGTAGGTACATATATACATATAATAATCCGAACAAAGAGACACATATCACACGAATACAGACTTTATTGTCTGAACACGTGAAGAATGACATACATAACATCGATGCAAAAACAAAGTCCTTTGGAAGTAAGAAAGGGTTCAAGAATAGGATGTGTGATTCTTATAATACGTCAGAGTAACCTCCCAACGTAGATGCATATATACATATAATAATCCGAACAAAGAGACACATATCATCACGAATACAGACTTTATTGTCTGAACACGTGAAGAATGACGTACATAATATCGATGCAAAAACAAAGTCCTTTGGAAGTAAGAAAGGGTTCAGGAATAGGATGTGTGATTCTTATAATACGTCAGAGTAACCTCCAAACGTAGGTACATATATACATATAATAATCCGAACAAAGAGACACATATCACCACGAATACAGACTTTATTGTCTGAACACGTGAAGAATGACGCACATAACATCGATGCAAAAACAAAGTCCTTTGGAAGTAAGAAAGGGTTCATGAAGAGGATGTGTGATTCTGATAATACTCGTCTAATACTTATAATACTTATAATACACTTATAATACTTCTTATAATAAGGCTTAGAGTAACCTTCCAACATAGGTACATCATCATCATCATCATCATCATCATGTCACGCAATTAGCACGGATATCCATGACAATCTCTTGCCAACCCTCCCTATCATTCATTGTCCCAGGTAGGTCCTCTACGCAGCATCCAGCATCTTCGCATAGTTGGTCAATGTAGGTCCTTGGTGGGCAGCCCACATTAGCATCTCCATGTGTTGGCTTCCACAGAAAAACGTCGATCTGAGCTCGTCCTTGCTTCTCCAGCAGTGTCCAGCATGCCTTGTCCGTCTCACTCGAATGGTTTGTAAGATGGGGGTCAGGTGGCCATACAGCTGTTTCCTTGTGGGGTACCGTTTTCACGATTTGTTCAAGACCGTGCGAAGCATTCTTGTGCAGCTCCCATCTAACTTATTCTCAAGGCGCCTTGTTAGGGTCTAAGTGATGTAGCCATACAGCAGTACTGATATAACCACAGCCTGGAAGAACTGTAGCTTTAACTTGTCAGTGAGATCGGATTCCTATATGACTGATAATTTGTTTGTGGCCGACCATGCTTTTCCTATTCGTGTATTAACATCGCTTTCTGTGGATGAGATATTACTACCTAGGTATGGGAATTTAACGTAGGTACATAATATAATCCGAACAAAGAGACACATATCACAACGAATACAGACTTTATTGTCTGAACACGTGGAGAATGACATACATAACATAAATACAAAAACAAAGTCCTTTGGAAGTAAGAAAGGGTTCATGAAGAAATAGCGTCACTTACTGATAGTTAGGGGGGGGGAAAGACCCTCACTTAATGGAAAGAGACACCACGCGTCCAGACCATGTTTTCTGGATACTAGACCAAGAGAAAGAGAGTGAGAAATTCCCAGGCTGCTGTTTAAATACCCAGTCAGTAGTGTCACCTAGTGGCGAAACCCTCGTGGTAAGGGAAGATAACGCTTTTGGACACAAGTCCATCCCAGAGGGGGCAGACAATCGATACAAGTGTAAACTGAAATCTGAGTTCGTTGGCGGCTCATCTATAGACACTGGAACTGTAGTATAGGGTAGGTCGATTTTGGAACTGTAACATTTCCCATGTGGTGAATGTTGCAAATTAACATAACTAATTACGACACATAATATTCTTCATCAAAACTTTGCCTTCGTTTGAGAAAATAGATTTCAATCTTTTAGAATGTTATCTCTGTTACAGCTTAATTAATGAGGTAAATAAGCAGCATATTGGATGGGTCGGCGGCGGCGATGGGGGGATAATTTCAATTTGAATTCTAGTTATATTTTATTCATTTCGTTTAGAATAACAACCTGTTTTAAATATTGTAATTGCTAAATTTTCTAACCAATTTCTAGGCTAAATATTGCCAGAACGAGGAATTTTGGTGCATTTTAGCTGACGAATTTTGATCTTTCTATTTCCTCAAACAATTGTAAGTAAGAGATCTAGTTTTTGGTATCAGTATTTCATATATTAATACACAACTCTACTTGTTTGAGAGAATGTGATATTTTTTTAAAAGTAAAAATTGACCTGCCTTACTACAATGCCAACCTTATTTTCTCCCGATATATATATATTTTTTTTTTCCTTATTTTTCTGTGTAGAAAAATAAGGGAAAAAAAAATAAATGAATAGAAATTTAAAAAATGGCAAAAATTTTTTTTTATTCCACAAAGAGGGGGGTGGTAATCAAAAAAAAAAATTACAACAACCGTTCTTCCTGGTAGTAAGACTAAAGTCGAGTAATAAAATGAATGTAATATATATAAGGAGAGCTCTATTGCCATTGGCTGGTGGTCAGGTGACCAGTACAATAAAACTATGGTCATCAAGAGGCGAGGTCATGTGCCGAGAGGGAAGGGTCGGGATTTGATCAACCCCGATTGGTCCCCTGGGCGAGGAAATACGTTGTTGAAAGACCAGAAATTTCCAATGATCCCAAGGATATAACAACGCTGATGTCTTCCCCCTCAAGCAACTTATAGATGTATTTTACAAGAACATTTATTTTTCTTGTTCGTATTTTATTACAAGAAAATGGTGATTAAAATGTTTTTAAGAACGTCTCGGTTAAAAATAAGAATAAAAAATAGGGTATGGATTTGGTTAAATCCTACTTAACGGACATAAATTCCACCATCGTAAGTCACCCCGCCGAAAGAAAAGAAATTACTCAAAATCAGGGAATTACCGAATTTAATGAAATTTTCAGTGTTGATATATTAATGAATAAAAGATATAACCCACCAGTTATTCTATTTTTTTAGATTTACATTTTTTCAGTTTAATTAACCACGTATGTTTGTGAATCTGTGTCATGCCTCAGCGATTTTCCTAATCTACCCAAAATGATAGCCTTTGTTTAAATGTAATATTAAACATATTTAGAAGTCTTTGATTTAAGGGAAATAATAGGTAACTTTAAATGAAAAGGCCATTTTCAACCATTTTTTTATAAATCCTTAGAGAAATGGGTCTCTGGACTTGGAAAGCCTTTGTTTAAATGTAATATTAAACATATTTAGAAGTCTTTGATTTAAGGGAAATAACAAGTAACTTTAAATGAAAATGCCATTTTCAGCCATTTTTTTATACATCCTTATAGGAATGGGGCTCTGGACTTGGAAAGCCTTTGTTTAAATGTAATATTAAATATATTTAGAAGTCTTTGATTTAAGGGAAATAATAGGTAACTTTAAATAAAAAGGACATTTTTAGCCATTTTTTTAATAAATGGTATAGATAGGAACTGGGCTGTGGACTTAGAAAATTCTCAACAGGATGTTAAGGGTTATGACATTGATCTGACTTCGTGTCACCACGGCTGCCATTTATTTCACTTATAGTGACTATTGTATTTTTCCAGCTGGGAAAATTTGCCTCAGGACTGCCTTCGGTGGCGGCAGAATCTCAGTAGAGGACTGTTTATGTTAGAAGTCACCCTAACGCAGCACCATGAAGCTAAGAGGTCTAGAAGAAAGCAGCAGCAACAAAGCAGCAGTACATCAACATCTTCAGGGACAGCCTTAAAATGCGAAATCTGTGGTCGAGAATGTTTTTCAAACATCGGATTCACAGTCACAGGATGCGCGGTAACTTCAGGGGCACATAAAACCTTTATTATAGTCCTCCGAGACTGAAATGCCAATACAATAGTGAGTATTGTATTTTGACAGGCTATTATGTATATCACCATCATCATGTCCCGCGTGCAGCACGGATATCAATGACAATCTTTCACCAACCTTCCCTATTACTCATGGTCCCTGGGAGGTCCTCTGTGCAGCATCCAGAGTCTTCGCATAGTTGATCAATGTAGGTCCTTAGCGGGCGTCCTACGTTAGCACGTCCATGTGTTGGCTTCCACAGGAGAACGTCGCTTATGAGCTCATGCCCGCTTCTCCAGCATGTCTAGCCCGTCTCACCCGGATGGTTTGTGAGATGGGAGGCAGGTGACCATATAGTGGCTTCTTTGCGGGGGGCTGCTTCCATGACTTGTTCAGGACTACTCACAGCATTCTTGTGCAGGTACCATCTAGTTTATTCTCGAGGCGCTTTCTCAGGATCCAGGTGGTGCAGCCATACAGCAGCACTGATATAACCACAGCCTGGAAGAATTGTTGCTTTAGTTTGTCAGTGAGATCGGATCTCCATAATGGTAAAATAAAACTGGTAAAACACTATTATTTTACTAGTTCTAAGAGCTTGTATACATGTTCATACTTTTTTTTTAACTAGTGTCTTCATAGAACAAAAATGGCTGGCTTTTGAGCAATTTTCATTGAATTTCAATATTAAAAGAAATAATATGACAGTACACAGTTACGGTCCCTTAACCATCGCCTGATAAGAGACATTGTGTGATTGGTTAAAAGCCATTGTCAGCGACCAATCAAAACACATATTACTAGGCTTAGTTTGGCCGCCAAATTTCGAAGATTGTTTCCATCAATCTATCTCTTTTCGCTGCAATCAACCGTCACTACATACGTGTTTCTAAAGCCAGCTACCCAGGAGCCGGTGACTCGTAAAGTCGAACTTGACTCAAGCTAGCAAGATATGCTCACCTCTTCATACAAGAGGCCAGATAAGTTTAGCAAACGCATTATTTTGCAACCCTAAAACTACACTCTACAATTTGTACAATTTATAACACATTTGTAAACCTCATACACATGTATATCACACGTTACATATTGGATATTGCACGTTGATATTCCGTTTGTTGAATACACCGTTTGCTTAAAAGCCTTGTGTTCCGTTTTCCTGACTTGCTGCCTTTATCATTATCTTGTCTACGTATTTGCCACAATATGAACAATTTTTACAAATTTTCTCAAAGATTTCAGTCTTGGTACTTATCAGATATACTATGAGTGTATATGTTGTATACCCACTTACTGGGTATATAAATGGGGGGGGGGAGTTTTCTTGAGGATTATGAAATAGGAGAGCATCTGTCGTCATGTCCTTACAAATCTTTCATGGTTAAATCCTATTTAACGGACATAAATTCCACCATTGTATGTCACCCCATCGAAAAAAAATAAAGATACCAAAAATCAAGGAATTAACCAAAATTAATGAAATTTTCAGTGTTTATATATTAATGAATAAATGATATAATGCACCAGTTTTTTTTTTATTTAAAACGTTTACTGTTTTTCAAGTCAGTTAACATCGAACCACGTATCTTTGAGAATCTGTGTTACGCCTTAAAGATACGTGATTCAAAGTTAACTAAAATTACAAAAATATATTCTGTAATTCCCAATTTCAATATTACAAATAAAAAACATTACCTTTTTTTTCAATTCATTTTAATTTTACGTTGGGTATTTAAGCGACGCAAGACCATTTGGAATATTACATTTTTTAAAAATTGGATGAAATAAATTGGGACAAATAAGTAATCTACGATTAAGCAACACCAGATAATCTTTGCGTTGCATCTTGGGCGATTTCATTTTTTAACAAGTAGGCGTTGCAGGATGATAACGGGCAGAAAATTAAGGAACAAGCGTATTAATATATTGATATGTTATGGTAAAAGTGTGGGTGATTTCTTACTCTCCCTCGTAGAAATACATTTCCATAGCGCTATGTAAAATGCAAACAGTATTGTTTCTATCTATCTATCTATCTATCTATCTGTCTGTATATCTATCTGTCTGTATATCTATCTGTCTGTCTGTCTATATGACTGTCCTCTGTCTGTATATCTATCTATCTATCTATCTATCTCTCTCTCTCTCTATATATATATATATATATATATGTATATATATATATTAGTGTATATATATATATATATATATGTATATATGTATATATATATATATATATATATATATATAGTTGAATGAAGTGACAAATAAAAGTTTTAGCTTTTATTCATTTATTTGGGAACGATATTACTACCAATGGTTTCCTGCTAAAAGTATTCATCAGGTAAACGAAGTAGTTTTATATATATATATATATATATATATATATATATATATATATATATATATTTTAAACTATTTCGTTTACCTGATGAATGCTTTTAGCAGGAAACCATTCGAGTCACACACGGAGCAGTCTCCCATGTCTATAACCTTGCTGATGAGACCTAATAGGTCGAAATGTACATTCAGGGATTGACATTTTCTCGATTCGTTTAGCCTTACATTTGAACATATATGCCCGCCTAAAATTCATTAATTATTAACTAATTAATTTTCAAAATTAGGTACGACTTAAGTTAAGTACATATCCTCAAAAAAATTGTCGGCTTAAAGCCATATAAAAATCAACACATTTGTTTGTTTACTTAACCTCATATATATATATATATATATATATATATATATATATATATATATATATGCTTAATTGGAGTCGTACCTAATTTTGAAAATTAATTATTTAATAATGAATTAGCCATTCCAAAACAAACCGTGTTTACAACTTATCATATCGTCGTGTAATAAAAGTCACTAGAAGAGGAATATTAACCTACTCTAAACAAATCATAAAATCTAAGAAGTCCGTTTAGTGTAGGGGTTATGGGACCGGCCTGTCAGCTTGGCTGTCCGGTTTCAAATCACGCACAGGGCGGTCTTCCGATCTATAGCTCTGCTGATGAGACCTGATAGGCCGAAATGTACATACAGAGATTGATTTTTCTCGATTTGTTTAGCCATACATTTAATAGGTATTCCCGCCTAATTCATTATTAATTAATTAATTTTCAAAATTAGGTACGACTCCAATTAAGCACATATTCTCCCAAAAATTATCGGCAAAAAGCCATTCCAAAACAAACCGTGTTTATATATATATATATATATATATATATATATATATATTACTTGAGGTCAAAATCATTATCAAACTCACGAATCATGGCTTTCGAAAGTGAACGGCCGGCAATCGCTCAGCGGTGGTTGACATATGTAAATATTTTCTAATATTAGTCCCCTCTTTCATCCGGTCAGAATATCTGCTCGTGGGTGGGGCATATGCGACCGTCGTTTAGAGCATCCAGACAATCTTGATGGCCATTATTCAGAGACAGGTGCTCACAAGTAAACACGAAGTTCTTTTCATCTTCATGTATATATATATATATATATATATATATGTGTGTGTGTGTGTGTGTGTGTGTGTGTGTGTGTACACGTATATAAATATATATATATATATTTATATATACATATATATATATACATACATAAACGTATATATATAATATAAATATGTATATACATACATACACACACACACACACACACACACACATATATATATATATATATATATATATATATATATATATATGCTTTTGATTTTTTTCTTTGCTTTCTGAATCATTACTACAGGAAATCCGAATTAAGAAATCGCTCTGTCCTGTCCCCCCAGAAAATGGCGGGCAATATATCAAACGCAGATCTTAAGATATATCAACGTGGAAATGCAAAAAAGTGTGAAACGCCCCCCACCCCCGAGGAAAATCGTATTGATCTGGTCTCGCAAATAAACCGCGATGCTGCGAAAAAGAAAACCGTGAATCCGAATCATGTCAGTCGAGGTTTCCGTTTTTGCTTTTCTTTGCCGCCATTTCTTTTCCCGCGTTTTTCTTCTTTTCCCGCCATTTAGATCATCATGGAGGCTGAAACGCAAAGAGAAAAAAAGAAAGGATTTTCAATAAATAGCTTTGCAGCTGCTGTCTCCTAAGCTTGAAGCAATCGAGAGCACAATTCCAAAAGAGCGAGTCGCGCACCGTGCGGATGGACAGACGATCAAATAGTCAAGTGGAACTGACTCGTTAACCATAACATTAGACTAAACAGAGTTTGGATTGCATTTTGGACGATTTTGACGGTCTCATTTTTAATTAGAGGGTGTTGCAGGATGATAACGGACGAAAGATTTAGGAATAAGCATATCATATTAATTGATAGACGGAGATTCATATAGATAGACAGATAAACACTGGGGTAGATAAAGAAAATAGTATATATATATATATATATATATATATATATATATATATATATAGATAGAGAGAGAGAGAGAGAGAGAGAGAGAGAGAGAAGAGAAATAGATAGATATAGAATATGAACAGACTGAGATAGATAGATAGATAGATAGATAGAAATAGATCGACAGGCGATCCACAAAGAATAATCAAGTGGGGTTAACGTTAGCCAGCACTTTTAACTAAACTTCGACAGAGAGGCAGGGAAGAGAACAGTTCAAATACATCTAGGAAGAAAGACAGGCATACAGTGGACATATATATATATATATATATATATATATATATATATATATATATAGATAGATAGAGAGAGAGAAGAGAAGAGAGAGAGAGAGAGTGAGAGAGAGAAACGAGAGAGACAGAGAGACTGACGAAACACACACACACACACACACATATACACACACACACACACACACATATATATATATATATATATATATATGAACATAGGAGGTTTGGAGTAAATCCGACAGAATGTGGTAATGATAAAGGAAAATGGACAAAAAGGAATAACTCAAAACAAATAGATGTGGAGATATATTTCGTTCCGCATTAAGCGGTACTTCTTCGGTAGTTTATTAAGCATTGTATATACATTTGTATGAGTGGTGGGGGAGAGTTTGGTTAGTAATTCAGGATGGAAGGGAATGGTTTGTGAGGATTTGGTTGGTCAGAGGACATCTATCATGGAAAGTGTATATATATATATATATATATATATATATATATATATATATATATATGAGAAAAATTGTAGACAAAAGGACTGAAAAATCCTCGGTTTTGCAAAATTTGGCCAAAAATTTATCAGATCTAACGATTTCAGTATTTAAAACTAGAGAATGCTGTCATTTTATTTTATCAAATAAAATTAATGACGAAATTATAACAAAAGTTCCAATTAAAAATATGTCCCCGCCATTATTTAAAAAAAATTTCAATGCATCATTTGTCTACGATATTTAATGCATTTCTCAAAAATTGGTACAAGTTCAAGATCTAATTTTTGGTAATAGTACTTGATAGACTAATACACAACTTTCGATGTTCCTGTAATTTGATATTTAAAAAAGTGAAAATCGACCACCCCTAGTATATATATATATATATATATATATATATATATATATATATATATATATATATGTGTGTGTGTTGTGTGTGTGTGTGTGTGTGTGTGATTCAAAAAGTAATGTGATTTTGTTTAGGACAGGTATAATTACCAACACAGGAACTTGTATCATACATGAAAATGAAGCTGGAATAATCATAGGATCTCTTCGGTCCCTTGAAACAGGGTTTGAGAGGGAAACATTATTCCAGTGACGAGGAAGTAAAATCTGTAGTGAAGAATGACCCAAAAGCTCAACAGGAGGGATATATGCTCTTATTCGAAGGTGGAACATTGCTATTGAGAGAAATGGTGACTGTGCAGAGGTAGGGATGTGATCTATAGAGGTCCAGCTTCATTTTGATGTATGATACATGTTCCTGTGTTGGTAATTACACCTGTCCTAAATAAAATGGCATTACCTTTTGACTACCTATGTGGAGAAGTAAGGATGTGATCTACAGAGAACCAGCTTTATTTTTTATGTATGATACATGTTCCTATGTTGGTAATTATACATGTCCTAAACAAAATCGCATTACTTTTTGACTCACCTATGTTGAGAAGTAGGGATGTGATCCACAGAGGACCAGCTTCATTTTGATGTATGATATATGTTCCTATGTTGGTAATTATACCTGTCCTAAACAAAATGGCATTACTTTTCAACTCACCCTCGTATATATATATGTGTGTTTGTGTATATGTGTACGTGTCTATATGTGTGTGAGTGTTTGTGTAATGATGCTGTAGTGTCCTATAAACGACTCGAAGGTCNCAGAAGAGAAGATTGGGGTGGGGAAGAAAGTTTTTGGTTAAGTAAATTCCAAAGGAAAAAAATGGAAGGGGAAAATGGGTTTTTTTTTTTTTTGTTTGGGAAAGGGATTTGGGTTTGGTCCAGAGGAACATCTATCATGGAAAGTATATATATATAATATATTATATATATATATATATATATATATATATATATATAAATATGAGATAAAAATTGTAGACAAAAGCGTACTGAAAATCCTCGGTTTTTGCAAAATTTGGCCAAAAATTTATCAAAAGATCTAACGATTTCAGTATTTAAAACTAGAGAATGCTGTCATTTTTATTTCATCAAATTGAAATTAAATGAAATTATAACAAAAGTTCCCAATTAAAAATATGTCCCCGCCATATTTAAAAAAAATTTCAATGCATCTATTTGTCTACGATATTAATGCCATTTCCTCAAAAATTGGTACAAGTTCAAGATCTAATTTTGTAATAGTACTTGATAGACTAATACACTTTCGATGTTTCTGTAATTGATATTTTAAAAAGTGAAAATCGACCAACCTTATATATATATATTATATATTATATATATATTATATATATATTATTATATTTTATATATGTATTAAAGTTCGTAAGGTATGTTTGGAATGGCTTTTTGCCGACAATTTTAGGGAGAATATGTGCTATATTGGAGTCGTACCTAATTTTGAAAATAAATTAATAATAATGAATTAGGCGGGTCTATTTAAATGTATGGCTTAAAATTTCGAAAAAATCATCTCTGTATTCATTTCGGCTTTTAGGCTCTCTAGCAGAGCTATGATTAGGAGGAGGCCGCCCTGTGCGTGATTAAGAAAAATATATATATATATATATATATATGTGTGTGTGTGTGTGTGTGTGTGTGTGTGTGTGTGTAAATATAGGTGATTCAAAAAGTATGCCTTTGTTTAGGACAGGTATAATTACCAGCACAGGAACATGTATCATACATGAAAATGAAGCTGGGATAATCATTATCTCTTCGGTCCCTGAAAGAGGGTTTGAGAGGGAAACATTATTCCAGTGACGAGGAAGTTAAATCTGTATGTGAAGAATAGCTCACAGGGCAGGGATACATGCTCTCATTCGAAGGTGGAACATTGCTATTGAGAGAAATAGTGACTCTGCAGAGGTGGGGATGAGATATACAGAGGGACCAAGCTTCATTTTGATTGTATGATACATGTTCCTGTGTTGGTAATTATACCAGTCCTAAATAAAATCGCATTACGTTTTGAAGTACCTACATGGATAAGTAGGGATGTGCTCCACAGAAGACCAGCTTCATTTTGATATATGATACATGTTCTCTGTGTGGTAATTATACCTGTCCTAAACAAAATCGATTACTTTTTGACTAACCTATGTGGAGAAGTAAGGATGTGACTGCAGTGGAGCGCTTCCTTTTGATGTATGATACATGTTCCTGTGTTTGGTAATTATACATGTCCTAAAACAAAATGCCATTACTTTTCGACTCCTAATGTGGAGAAGTAGGGAATGTGATCCATAGAGGACAGCTTCATTTTGATGTATGATACTGTTCCTGTTGTTGGTAATTACACTCTGTCCTAAATAAAATGGCATTACCTTTTGACTACCTATGTGGAGAAGTAAGGATGTGATCTACAGAGAACCAGCTTTATTTTTATGTATGATACATGTTCCTATGTTGGTAATTATACATGTCCTAAAAAAAATCGCATTACTTTTTGACTCACCTATGTGGAGAAGTAGGGATGTGATCCACAGCGGACTAGCTTCATTTTGATGTATGATACATTTCCTGTGTTGGTAATTACACCTGTGCTAAACAAAATGGCTTACTTTTTTGACTCACCTATGTGAGAAGTAGGGATGTGATCCACAGAGTGACCAGCTTCATTTGATGTATGATATATGTTCCTATGTTGGTATTATCACCTGTCCTAAACAAAATGGCATTACTTTTCAACTACACCACCGTTATTTATATGTTTGTGTTTGTGTGATATTTAGTTACGTTTACTGTTTATTGTGTGGAGTGTTTGTGATTCCTCTGTGTTTGTGATACATTTGTAGCTACCTCCGTTTACCGCATTTTTAATTTCTTAGTTCACTTTCTTTGCGGTCAATTCCTAAAAATAAACATTTCATACAATTTAGCTAATAATGACCCCTAAGGCACCAGGGGTTAGTGGTGCAGCCGATTCAAATATGTCAAAAGACGATCTGTAAAAAGGGGTTCATTAAAAAGACTGACATTTCGACCAAAAGAAAGATGAAACTTTCTAATAACAATGAAACTTCTATACATCACATCGCTTTGCGTTTTATACAGAGATTTTACTCTTGTAAATTCAACTGAAACCTATTGAACACGAGTAATATATATATATATATATATATATATATATATATATATATATATATAAAATAAAAATAAAAAATAAAAAATAAAAATACCACTCTGATGAAGGTCGGCAAAATCTCTCTGTGTACGGAACATTTTATACATTTTTCTTATTATTATTATCATCATCATTTCAACTCCATCTGATTATTTTAATAATAATATAACGTAAATCCGTATACATTTTGATAAACAGACCGAAACACATGTGTAAGTGATATCGATTAAAAGTGATATCGATAAAATTCATTTTTATCAAATCCAATTCTACATTTCTTTTCTTTACTCATGTCCTCATATTGTCGGATTCATTTCCCATTCTCACACACCCACACACACACAAACATAATATATATATATATATATATATATATATATATATATATATATATATAATAGCTATTCTATTGTAATATATATATTATACAATACTATGTTATTAGTATATACATATCGTCAACGGTATTAATAATGTATGACAATTTTATTAATAATTAGTTTGAATAAAAATAAAAATCATGGATAATGTGACGTAAATAACTAAGGGAATTATGACTTGAGTAGTGATTACAATTTCTGTTACAGACAGGGACAAATACACAACCTCCATATATATATATATATATATATATATATATATATATATATATATATATATATATATAATACTGCATTGCTATTCGAGTCATAATTCCCATAGTTATTTACGTCAAATTATCCATGATTTGAATTTTTTAAACCTCAATTATTAATAACATTTTCATGCATTATTAATACCGTTGACCATATCTATATACTAATAACAATAGAATTGTATTTATATATAAAAATAAATAGCGTTTTACAGTTGGGAAACTGGAATGCTAATTTGCATATTGACATTAAAATTTTGATTTTGATAAATATGTACTTAGTATTATTGATTTCTAATTGTTTGGTTTTATATTAATGAATATGGGCAAAAATCTTGGGGACCAATCTTTAAACAATCCATTGACAAGAAGAAATTACTATAGTCTCATTCTAGTACTTCCTATTTTAACTAAAGAGTTAAATTATGAAAATTTAGCAATAAAAGATCGGAGTGATGGAAGAGTAAGTTTTACTTTTCGATTATACCTTCCTCTGTTTCAAATCTTTTTATCTGCATTCTTATCTGAACAGATGGAGATAGATAGATAGTTTCGTTAGCCTTTTTAATTTAATATAATATTGTATTACATTAAAACTTAAATACATTCACCCGGAGGGTGCATATATTTGTTAGTATATATAATATAATTCAAAGGACGGGTAAGTAAGGGATGATTCTATGTGGGATCATCAAAATCTCACTGTACAACCATACTGTATGCCTCTTATAAGTGCAAACATATATTCATACAAGGATTTTTATAGATCCCTAAGAGAGCTCAATGTATAATAAACAATAAATCAATTATATACAAAACAATATTTAATTTTCAAAAAAAGCAAAACTTAACAAACCGTCTTCTGTTATAATATTTATTTAAACCAGAAACTCAAAATGAGTTTGGCTTCTTAAGACATATTTTACAAAAAACTGATTGATTTTTTTCTTTGTAAAATCTGTCTGAAGAGGATAGATTCATTTTGAGATTCTGGTTTAAATAAATATTATAACAGATGCCGGTTTGTTAGGTTATCATTTCTTTGAAAGTTATATATATAATATATATATATATATATATATATATATATATATATATATATATATAATATTATATATATATATATATATAGTGGAAATGAACGCTAGATAGTTGACCGTATCATTTAGAAGTCAAATGTCAAAACATTAAATGTCAATATATATATATATATATATATTTCCTTCTACCGGTCCTCGCCAACTCAGCGTATGAGTAGCACATGGATATGTGCGGCAAAGTAAGGAGCTGATGGTACGTGTGGCGCTCTACCTCAGACGCAAAAACAATCTCCTTGGTCTAGCGCTAGTGAAGAAGGGATAGACTTCCCCGCTGATTAGCTGTGTGTGTGTGTGTGTTTGAGAGAGAGATAAAAATGAGTAGACTGATATAGATAGATAGATAGATAGATAAACAGACATGAATAGACTAGGATATATTGATAGATAAATAGATAGAAATGTAGAGACCGGGATATATATATGTATTTATATATATATAAAGAGATAGATAGATAGATAGATAGATAGATATGAATAGATGGAGATATATAGATAGATAGATATAAATAGATGGAGAGATAGATAGATAGATATGAACAGATGGAGAGAGAGAGAGAGAGAGAGAGAGATGAACAGATGGGGATAGATAGATAGATAGATAGATAGAAAGATAGATAGATGCAGAGAGATAGATATAAACAGATGGAGATAGATAGATAGATAGATAGATAGATAGATAGGTATGAACAGATGGAGATAGATAGATAGATAGATATGAACAGATGGAGAGATAGAGATAGATATGAATAGATGAAGATAAATACATAGATAGATAGATGGAGAGAGAGAGAGAGATAGATAGATAGATAGATAGATATGAACAGATGGAGATAGATAGGTAGTAGATATATGAACAGACATAAACAGATAGATAGATAGAAAGGTCAAAGGATGAAGTAATTACGGGTTTCGACATTTGTACCAAATAAACAAACAAAAAAAAGAAATTCTTTCTTCAATGAACTTTCGGTCGTCTACCACACCCACCCAACCCCCCAAAAACTTGGCCTCAAGCCACACACACACCCCACACATACTGATTTCTCTTTCTCTACTGACCATTCTATTCTTCGTGATCATATATTGATTCCCTTTATCGATTTTTGACGCGACCCCCCCCCCCCACCTCGAGCCCTTTCCCTTAAATTTTTTGTTTCTTTTCTCTTAAAAATATAAATTTTCTTCTTCTCGCCGGTAAAATAGAAGCTGACTACGCCAGACATTGCCAGAGTCTGACATTGTTTTATAGGGTGTGCAAAGCCCCCCGGCCCCTGCCCGCCGGGCAAATTGCTCCCACGTTCCCCCCCTCCCCTTTGTATTTGTGCCTGCGTGCGTGTATGTGTGTGTGAATCATTGTGTGTGTTAATATGTATATGTGAGTGTATTTGTTTGTTTCTCTCTCTCTCTCTCTCTCTCTTCTCTCTCTCTCTCTCTCTCTCTCTCTCTCTCTCTCTCTCTCTGTGTATGTGCGTGTCCGTATCTGTGTGTGCGTGTATGCGAATGTGTGTATATATATTTAGCTACCCCTCCGAACGAGCAGGATGTAACACAAGGTCAATTTCTTAAGCAGAGTTCAACAGGTTTGAATTCAGAGTTTTCCTTCTCCTAGACCGGTTGCCAAGGTTAAAGAGCCCAATCTGCTCTACTATTTATCCATAGCTGGAGGGAGAGTAGAATTCATAGCTTTCCCAAGGGTATTAGCGCTAAGTGAAATGCAAATACCACGCCCAGGAATTGAACTCGGAGCGACGAGTCCATTTCCCATGACTTTAACCATGCGCTTGTGAATGTGTGTATAAGTGTGTGAATACGTATGTGTGTGAACGCGCGTATAGACCCCCACCCCCACCTGGAAAATTTCTCCCGTGTTTCTTACCCCTTTGCATTTGTGCCTGTGTACGTGTATGTGTGTGGGAATCTGTGTGTGTGTTAATGTGTTTATGTGAGTGTGTTTATGTGAGTGAGAGTCTGTATCTCTGTGTGTGTGTGTATGTGAATGTGAGTATATGTGTGTGAATACGTATGTGTGTGAACGTGCGTATGTATGTACGTGTGTGTTTGTGCGTGTGTCTATGTGTGAGTGTGTGTGTTTTTTTGTGAGATAATGCGTTTGTATGTGTGTGAGTGCGTATATTTATTTACCAACCCCTCCGCACGAGCAGGGTGTGACACAAGGTCAATTTCTCAATCGGATTTTAACAGGTTTGAATTCAGAGTTTTCCTTCTCATAGACTGGTTGCCTAGCCATGGTTAAAGAACCCAGTCTACCCTGCTATTTACCCATAGCTGGAGGGAAATTTGGATTCATACCTTTCCCAAGGGTATTAGCGCCATGTGAAATGCCAACAGCTTCGTCGAGGAATTGAACTCGGCTCGACGAGTCTATTTCCTACGACTCTAACCATTAGCCCACGCGCCTCCATGCACGTGTGAGAGTGCGTATATGTGCACGCTCGTATGTATATGTGTGTGTTTATGCGGGTGAGTAGGTATGTATATGTATACGCACGTGCGTGCGTGTGTGTATGTGTGTGTGTGAATGTGCGTATGTATGCCCGCGCGGATGTGTTTGTTTGTTTGGGTATGTGTGTGTGCGTGTGTGCATGTGTATATGTGTGTAAGTGTGTATACATCTTTATGTGTAAGCGTATGTGTGTGTGTGTGTGTGTGTGTGTTGTGTGTGTGATGTTTGTATGTAGGCGTGTGAGTTCGCGTATGTCTGTATATGTCTGTGCTTGTTTGTGTGTATGTGTGCTTCCGACTACGTGTATGTATGCGTGCGTGGTTCTGTGCACGTGTGTGGGTACATGCCCTGTGTGTGTGTGTGTGTGTGTTGTGTGTGTGTGCGCGCGCGTTCGCCCCGGTGGGTTGTGTATGCGTCTGTCCGTTTGCGTTGCATGGCTGCCCATAAAAAAAAAACATTACGTGCTGCCCAACCAACCGAAAGCCGCAAATGGTTAACTCTTTTCGGACTGACCAATTTTGACAGATGCGATGCTTTACGGGCGATTCTGAGACGCTCCGAAAGTAACGCCTCCAATTTGTTTCCCCCAAAAGTTTCCCCCGGAAAGTTTGGAAGAGAGTCTGCCGAGGTGTATTGACTAACGCACTGGACTGCGACATCATAGTAAGCGTGTTCGAACCCCAGTGGCGCCATTATGTCCCCTTTCTGACTAATATAAAAGTATATTGTCAATATCAGTCGGGCAGCGAAGAAGTATATATATATATATATATATATATATATGTGTGTGTGTGTGTGTGTGTGTGTATATACTTCCTCGCTTTCTACAAACTATATATATATATATATAAAAGATCCGTTGAACGAGTAACATTCATTTGACAAAGGGTATCTAACGAACCCGAAAATCTATGATAACAAATAATAAAAAATAAGTGAATCCAATACTCCATAACATCGAGTTCATTCATTTATTTTTAGATGCTTCGTAATAACGCCCAACTTATAAATAAAACATAATATATATATATATATATATATATATATATATATATATATATATATGTGTGTGTGTGTGTGTGTGTGTAAATTTTTCCCGATATGAAATGAGGAAATCACATATATGTATATATAGTTGTAGAAAAGTTATTTCCCTACTATGGTTTCAGTGTTCTTAGTACACCTTCTTCAGGGAAAAAATCTAGCTCAATAGACTCACCAGAGTACTAGAATTCCAAAGTTCAAATAAGTAAGAAGTAAAGAAAGAAGGGGCAATAAAAATATAGGATTGGGAGGGCACGGCTAGATAGAATCATTAATCACCTCTGCCTGTTAACATGACTTAGCACTAACTTCAAGGAACAAGATTTAGAGACTAAAGTTAATTGAATCTTAGGAGATATAGAATAAAAATAAGCTTAAATCAGGTGAATAGATATTTCATTAGCCACATAGATT
>CM042172.1:36934379-36939379 GCA_023376005.1 Doryteuthis pealeii | reverse complement strand
AGTTAAGAGTAAGGAAATGAAATCCGACGGTATATGTGTAGATAAAAGGTATGAGAACATAAAATGTTAAAATGAAAATATTTATATGATATAAAATATTTTCATTTAACAGCATTGTGTGTTTTCATACCCTTTTATATATATATATATATATATATAATATATATATATATATATATTAATGAATGCGAAGGCTAGAACGAGGAGAATTAATGGGGAAAGTGTTATAGGCATTTTAGAATGTGTGTACTGCATTGAAAATTAATTTTATTTAAGGATGGTTTGTATTGTTTGATGTATAAAGCTTCCAGTATTTGGAGTTTTTGTTTATTTTTTTCCAAATTTTTCCATTATGTGTATAATTAATTTTCAATGCAGTACTCACATTGTAAAATGTCTATCACACTTTTCCCATATATATATATATATATATATATATATATATATATATAAGGGTTTTGTAATTTGCTTGAAGCATTGTGTTTATATTGGTTTGTTGGTTGGTTTGGTAGGCTATCACAATGCAAGTGTAAAGAAAAAAAGAAAGTAACTGTGGTGTTGTTTGTTAACCTGTGATTTATTCTCAATTCTTAATATTTCGCGATAAAAATCCCTTCTACAGAAGATTACAACATCACAGTTACCTTCTTTTTTTTCTTTACACTTGCATTGTGATAGCCTTCAAAACCAACCACCGAACCAATATATATATATATATATATATATATATATATATATATATATATATATATATATATATTAAAGTAAGTGTATTTTGGCAGCATTTTTTTCTTTTATACAAGTTTTGTTGAACTGTACAGACAATTCTTGTCGGACAATCAACCAAAAAAAAATCGTCCGACAAGAATTGTCTGTACAGTTCAACAAAACTTATATATATATATATATATATATATATATATATATATATATATATATATATATATATTATGGGGGTCAGTTTCTCAGTAAAATATATTTAGGATGCTGTCGTAATTGTTATTAAAAAATGTTATTTTGGGGTTTAGGTCTCTTAATAAAACCAACCTTGTAAAAAATTTACTCACTTGAATTTGAAGATATAACAAAAATAAAAATGGCCTCTATAACCTACAACTACAACTTGTTTTGTTCGATTGTATTTTAGTTGTAAAAAAGCCAATATTTACCAAATAAGTAAAGATGACAAGAAAGTCTGTCCGGTATAAATAAAGATTTATTTTAACGAATTTATTTTTAATACGCTTGAATTTTTTATAGATGTCCATATTCTTCATATCTCTAACAGCTAATTTTAAAAACACACAAAAAAGCCAAAAAGCCAAAACAAAACAAAAAAGAAAATACAAAAAAAAAACAAAAAACAAAAACAATTGAACAATGAAATATTCGCGCGCGCGCCAACGTTAACTTGTCGTCTGTTCCATTAATTTGGTCTCCGCCATTTTGAGAGTAATAGTTTCTTCTCAGTGGGACTTCAATATAAACGCGGCCAGATCTCCATTTCCATAAAACTGCTTTTATTATTGTGTCGAAAACATCGACGCGTTTGAAACAGACAAATGCAGCTGAAAAAGACGGTATCTGTCTAATTATGCACAGACAAAAATAACCATATATATACATATATATGTATATATATATATATATACATATATATGTATATATATATATATGTATATACATATATATGTATATATATATATGTATATATATATGTATATATATATATATATATATATATATATGTATATATATATGTATATATGTATATATATATGTATATATATATATATGTGTGTGTGTGTGTGTATTCGAGTGTGTATGACAAAAATAACGAAATATATATAAATGTGTGTACCTGTGTGTATGTAATATGCGTACATGTATGTGTGTGTGCTTGTGTGCAAGTGTGTATGACAAAATAACCAAAAAGTATACATATGTGTGTGTGTGTAAATATGTGTGTGTGTAATATACGTACATGTATATGTGTGTATTTGCGTGCGAGCGTGTATGACAAAATAACCAAATAGATATATATGTGTATGTGTACGTGTGCGTGTGTGCATGTGTGTGTATGTAATATGTGCACATGACAAAATAACCACATATATATATGTGTGTGTGTGTGTGTGTGTGTGTGTGTGTGTGTTTGTATGCGAGTCTGTATGACAAAATAACCAAATATATATAGATATATATAAATAACCAAATATATATGTGTGTGTGTAATATGTGTAAATGTATGTATGTGTGTATAAGTGTGTATGTGTGTAATATGTGCACATATATGTGTGTGTGATTTGTGCTAGTGTATATGACAAAATAACCAAATATATATATTTATGTGTGTGTGTATGTAAAATGAGTATATGTAACCCTGTATGCATGAATATACTTCTGTGTGCATTGGTTTCTGTGTGTGCGTGTGTGTATGATTGCATGTATGTATAGGGGATTGTATTCGCCTATGTGTGTGTGTCCGTATCTGTGAGTTTGCATCTGTATATATATATATATATATATATATATATATATATATATATTATATTATATTATATTTTCGAATCACACACAAAGCGGCTTCCAGTTTTTAACTCTGCTGATGAGGCATAATAGGCCGAAATGTACATACAGAGATTGGCTTTTTCTCAATTTGTTTACGCCTTACATTTAAACAGATATATTCGCCTAATTCATTAATTATCAACTAATTAATTTTCAGATTAGGTATGACTTCAATTAAGCACATATTCTTCCAAAAATTGTCGGCTATCGCCATATCAAACAAACTGTTTGCGTACTCTTATATATATATATACCAACCCCTCCGCACGAACAGGATGCGACATAAGGTCAATTCCATAAGCGAAGTTTTCCTTCTCCTAGACTGGTTACCTAGCCATGGTTAAAGAGTCTATTCTGCCGTGCTATTTACCCCTAGCTGGAGGGAGAATTTGATTCATATCTTTCCCAAGGGTATTAGCGGGAACAATTGATGCAAACAGCTTCGTCCAGGAATTGAACTCGGGTTGACGAGTCCATTTCCTGCGACTCTAACCATTAGTCCACACGCCTCTCTATATATGTGTGTGTAATATGCGTACAGGTAAACATGCATGCATGAATATACTTTTGTGTGTATGAGGAGTTGTGTGCGCGTACGTGTGTGTGTGTGTGTGTGTGTGTTTGTGTGTGTGTGTGTGTATGTGTGTGTGTGCGTGCGTGTCTGTGTTTTGTGTCTGTATGTGCCTGTATATTAGTATGTATATGTGTGCCTATGTGTGTCGGTGTGCATTGGTGGGTGTTTCTGTGTATGTACATGTTAGTGTGTGCGTGTGTGTGTGTGTGTGTGAGTGTGTGTGTGTGTGTGTGAGTGAGTGTGTGTGTGTGTGTGTGTGTGAGTGAGTGTGTGTATGTGTGTGTGTGTGTGCGTACGGGGTGGGGACAGATCATGTATATTACTAAATGTGCCTCTGACTACTTAAGTACAAGCCAGCATGTGAAAGAAAGACAATATATTTGTGTATAAATATAGAAATGGAAAATTAACAGATAGATAAATAGATATGAAGGGACTTATATATATATATATTATATATATATATATAATATATATATAATATGTATATATATATATAATTAATATATATATATATATATTAGTTAAGAGTAAGGAAATGAATCCGACAGTATATGTATAGATAAAAGGGTATGAAAACACACAATGCTGTTAAAATGATATAAAATATTTTCATTTTAACAGCATTGTGTGTTTTCATACCCTTTTATCTATACACACACATATATATATATATATATATATATATATATCTATGAAGATAGATAGATAGACAGATATGAAAAGACTGAGATAGATAAATAGATAGATAGATATAGAGATATGATGAGACTGATATATATATATATATATATATATATATATATATATATAATCAAACACACATACAAATATATATATATATATTATATATATAATATATATAATATATTTGTGTGTGTTGTGTGTGTATCTGTTCAGATCTATCTATCTATCTATCTATCTCAGTCTCTTCATATCTATCTATCTATCTATCTCAGTCTTTTCATATCTGTATACCTATCTTCATATATATATATATATATATATGAAAAATAGATGGAAATTAATCCGACAGTATGAAATTTAACATTTTCGAAAAATAACACCATTTGTTTTTTCAAAAATTAAAAATAACACCATTTGTTTTTTCAAAAATGTTAAATTTCATATATATATATATATATAGGAAGATAGATATACAGATATGAAAAGACTGGGATAGATAGATAGATAGATAGATATGAATTGACTTAGATAGATAGATAGATAGATAGATCGATAGATAGATAGATAGATAGATAGATCTGAACAGATTGAAACAGATAAATAAGTAGATAGGAACAGACTGAGACAGACAGACAGATAGATAGATAGATCTTATCAGATTGAAATAGATAGATAGATAGATCTGAACAGTTTGAGATAGATAGATACATACATACATACATAGACAGCAAGACCTAGATAGATAGATAGATAGATAGATAGATAGGGTTTGGGTAGATTTATGGACAAACAAATATCCTAATGATTTATCTCTTTTAAGAATCGAAAACAATTCACTCACAATAAATTATTAAATCAATTGTCTGCTTTAGCCCTCATACTTAAAACTCACCCCACAGAGACGCCTCAATCTGTTTACTTACACCCCTCACCACCTCTCTCTCTCTCTCTCTCTCTCTCTCTCTCTCTCTCTCTCTCTCTCTCTCTCTCTCTCTCTCAGATTCTCCGATTATGTTTTAGTACAGCATTTTTTCTATGATTACCAAGTCCCTTGTTTTGTACGCTTACGCCAGGAACATATATCATGACCTGACGCACCCCCTCCCCCATCCTTAATAATCTCATACCCTGGTCCTCATAAAAACAAGAGTGGGTGATATTGATAAAG
>CM042172.1:36924379-36929379 GCA_023376005.1 Doryteuthis pealeii | reverse complement strand
CCGCACCAAATTTTATCAGACAAAACACTAAAAGATCTCTTTAAAAATACAAAACAGAAGATATTTTTAATTTTCTATAAAAGAAAAACAACTTTTCAACAAGATCTAACAAAACATAACCGAATATTTCCATAAAACAATTACTTTAAAGACTGAAATCCATAATAACCTTTTCTGGCATTAAATTACCCACAGAGGCTGATATGCCGTTAAACAAAACTCAAACTCAGACTCAAACACTCTAACTCATACAAGACTAACGCACTCCTATATGCTCAAACAAGAACAACAACCACAATGTGGAACATGTCAAACACCTTTGACATTTAAACACTTATTCATGGAATGCAGTTTTTTTGCTCACATCAGAAACCGTTATTTTAAAGCAAACAATATGAAAGATCTATTTGAAAATGTCAACATGGAGGATTTTTTTTTAGGGAAATAAAATTATACCATAGAATATAGACATGAAACAAATCAATACCATACAACATAATCCCCAATGGTCCTAACACATTGTTAAAACCAATTACTAAAAAGTTTAAATATAAATACACGATATGTATCACTACCTAACCGTTAGACATAACATAACCCCAGACGGGTTGATATGCCGTTAAAATCAATAAACAAACAAACAATCAAACACTCTATTCGGGTTTCGAGCGGTTGGGGCGAGGGTGTGTGGCGAATTCGATGAAGCAATCTATTTCTTGTAATTCTTAACGGAAACTTCGATATCGATCTTTTTGGAAAAAAAAACAGTTATTTTAATCTGATTAATTTGGGACACACAATAATGTCTAAATTAGGATTTTTCTTTTTTCCCTAATTGGCACAAAACCGAACCAATTTATATTGATGTTCAACGCTATACAATATAGAAATAAATCAATCATTATTAATGTGGCCTTTTAAATAGAATCCATCGCTTCTGAAAGAAGTTCCTTAAATAACCATATACATTTGTTTAACGACACTTCGATTCCTACAGGGTTATTTTATGCCTATCAGTTAGGGAACCGCGTTCATTGAAAGTTCATATCAAATTTTTGTGTAGTTGTTTAAAAGAGATGTTTTATTGATTTTAAGGGCATTTCAACTCATCTAGGGTTATTTTATGCCTCGCAGTTAGGGAATCGCGTTCATTGTACGTTCATTTTTGTGTAGTTGTTTAAGAGGGTATTGTATTGATTTTAACGGCATGTCAATATGTCAAGGGTTATGTTATGCCTAGCGATTAGGGAATTGTGTTTATTGTACGTTCATATCAAATTTTTGTGTATTTGTTTAAAAGGGCTGCTTTATTGATTTTAACGGTATGTCAACATGTCTAGGGTTATTTTATGCGTAGATGTTAGGGAATAGTGTTCATTGTACGTTCATATCAAATGTGTGTGTATTTGTTTAAAAGGACTACTTTATTGATTTTAACGGCATGTCAACATGTCTAGGGTTATTTTATGCGTAGAGGTTAGTAAATCGCGTTCATTGTACGTTCATATCAAATTTTTGTGTATTTGTTTAAATGGACTGGTTTATTGATTTTAACGACATGTCAACACGTCTAGGGTTATTTTATGCGTAGAGATTAGGGAATTGCCTTCATTGTACGTTCATATTGATATGTTTGTGTATAAGGGATGCTTTATTGATTTTAATAGCACGTCAACACGTCGTGGGTCATTTTATGCCTAGAGGTTAGTGAATCGCGTTCATTGTACGTTCTTATCAAATTTTTGTGTATTTGTTTAAAAGGGCACGTCAACACGTCGTGGGTCATTTTATGCCTAAAGATTAATGAATCGCGTTCATTGTACGTTCATATTGATATTTTTGTGTATTTGTCTAAAAGGGCTGTTTTATTGATTTTTAACTGCACGTTAACTCGTCTTGGATTATTCTATGCCGAGAGGTTCTGGAATCGCGTTCTGACCACGAATAGTAGTACCTGTTAGTCCCATCTATAGGTTAAATAGATAAGAATAACTTTTTGAAAAAATGTGTTTAAAGAAATGAGTTTAAAAATATTTCAGAACCCAATAAGAATGAATAAAACAAAACGTCTTCGGTATAAAATGATCCAACAAGGGTTGACATGCCATAAAATCCAACCAACTAGCCAGAATGAATAAAACAAAATGTCTTCGGTATAAAATGACCCAACAAGGGTTGACATGCCATAAATTCCAACCAACCAACCAGAATGAATAAAACAAAAATGTCTTCAGCATGAAATAACCCAACAAGGGTTGACATGCCATAAAATCCAACCAACCAACCAGAATAAATAAAACAAAAATGCCTTCAACATAAAATAACCCAACAAGGGTTGACATGCCATAAAATCCAACCAACCAACCAGAATAAATAAAACAAAAATGCCTTCAACATAAAATAACCCAACAAGGGTTGACATGCAAAATAAAATCCAACCAACCAGCCAGCAAGCAGAAAAACATCGCCAATAGAATGAAACAAGCAAGAATTCGAATAGCAACATAATACAATTCTCGAATTTTCGAATACAAAATGGCGGTTGTTATGCGAAAAAGGTCTGTAAAGAATTCTGGGAGAAAAAAAAAAGTTGGATTATTTATTCTTTGTGCAGAAAATTTCTGTCTCCACACACGTCTCCTTCTCGCTGGCTGACAGCTTGATGAATTCTTTCAAGCAACAAGAAAGTCTTTGTGTCGTGTATGGGGAGGAGGGAATTGAACCACAAATGATGAAGTCGTATCCGACGTGGTAGACGCCCTTTGAAGTGTGTACTTCGTCATCACGACACTGTATTAAGAACGTCACGAATTCTTGCCTTTCACGAAGTACACACAAATACAACATCAACATTCAACATGTTTTTTTCTTTCCATTCTTTTTGTTTTCTTTATTCTTATTTAGTAAGACGAGTGTCACTGATCATGTTTAAGGTGAATTCATGTGCAGGTCGTACCTTGAGTTTGATTCGTTCCGCTCGTAACTCAATTATCTCGTATATCAAATCAATTGTCCTTAGCGATAAAAAACAAACAAACTGAAATGTCATTAATCCGTTCCAGTTACTCAATAAAAGATCCTACTTTTTTTTTAACAAATTTTGGTAATTTATGAGGAAGTGCGTCCCGGTCTCCTGCCTCAAGAGTTGCTGCCCGGTGACTATTAAAATAACAACCCAGCTCAGTCTATTCAAAACTATCCATCTATCTATCTATCTCAATTTGTTCATATTTATCTATATTACTTTAAATACTAAGATTTTTTTTTATTCATGTTTGTTTAATGTCTTGTTTTTAGTTTAAATAAACAAGAATTACGACAAAAAAGAAGCGACCCCCCCCCAAATACATTTACTTGTCGAAAACATCTATCTATCTATCTCCATTTGTTCGTATCTAGCTATATTATTTTGTTTGTTTATCTATCTATCTATCTCAGTCTATTCAAAACTATATATCCATCTTCATATCTAAACATTAACAAGAATTACGACAAATTACGATAAATAAACAAGAATTTCGACGAGCTGGGGTTGTTATTTTGATATTCACCGGGTAGCGGTTTTTGAGGCGGGAGACCGGGACGCACTTCCTCATAAATTTCCCAAATTTTCTTTCCGTCTTTCTTTCTTTCCAGATTATGTTCTCTTTCTTTCTTTCTTTACTTTCAATGTATGTTTTTTCTTTCTTTGTTTTTTTTCTTTCTTTCTTTTATTTATAAAATATTTGCTACTTTTTTTCTAATTTCACACTTTTTCGAGCACCGGGAACATTTTTCATTCCTTCTTTCTAACATCATATTTCTTTTCTTCTTTCCAATATCACATTTCTTTCTTTCTGTTTTCCAAGCACCAGGAACATTTCTTTCTTTCTTTCCTTCTAACATCATATTTCTTTCTTTCTTTCTTTCTTACAAGCACCAGGAAATTTCTTTCTTTCTTTCTAACATCACATTTCTTGCGTTCTTTCTTCTTTCTTTCTTTTTTCTTTCTTTCTTTCAAGCACCAGGAAATTTTTCTTTCTTTCTAACATCACATTTCTTTTTTTTTTTTTTTTTTTCTTTCTTTCTTTCTTTTCTTTCTTTCTTTCTTTCTTTCTTTCTTTCTTTCTTTCAAGCACCAGGAAGATTCTATCTTTCTTTCTTTTTTTTCTTTTTTCTTTCTTTTTCTTTCTTTCTTTCTAATTTCATATTTTTTTTTTTTTTTTTCAAGGACCAGGGACATTTCTTTCTTTCTTTTTTCTTTCTTTCTTTCTTTCTTTTTCAAGCACCAGAAGCATTTCTTTCTTTTTTCTTTCTAACTCCGTATTTGATTTTTTCTTTTCTTTCTTTCTTTCTTTCTTTTTTCTTTCTTTTGATCTTTCTTTCTTTTTACAAATTGATTTTCTTTTTTTGTCTTTCTATACTTTTATTTTTTATTTTTTTATTTTATCTTTTATTTCCCAAATTGTATATTCTTTCTTTCTATCTTTCTTTCGTTTTCTATTCCACTTATGTTCTTTCTTTCTTTTTTTCTTTTTTTCTTTTCTTTCTTTATTTATTTCCAACTTGTATGATCTTTTTTTTGTTTTCTTTCTTTTTTCCCCTTCTTTTTATATATTCATTCATTAATATATACTGAGATACAGTCGTACCTTTAGTTTAATTCGTTCCGTTCGTAACTCAATTATCTCGTATATCAAATCAATTTCCTTAGCGAAAAAAACTGAAATGCCATTATCCGGTGCAGATACCCCCGAAAAAAATGACTATTTTTCTTTCTCTTTTCTTTACTTCTTTCCTTTTTTTCTTATTAATTCTTCTTTTCGGACTCGGGAACACTAGGCTATTTGTCCAACTGGACACATAACCTAGTGGATAAAGGAGTTAGGTTAAGATAGTTCTAAGTGACAGTTATCTCTGGACTGCAGATTCAATCCTAGCCAGGGCAGCAGTAACATAGAATAATAATTAACACAGCTTAACACCTGTAACCCAGCTATGGTTAGCAGAATGAGAACAGT
>CM042172.1:36916879-36919379 GCA_023376005.1 Doryteuthis pealeii | reverse complement strand
GAGAGAGGGAGAAGAGAGAGAGAGGAGAGAAAGAAAGAGAGAGAGAGGGAGAGAGAGAGAGAGAGAGAAGAAAGAGAGAGAGACAGAGAGTGAGAGAGACTGATAGTTCCCTGGCGATTGTAAAAACATATATTCTGTAAGTACGTATCAACTAATTGTTCGCCTCTGACTGACAGTCACTGACGGCCGTAAAGGTAAAGAGCTTGGCAGATGAAAATTCTGTCGGGTTTTGTTCCAGGTTAGCGGTAGCTATTAAAAATGTCGAGCCGAACTGATGAGACGGAAACGTCGAAACACGTGTCTGTGTAATGGAAGCGCGTGGTGTAATGGTTAAAGTCATGGGAAATGGACTCGTCGCTCCGAGTTCAAATCCTAAACGTGGTAATTGCATTTCCCTTAGCGCTAATACCCTTGGGAAAGGTATGAATCCTACTCTCTCTCCGGCTATGGGCAAATAGTAGGGCAGACTGGGCTCTTTAACCTCTCACTACAATATATATATATATATATTTATATATATATATATATATATATTTATATATTGATATTAGTAGAGAAAACATTAAGGGTTTACCATGGTTTCAATACAAAGATTTCATCAGGACCTTACCCTACGCTTTACTAAGTCTGGGCTCTTTAACCTTGGTTAGGCAACCGGTCTAGGAGAAGGAAAACTCCGAATTCAAACCTGTTAAACTCCGCTTAAGAAATTGACCTTGTGTCGCATCCTGCTCGTGCGGAGGGGTTATTAAATATATATATATATATATATATATATATATAGAGAGAGAGAGAGAGAGAGAGAGGGAGAGAGAGAGAGAGAGAGAGAGAGAGAGAGAGAGATAATGAAGTTATTCAGAGACGTGCAGCAATATCGTTTTCCATTAATTTAAAAACTCATAAAAATTATTTTATGAAAAATTAATGTTTATTTTCTTTAAGGTCATAAATTGACAGATATAAAATTCATTTCTTATCATCTGAAGGTTTTAATATTCCCTGTCAGTTTTTGTCTCGAATCATATTATTAAGGTTTCACAAAAACATCTTTTCTCAAATATTATTATGGTTAAAATTCTGACGTAGTTTTAGTTCCATTATAATAAGGGTTAAAATTGCAAATCATCGTCAAAATTAAAACGGAAAAATTTGGCTTGGGCATAGATTTTTATGAATTATTAATAAGGACACGATTTATGTTATTTTTTACTTAAATTTTAACCGTTAGTTGTGTTTAAGGAAAAATATAGGAAATTTCCTCCGTAGGAAAATAACTTCCAAACGGATAAAAACACAACTACCAGTTAGAATTTAAGTAAAATATAACATAAATGATGTCCTTAGTAATAATTAAATTCATTAAAATTTATGCCCAAGCCAAATTTTTCTGTTTTAATTTTGACGATGATTTGCAATTTTAACCCTTATTATAATGGAACCGAAACTACGTCATAATTCCGTTAGTTTTTTACATTATATTCTCAATGATTATTAAATAACTAGCAGGACCTGCAGTTATATCCCACTATGATAATTTAATTATTACAACGTTTGATATGTTTACTTAAGAGCTATTGAAAATACTTCAATAAGTAAAATTTATAATAATCTTTGATTTAACTATATTACTCTTTCTTAAAAAGAGATGTGTGTAAAATATTTACATTGATTTGCTGATAAAAATCTGTGGGGAGGTGTTTAAGATATCTACATCAATTTGCCGACAAAAAAGTGACAAAAACACGACTCGGAAAATATCTAAGTTCGGATGGAAATTGGCCTGACGTTGGTTCGCTAAAACATATCGTAAATCATGGCGGGTGGCCGGAACTGCATAAAATCTAAATTACCAAAATACATTCCGTAATTCACAATTTCAATATTACAAATAAAACAAACACGTAACTTTTTTATAATTCATATCAATTTTACATTGGGTATTTAAGCGACGTAAGACCATTTGGAATGTTTCATTTTTAAAATTGGGCGAAATAAAATGGGACAAATAAGAAATCTATGATTAAGTGACACTAGATAATCAGGATTTTACATTTTTGCATTGTATCTTGGATGATTTGGACGTTCTCATGTTCGACCCAAGGGTGTTGCAAGAGGATTTGGACAGTCTCATTTTTAACCAGAGGTTGTTACAGGATGATAACAGACGGAAGATTAAGGAACACTCGTATTAATATATAGATCATTATTTAATATTAACGAACATACATGGCATTTATTTATGAGATGAGGCTTGATATGAAAAAAATTGATATTTCAGACTATTGTCCTCATCTTTATTGTGTATAAACACATTTTTTTATTCTAGAACAATTCACGCCGTTGATACTCGAATTTTTGTTTGTTTATTTGAATTGGCGATGTTTTTCTGTCTGTTGTTTGGTTGCTTGGTTGATTGGATTTTACGGCATGTTAACCCATGTTGGTTTATTTTATGCTGAAGACATTTTATTTCATTAATTCTTGATGGATATTCAATTTC
>CM042172.1:36891879-36914379 GCA_023376005.1 Doryteuthis pealeii | reverse complement strand
GTAAAAGCAAAGCTGGAACCTCGAGCAATCTGCGTGCTCACAACCGAACTGCTTGTTTGTAGAAATTCCCTTCTGAGGGAAGAAGTAGCAATCAGCAATATATATATATAAGTCGTCGGGGTGGCCTAAAGTCGGTATCAGCCAATCAGCGAGAGAGTCTATCCTCTTTTACTAGCGCTAGATTAAGGAGATTATTTTGCGTCTAGGTGGAGTGGTTGAGATTTTTTCTTATATTTTCCACGTACCCCACAAGGCCCTATTAACGTGGGGCCACCACAAACCGAAGCTCATGGGATGGCAGGTGGAAAAAATTGGCGTCGATCCCGTCGGCATTCCCCTCAAGGGGCAACTCAGGCACTGGGCAATAAACCAGCCTGCCTTTAAATCAAGGGGGCAGGTGTTGTCTGGGGGGATAGCCCCCTGGGGATCGACGCTATTAACTCGTAAAAGATCCAGGGCCGAAGCCACTGGACCCCCACCCTGTTGGGCGTATAAGGTGTGTGTCAAATGCTTACTTCTACTTATAGACTTGACGATAACCATGTGACCAACCTATTGCCAGTCACTGGCGTACTCTGCTGCCTAATATTATGATTTATACTTGGCTGTTCTGATCTTAGCCACTCATTGCCTTTGAATCTTCGTGGACGACGGAACATAGGATTATATCACTGGACTCTGACACTACGTGGGAATACATAACCAGGACTTATTCACTTACCAAAGGATCTATTGCTCAGGACTTACTTACTTACTTTAAGTCCTTTTCAACTGGCCAAGGATGGGGCAAGAAAACTTAACAGAGCGCCACCTACCATCAGCTCCTTACTTTACTACAACCAGATCCCTGTGCTACTCATCACTGAGTTGGCGAGGACCGGTATTGAACTAGTAACCTTGTGGTTTCTACCGAAGCTCTACCGACTGAGCTAACCGACCCTTTAGTGTGATATATTTATAAGTAAATATTGTGTAGTGCGAGAGACTGCCAGTAAGAAAGTGCCTGTTAACTCCACATAACCTAAGTTATATATTACCCGTTCTTTTATTTATGCTATCAATCTATTCATTCTGCTTATTTTCCATTTCCATTTAGCAAAACATATTTCTTCTCTTGAAAATTGATTTCATCTCTTCTGGTTCTTCTAAAATATTTGCAATAAATATTTGTCCACTGGGTCAGCACATGATTATTCATTTTCTAAATTCTTCTTCCCATCTTTACTCGTGGAATAGACTCGACGACCGAGTTCAAATGCAGAGGAGGCTGTTTAGTAGACCATTGTTAGTGCGTTTCGATTCTCACTTGGTGCCACAAAACTTCTGGCCTTGTGCCACATTTGGATCTAAGCTTAGTTGAATAACTATTCTTACATGCTGAGCACCTCACGTAGAAGTATGGTTAGAAATATAGATTTAGCAGACCATTGTTTGTGAGTTCGATTCTCACTGGGTGCCCCAAAACCTCTGGCCGTGTGCCACATTTGCTCTAAGCTTAGTGAACACTATTTTTCTACATGCTGAGCACCTCACCCAGAGTAACGGTTAGCAAGATAGATTAGCAGACCATCGTTTGTGAGTTCGGTTCTCATTGGGCGCCCATAATTTGGCTTGTGCCACATCGAATTCAGAGTTTTCCGTTTCCTAAGAACAGGTTACTTAACCAAAGGTTAAAGGGCCCAGTCTGTTCCTATTTTACCCATAGCAGGAGGGAGAATAGTTGGATGTATACCTTTCCCAGAGTATTACGTATGTAGAAAAGAATAATACATAAGTTGGGAATACAAAAGATAATAGAAACAAGAGAAAAAAAAACATATTTAAAAGTAAAGAAAGAAAGACGAAGAAGAAGAAAGAATATGGAAAAGGAAGAAATGATGAATGAGAAGAAAAGAAAGAATAAGAATTGAAGAAAGAATGAGTTGAAGAAATGAATAAGAGAAAGAAAGAAAGAAATCCAAGAAAGAAAAAAAGAAAAGAAGAAGAAAGAATGAAGATGAATGAAAAAAGAACATGATTGAAAAAGAAAGATAACGAACAGGAAGAAGAAAGAAGAAATAGAAATGAAGAAGTAAGAATGAAAGAGAAGAAAGAAAGAAAGAACAAGAAAGAAAAGAAAGAAAGAAAATAGAAATTGAAGGAAGAAAGAAGAAAGAAACACGGAAAGAAGAAAGAAGAAAGAAAGAAAGAAATGAAAGGAAACACAAAGGGGAAAAAAGAATGAAGTTAAAGAAAGTAAAGAAAGGAAAATAAATGGAAAGTAAAGAAGAACAAGAAAGAAAAGAACACAACAGAAACAAAGAAGAAAGAAATTAGAAATTGAAAAAGAAAGAAAGACGGTAAAGAGAAAAGAAAAATTAAAGAAAAAGAAGAAAGAAGAAAGAAAGAAAATATCTAACAAAAATATGTTGTGTTTTTTGAAGATTTTGGGGCCGGAACAGATTATGGCGTTCTAATTTAGTTTCAATAAGGAAACTATATACGAGGAAATTTCAGCATCGTCCAGAAATTGAACTTAGTCCCAGCTCACTTCATGCGCGAAACCGTTACGCAAGTGTGTATTGCGATTGATCTTGAGGTAAGGGGCACTATAAACAGACGACCGAAATATTACTAAATTCTTCTGATGGTGAATGGCCGATTGGAAGAGAGGCGGGTAATCTTTATTGGCCATGATATTACAGTGCAATTCTTTATTGGTAATATAATTACGGAATTACAGGGTCGACGAAATCTTGTGAATAGGATTGGTTTTCCCGGGGAGATAATAAGGATAAGATTATATTCATAATCTTGCTGTATCTTCTTATCTATTCTATTCTCCGTCTGTTCTTATCTATCTATCATTCTATTCTATCTATGTCAGTCTTTTTTCTACTATATGCTAATACCCTTAGGAAAGGTATGAATCATAACTCTCCCTCCAGCTTATGGGCAAATAGTAGGGCAGACTGGGCTCTTTAACCTTGGTTAGGCAACCGGTCTAGGAGATGGAAAATCTCTGAATTCAAACCTGTTGAACTCCGCTTAAGAAATTGACCTTGTGTCACATCCTGCTCGTGCGGAGGGGTTGGTAAATATATATATATATTATATATATTATATATATAATATATAGAGAAGAGAGAGGAGAGAGAGAGAGAGAGGGGGGGGGGGGAAGAGAGAGAGAGAGATAATGAAGTTATTCAGAGGCGTGCAGCAATATCGTTTTCCATTAATTTGAAAAAGCTCATAAAATTATTTTATGAAAAATTAATGTTGTTTATTTTCTTTAAGGTCATAAATTGACAGATATAAAATTCATTTCTTATCATCTGAAGGTTTTAATGTTCCCTGTCAGTTTTTGTCTCGAATCATATTATTAAGGTTTCACAAAAGCATCTTTTCTCAAATCTTATTATGGTTAAAATTGTGACGTAGTTTCAGTTCCATTATAATAAGGGTTAAAATTGCAAATCATCGTCAAAATTAAAACGGAAAAATTTGGCTTGGGCATAGATTTTAATGAATTTAATCATTACTAAGGACACGATTTATATTATTTTTAACTTAAATTGTGTTTAAGGATAAAATAAAAGAGATAAATGATAATACTAGTCAGAATTAATAAATATGTACAAACAAAAAATGTACTTTCTATTTCAATATTACAGGCGACGCGTGCTTTTCTTAAGTATGGATGACCAAACGAGTAATAATCCGTGTTTTTTTATGTTAATAAATTCTCGGAAAATATTTATCTCCCTTAGAAATTAGTTCTCTTGAGGCCCTCTGTAGGAAAATAACTCCCAAACGGTTAAAAACACAACTAACAGTTAGAATTTAAGTAAAAAATAACATAAATCATGTCAAATTTTTCCGTTTTAATTTTGACGACGATTTGCAATTTTAACCCTTATTATAATGGAACCGAAACTACATCACAATTCCGTTAGTTATTTACATTATATTCTCAAGGACCTGCTGATATACCACAGTATGATAATTTAATTATTACAACGTTTGATATGTTTACTTAAGAGCTATTGAAAAAAATGTAATATGTAAAATGTATAATAATCTTGATTTAACTATTTTACTCTTTCTTAAAAAGAAATGTGTGTAAAATATTTACATTGATTTGCCGATAAAAATCTGTGGGGAGGCGTTTCAGATATCTACATCAATTTGCCGACAAAAAAGTGACAAAATCACGACTCGGAAAATATCTAAGTTAGGATGGAAATTCGCCTGACACTGGTTCACTAAAACATATCGTAAATCATGGCGGGTGGCCGGAACTGCATAAAATCTAAATTACCAAAATACATTCCGTAATTCACAATTTCAGTATTACAAATAAAACAAACACGTTACTTTTTTTTTTTAATTCATTTCAATTTTACATTGGGCATTTAAGCGACGTAAGACCATTTAGAATGTTTCATTTTTAAAATTGGGTGAAATAAAATGGGACAAATAAGAAATCTGTGATTAAGTGACACTAGATAATCGGGTTTTTACATTTTTGCATTGTATCTTGGATGATTTGGACGTCCTCATTTTCAACCCAAGGGTGTTGCAAGATGATTTGGACAGTCTCATTTTTAACCAGAGGTTGTTACAGGATGATAACAGACGGAAGATTAAGGAACACTCGTATTAATATATAGATCATTATTTAATATTAACGAACATACATGGCATTTATTTATGAGATGAGGCTTGATATGAATAATTTTGATATTTCAGACTATTGTCCTCATCTTTATTGTGTATAAACACATTTTTTTTATTCTTGAACAATTCAAGCCGCTGCTACTCGAATTCTTGTTTGTTTATTTCAATTTGCGATGTTTTTTTCTGTTTGTTGTTTGGCTTCCTGGTTGATTGGATTTTACGGCATGTCAACCCTTGTTGTGTTATTTTATGCTGAAGACATTTTATTTTATTAATTCTTGATGGATATTCAATTTCTTTGATAATAACAGTATTTCCTATATTGTGCTCCAAATTTTTTTTTTTTTTTTTGGGGGGGGTGATTGATTTTACGGCATGTCAACCCTTGTTGGGTTATTTTAATGCTGAAGACATTTTATTTCATTAATTTTTAATGGATATTCAATTTCTTTGATAATAACAGTATTTCCTATATTGTGCTCCAAATGTTTGTTTGTTTTTGGTTGGCTGCTTGGTGGATTGGGTTTTACGGCATGTCAACCCTTGTTGAGTTATTTTATGCCGAAGACGTTTTGTTTTATTCATTTTTGATGGGTACTCAGTTTTTTAAACACATTTAAAATAAGGAGAAAAGAAGAAAAAAAGAAAGAATATATATATTTACCAAACCCCTCCGCACGAGCAGGATGCGACACAAGATCAATTTCTTAAGCGGTTTGAATTCAGAGTTTTCCGTTTCCTACTAGACAGGTTACTTAACCAAAGTTAAAGGGCCCAGTTAGTTCCTATTATCTACCCATAGCAGGAGGGAGAATAGTTGGATGTATACCTTTCCCAAGAGTATTAGCGTTATGTAAAAAGAATGAATACATAAGTTGGGATACAAAAGAAATAAAGAAACAATGAGAAAAAAAAAACACAATTTAAAAGTAAAGAAAGAAAGAACGAAAGAAAGAAAGAATATGGAAAAGGAAGAAAATGAATGAAAGAAAGAAAGAAAGAATAAATGAATATGAAGAAAGAATGAGTGAAAGAAAATAGAAATTGAAGGAAGAAAGAAAGAAAGAAAAACACGGAAAAGAAAGAAGAAAGAAAGAATGAAAGAAAGAAAGAAAGAAAGAAAGAAAGAAAGAACATAGAAATTGAAAAAAGAAAGAAACAACATGGAAAAGAAAGAAAGAAAGAAAATAGAAATTGAAGGAAGAAAGAAAGAAAGAAAAACACGGAAAAGAAAGAAAGAAAGAAAGAAAGAAAGAAAGAAAGAAAGAAAATAGAAATTGAAGGAAGAAAGAAAGAAAGAAAAACACGGAAAAGAAAGAAAGAAAGAAAGAAAGAAAGAAATTGAAAGAAGAAAATGAAAGAAAAACACGAAAGAAAGAGAAAGAAGAATGAAAGAAAGAAAGAAGAAAGAAAGAAATTAGAAATTGAAAAAAGAAAGAAACAACATGGAAAAGAAGAAAGAAACAAACAAACAAAGAAACAAAGAAAGAAAGAAATTAGAAATTGAAAAAAGAAAGAAAGAACATGGAAAAGAAAGAAAGAAACATTAAAATTAAAGAAATAAAGTAAGAAAGAAAGAAAGAAAGAAAATATCTAACAAAAATATGTGTGTGTTTTATTGAAGATTTTGGGCCGGAACAGATTAATGGCGTTCTAATTTATTTCAATAAGGAAACTATATACGAGGAAATTTCAGCATCGTCCAGAAATTGAACTTAGCTCCCCAGCTCACATTTCAAGCGCGAAAACCGTTACGCAAGTGTGTATTGCGATTTTCTTGAGGTAAGGGGCACTATAAACCAGACGACCGAATATTACTAAATTCTTCTGATGTGAATGGCCGATTGGAAGAGAGGCGGGTAATTTTATTCGGCCATGATATTACAGTGCAATTCTTATTGGAGTAATATATTACGGAATTACAGGGTCGACAAATCTTGTGAATAGGATTGGTTTTCCCGGGGAGATAATAAGGATAAGATTTATTCATATCTTGTCTGTATCTATCTTATCTATCTATCTCCGTCTGTTCTTATCTATCTATCTATCTATCTATCTATGTCAGTCTTTTTCTATATATTACTATCTGTTCATATCTATCTAGCGAGGTAGCTATTCATATCCATCTACCTAGCTATCAAACTAGATAGCTATCTATCTATCTATCTCCGTCTGTTCATATCTATCTATCTCCATCTGTTCATATCTATCTATCTATCTATTTATCTATCTAATCTTCGTCTGTTCCTGTCTGTCTGTCTGTCACACACACACACACACACACACACACACACACACATATATATATATATATATATATATAAAGTCGGGGTGGCCTAAATTCGGTATCAGCTAATCAGCGGGGGAGTCTATCCCTTTTTCACAAGCGCTCCTTTCTTTACCGCACATATCCCTGTGCTACTCATACGCTGAGTTGGCGAGGGCTGGTGGAAGGAAGAGAATTTTCGGGAAATTACATTTGAGAATATGACTGCAATATATATATATATATATAATATATATATATATATTATATATTATATATATACAGTCTGTTTTATATCAAATTATCCTTGTCTGTTCATATCTATCTGTATATCACACTATTTACATCTACTCTGTTCATATCTAAGTCTTATTATATTTCTCTCTCTATATATATATGTATATATATATATATATATATTATATATGTGTGTGTGTGTGTGTGTGTGTGTGTGTGTGTGTAAACATATATATGAGTATATATATATATGTGAATATACATATATCGTGTCGTTTGGAGGAGACGTCATGGACACATTTCCTACATTTAAGCCTGACCATATATGTGATGTGCGTGGCAGGGCTTGCCTGTCTAGAACTGGGCTTCTCAGTCACGTACGATCCCACACGAGAAGAAGCTGGGAGGCTCACGTGTCATATGAGCGACAGTGCGCGTAAAAGCAAAGCTGGAACCTCGAGCCATCTGCGTGCTCACAACCGAACTGCTTGTTTGTAGAAATTCCCTTCTTGAGGGAAGAAGTAGCAATCAGCATATATATATAATATAAGTCGTCGGGGTGGCCTAAAGTCGGTATCAGCCAATCAGCGAGAGAGTCTATCCTCTTTTTACTAGCGCTAGATTAAGGAGATTATTTTTGCGTCTAGGGTGGAGCGTGTTGAGATTTTTTCTTATATTTTCCACGTACCCCACAAGGCCCTATTAAAGTGGGACCACCCACAAGCCGAAGCTCGTGGAGTGGCAGGTGAAAAATTGCGTCGATCCCGTCGGCATTCCCCCTCAAGGGGGCACCTCAGGCACTGGGCAATAAATCCAGCCCTGCCCCTTTAAATCAAGGGGGCAGGTGTTGCCTGGGGGAATAGCCTCCTGGGATCGACGCTATTAACTCGTAAAGATCCAGGGCCGAAGCCACTGGACCCCCACCCTGTTGGGCGTATAAGGTGTGTGTCAAATGCTTACTTCTACTTATAGACTCGATGATAACCATGTGACCAACCTATTGGCCAGTCACTGGCAGTACTCTGCTGCTGATATTATGATTTATACTGGCTGTTCTGATCTTAGCCACTCAATTGCTTTTGAATCTTCGTGGACGACGGAACATACGATTATATCATTGGACCTTTGACACTACGTAGGATACATAACCCAGGACTTATTCACTTACCAAAGGATTCTATTGCTCAGGACTTACTTACTTTAAGTCCTTTTCAACTGGCCAAGGATGGCGGCAAGAAACTTAACAGAGCGCCACACTTACCATCAGCTCCTTACTTTACTACACAGATCCCTGTGCTACTCATACGCTGAGTTGGCGAGGCCGGTATTGAACTAGGAACCTTGTGGTTTCTAGCCGAACGCTCTACCGACTGAGCTAACCCGACCCTTTAGTGTGATATATTTATAAGTAAATATTGTGTAGGCGAGAGACTGCCAGTAAGAAAGTGCTGTTAACTCCACAATACCCTAAGTTATATATATATACCCGTTTCTTATTATTTATCTATCAATCTATCTCATTCTGCTTATTTTCCATTTCCATTTAAGCAAAAACATATTTCTTCTCTGAAAATTGATTTCATCTCTTCTGGTTCTTCTAAAAATATTTGCAATAAATATTTGTCCACTGGGGTCAGCACATGATTTATTCATTTCTAAAGTCTTCTTCCCATCCTTTACTCGTGGAATAGACTCGACGAGCCGAGTTCAAATGCCAGAGGAGGCTGTTTAGTAGACCATTGTTAGTGCGTTCGATTCTCACTTGGTGCCACAAACTTCTGGCCTTGTGCCACATTTGATCTAAGCTTAGTTGATAACTATTTCTACATGCTGAGCACCTCACGTAGAGTAATGGTTAGAAATATAGATTAGCAAACCATTGTTTGTGAGTTCGATTCTCACTGAGTGCCCCATACATCTGGCCTTGTGCCACATCGAAGCTAAGCTTAGTAAACAACTTATAACTATTTTACATGCTGAGTACCTCATGTAGAATAATGGTTAGAAAAATAGATTAGCAGACCATTGTTTGTGAGTTCGATTCTCACTGGGTGCCCCAAAACCTCTGGCCGTGTGCCACATTTGCTCTAAGCTTAGTAGACAACTATTTCTACATTCTGAGCACCTCACCTAGAGTAACGGTTAGCAAGATAGATTAGCAGACCATCGTTTGTGAGTTCGGTTCTCATTGGGCGCCCCATACTTCTGGCCTTGTGCCACATCAAAGCTAAGCTTAGTAAACAACTATATAACTATTTCTACATACTGAGTACCTCATGTAGAGTAATGGTTAGCATCCTAGATTACTAGACCATTGTTTGTGAGTTCGGTTCTCACTGGGAACCCTAAACTTCTGGCCTTGTACCACGCCTACTCTCAGCTTAGAAGATAACTATTCCTATACCCTGAGCACCTCACGTACAGTAAGAGTTAGAAAGCTAGATTAGCAGATCATTGTTACCGAGTTCGATTACCACCGGGTGCCCCAAATTTCTGGTCTTATGATACGTCTACTCTCAGCTTAGTATATAACTATTTCTATATGCTAAATACTTCGCTTTGTGTTATGTTTAGACAGCTTGATTAGCAGATCATTGTTAGTGAGTTTGATACTCACTGGGTGCCGCGTACTTCTGGCCTTTTGCCACAGCTATTCTCATAGTATATGACTATTTCTAGATACTGAGCACCTCATGTGGTGTTATAATTAGAAAGCTTAGAGTTTGATTCTCAAGGTTTATGGTCACTTACAAGGGGTACAAAGTGTGTCTCAAGAGTTTATGGATGTAGACGAAGAGAACACGTGATAAGTTGGCATCTAGTATTCCTATATTGAGTCTCTCTCTCTCTCTCTCTCTCTTCTCTCTCTCTCTCTCTCTCTCTCTCTCTCTCTCTCTCTCTTTCTCTTTCTTATTTCTTACACCTCCCTCTCCTTCTGTTCTCTCTGTCTTTGTCTCTGTCTGTCTGTCTGTCTGTCTCTCTCTCTCTCTCTCTCTATCTATCTATCTATCTATCTATCATTCATTCTCTTTATTATCACCATTATTTCTCTTTCTTATTCTCTCACACACTCCCTCCCCTTCTGTCTCTCTGTCTCTCTGTCTCTGTCTGTCTGTCTGTCTATCTATCTATCTATCTATCATTCATTCTCTTTATTATCACCATTATTTCTCTTTCTTATTCTCTCACACACTCCTCTCCCTCTGTCTGTCTGTCTGTCGGTCTGTCTCTCTCTCTCTCTCTCTCTCTCTCTCTCTCTCTCTCTCTCTCTCTCTCTCTCTCTCTCTCCTAAGGAGGGTTATAGATTGTGTAAGTTTATGTTATTACCAAGAAAATTGATCTGCATTGGTGGACGTAGGTGAGAATATACAATATGAATAAATGAACACAGCACGACGTGTTGTTTTCAAATTATCATAAATAATCACTTAGTACATCACTAAATCGAATGCCCTGTCGGTGGGGTTTAGAATACGCTAACTGTATCACTTCCAGATAGGTAAGACCCCCTCCTAAAAAGAGCGGGGTCTTAGTTATTAGTAAAAGGTCATTAAAACATACAAAAATATTCACTTCTTCAAAACACAATGATGACCTTCCAATGTCCCTGATTTTATCAGATAAAAAGTATGTTTGCATTTCAAATAGCGCTAATACTCCTGGGAAAGGTATAAATACAACTATACTCCCTCCAGCTATGGGTAAATGGTAGGGCAGACTTCAGATATACAGAGCAGAACCTTGAAAAAAATACGAATCTTAGAACTAAAAATCTTAACAGGGTATCACATAATGAAGAATTTACTTACATTTCGCTACTTTTGTGAATCTTTGGCCCATTTTAATCTAGTTTTTCTTTAAGATAATATTAAAGATAAATCTAATGAGTCAGACAAACCTACTAAAAGTTTTACTTAATGCTCTTCGGGGCTAATATCTTTATTATTGGCTCTACCTAGGTATTGAGCACTTTTTACTTATTAGCTTTAGTTTCCTGGCGGTTTTGTATGAATATATATATATATATATATATATATATATATATATATATATATAAATTGTTTTTTTATTTTGGCCAAATATTGTACCAATAGATTATTTTTCGTTGGTACGATTATCTTGGTCTTTTCTTTTTTTCCAAAAAAATTTTTTCTCCCCAGGTAATGTTTGATAGTATATTTTTAGAATCAAACTATTTGCTGGGTGTTTTCTCACCGCAAGGATTTACCAACAAGTTTGGTATATTAAAGATGATATTGATAGATTACTATTGGTGTCCATGACACAAAAAATACACGTGATTGATAAGAATAGTCTACATTTTTTAAATCAGAGTCACAAAATTAGTTGAAAACACTAAAAATACGCGTCAAACCGTCTAGGGATATTTTATGCCTAGACGGTTAGGTAAGTGTTGTATATTTATATTCACGTCACACAAAAATTATACAAGTTGGATAAAAATTGACTATATTTTCAAAAGCAGATATACTGTAATTCCCTAAAACAAAAATAATAAACGTATATAAAAATAGGTACTAATGGAGAATAGCGCGCCAGAGATAATATCATTAGATTATTAAAAGAAACTTTACATTTCATTACATTTCACAGAAATACCCGAAACCTTTGAGACGCTAAGGTTAGTGTTTGGGTTAGGTTTAGTGTAACGGTTAGGGTTAGGTTTCTTTAGGAGTTTCTGACATCTAATGCTATTTATACGTAAAATGCAATTCTAATGATATTATCTCTTGCGTGCTAATGTACAATAGTAACTAAAAATAGACAAGCTTTTCGAAATCCGATATATATTAATTCCTTAAAACAAAAATTATACGAGATGGATAAGAATAGACTAGAATTTCAGAATCAGCGCCACAAAATGAATTGAAAACCCTCAAACCGTCTAGGGATATTTTATGCATAGACAAGTAAGTGTTTTAAGTGTTTTCATTGTATATTTATATTCACGTGACACAAGTGGACATGTGGAAGCGCGTGGTGTAATGGTTAAAGTCATGGGAAATGGACTCGTCGCCCCGAGTTCAAATCCTGGATACGATAATTGCATTTCATTTGGCGCTAATATCCTTGGGAAATGTATGAATCCTACTCTCCCTCCAGCTATGGATAAATAGTAGGGCAGACTGGGCTTTTTAACCTTGGTTAGTCAACCGGTCTAGGAGAAGGAAAACTCTGAATTCAAAACCGTTGAACTCCGCTTAAGAAATTGACGTTGTGTCACATCCTGCTGATGCGGAGGGGTTGTAATATATATATATATATATATATATATATACACACAAAATGATATGAGATGGATATAAATAGACTAGATTTTCAATTCATCCACACAAAAATTGTTGAAAACACGTCAACCTGTCCTGGGTTATTTTATGCCTAGAGGTTAGGTAACTGTTGTATATTTATATTCACGCCACACAAAATTTATACAAGTTGAATTAAAAATTGACTAGATTTTCGAAATCAGATATACATTAATTCCCCCAAAACAAAAATTATACGAAATGTATAAAAATAGACTGGAATTTCGGAATCGGCGCCACAAAATTAGTTAAAAACATTTAAAATACATATCAACCCGACTAGGGTTATTTAATGCCTAGTGGTTAGGTAAGTTTGTTCATTGTATATTTATATTCACGTCACATAAAAATGATTCACGTTGAATAAAAATCGACTTCATTTTCAAAATCAGATATACATTAATTCCCTAAAACAAAAATTATACGTGACGTATAAGAATAGACTTGATTTTAGGAATGAGCGCCACAAAATTAGTTGAAAAGACTTATAAATATTCATGAGGCGATTTCATTATTCCCATTTGTAATTAATTGGATTATTCAGTATTTGTTAAACAAAGTTTTGTCTTGTTATATTATGCGCAGTGTGTATGACGTCATCTGTTTTGGAATTGTCTAGCATTTTTGGTAATATGTGTCGTTTTCTATTAAAAGAAATGATTGAACGTATATATTGATCTGAAAACTCAACTTTCTTGACCGGGTTAACTTGGACGTCATATTTTACGACAATGTTACTCGTTACGACAGTCGAAAATAAGTTTTGTTTGTATTTGCAATAAATAAAACTCACTGCAATTCTAAAAAGCCGAAAATAAAGTTGAAAATGTCTGAATATTTTTGTCGTGAATGTAAAATCGATTTAATTTTAATCCAACCAACAAACCTACGGATCTGGTTGCAGTACTATGAGTTGTTCTTGCGGAGAACTTGGCTTAGTTTAGTATTATTTATATTATTCTGACTATTGTCACATGGCCTAGTGGATAAAGGAGTTACGTTAAGACAGTTCTAAGTGACAGTTATCTCTAAACTGCAGGTTCAATCCTGGTTAGGGGAAGCAGTAACATAAAATAATAATTAACACAATTTAACACCGGTACCCCAGCTATGGTTAGCGGAATGAGCACAGGATAACCCCGTGGACTGAATAAAGGGTTAGGTTCAAAGTACCATGATGGCTCGCGAGTTCGAAAAGAAGGCTCCCGAGTCCGATGTGGTTCCAGAGTGCGAGAAGGTTCCCGAGTCCGACAAGAAATATCTGAAGAAGGCTGGAGGGCACATCGACCGAAACGTTGTACAGATAACAATGAAGATGAGGACAATAGTCCGAATAACGCAGATAATACTAATCATCAAGCCTCATCTCAGAAATTCAGAGAAATAGCTTGGTTTGTTCCCTATCTTGTTCAGACTGAAAAACATCTAATTATGATGAAGATTGTGTGTTTGTCAGTCTGTAACCGAAACTATTTCATTACTCAAGTCACAATTCCCTTAGTTATTTACGTCACATTCTCCATGATCTTATTTTTATTGAAACTTCAATTATTAATAATTGTTTTACATTATTAATATTGTTGGCCTTATCTACATACTAGATATTTACCACGTACCTCACGTGTACGGGTTAGGCACAAGACCCTATTAATGTGGGACCCCCACGAACCGAAGCTCATGGGTGGCGGGAGCAAAAATTGCGTTGATCCCGTCGGCATCCCCCCACAGGAGGGAGACTCAGGCACTGGGCAATAAACCCAGCCATGCCCCATTAAATTGAGGGAGCAGGTATTGTCTGGGGGGTAGCCCCCTGAGATCAACGCTGTTAATTACAGCAAACCCCGCCCGAGGGCCGAATCTACACACTAATAACATGCAATTGTATTTATACATACAACAAAATAGCGGTTTATAGTGTGAACGGGAAGGCTAAATTTGCATATTGATATTAAAATTTTGCTTTTAATAAATATGCGCTTGCTATTATTGATTTCTAATTGTTTGGTTTTTATCTTATTGAATATGAGCAAAAAAACTCGGGTATAAATCTTAAAAGAAATCCATTAGCAAGAAGAAATAACTGCAATTGTATTATTTATTTCTTATTTTAACTAAATAGTTAAATTAGGAAAATTTAACAATGAAAGACGGGAGTGATGGAAGAGTAAGTTTCGGTTGTTCTATTTTTCGTTTATATCTATTTTGTTTCAAATCTTTTTATCTGCCTTCTTATTTAGTTTCATTGGTCTTTGTAATTTGATTAAAACTTAAATACTTGTACCCGGAGTGCACATATTTGTTTGTTAACATAATTATATTTGTTTGTTAGTTGGTTGAATTTTACGACATGCCAACACATGTTGGGTTATTTTATGCTAAACACTAGGGTCTGCCAAAATGTTGACTCATTTTCATTTTAAAAACGAATAATAATTATAATATATTAATAATTTGAAGGCCAATACAATGCGTATGAAAAATAAAAAGAAAAAGATGTTATTTTTGTCTTATCGATTTCGAAGCATGAACTTCATCATCAGAGTTTCGTATCAGAAATGGGCGTGCTTATGTTTTTCTTTGTGTGGTTACAATTTCTCTTCTTATTTCTTTTTCCTCTCCTTTTTGTTCTTTCTTCTTCTCCTCCTTTATGAGTGAAATGGGTGAATAACTGTAATTTCTTATTTCTCTCTTTTTTTAAAATGTTTGTTGAGAACAAATGTATCTAATATTGTCTGTCATCCGGTCAATGTGTTCCAAGTTTGTTGCCATGTTAAAATTCAAAATTTAAAAAATAAAAATAAATAAAAACCGTCAATAGAGAAATTTATATACCTGGCTTTTGTTTCGTTTTCGTTTTTCTTTTCTTTTTCCTTTCTCTCTTTTTTTTTTTTTTTATTTTCCTCTCCTTTTTTTCTTTCTCTTTCTTCTTCTCTTCTGTCGCGAACATTTTTCACAATTTTCTCGAAGAAGAATATATAAAAAAAAGACGTTTTGTCTATCCTTCTTCGTCACGTTGAAAAGTTTTAAAATAAAATAGGAGACAAAATTGAATTTAAAATAATTTATTCAACAAACAAATAACTGGTCTTGCATAAAATGTCCTTCATGCTCAAATTATCAAAGGCACTAAGCCACAAAAAAAAATAAAATTTACTTAAACAAATTTACGAAATATTAAAAAACTTACTTGCGTTCAGCAAATAATGAAATAGAAACAAATTTTCTTTTCTTTTCTTGTCCTCAGACAATCTTACTTAGGGCTGATGCTGCTGTGATGGTTTAAGGGCTGCAGACGACAATTGTTTTTCTTCGATCCCTGTTTTACAATCAAAAAAATATCTCGACAAATTGCCGAGACAAAACAAAGTGTCTAATGACACAAATTTACTAATATATTAGGAGAAATAACTATGTATTTCTCCTTTTATTCTTTACTTTCAAGAGGCTTCAAACGCCTGGACAATAAAAATATTTTCTTAATAAATAAGAAATTAAAACGGTCTCAAACCGAATTTTACTAATTTAAATCAATTTTACTCACTCTGAGTAATATACTTTATTTGACAATTCAAATAAAGAAAATACATACAGGGGGACTAAGTTAAAATATACAAATTTTAACTATTTTCGTCCAGCCTGTAATAAAATACAATGTTGACTCTTACTCAACATATACATAAAAAATTTACTTCTAAGTAAATTTAAATTTATCTCTCTAAAGAGTGAATGACATTAATGAATGTCTCAAAAATTTTATATATCCAGGATAACTATAACAATATTCAATAATTTGTTAATTTCCGTTAAACCTGGATATTCAACATTTTAACGTTAAATAAATTTTAACGGAGACAGAAAAAGTTCGATACTCGATACTTTAAAAATAAATTCTGTCTGGCGATTCTCGCGCCGTTCATCAATAAAAAGGGATCATTGCCGCGTCTCAATACCCAATAAACCAATCACAGTTTATTATTTCTAAATTTCAATAAATTTTTAGCGTTTGCTGAGAAAGATTCTATTTTTGCCAAGTGCAATCGTTCTCCCCAGCATTGAACGCTATTCAAACTGTCAAAAATACAAATTTTGGGGGGAGCGTTTGCCGGGAAAAAGATTCGATTTTTACAAATAAGGGTAAAAAATCAACACCTGCATCGAACGCTATTTAAACTGTCAAAAATACAAATTTTTAAAACGTTTGCCGGGAAAATTCCGCCCAGGCATAAACGCTATTTACAATGTTTTTTAAAAATACAAATATCAAAATGCCCTTAAAAGATTTCTCAAGAAAAAATTCTCAAACTTCCTTTATGAATGAAATGGGCGAATGAAAAATAAAATCATTTGGTAATAAGTGTTCTCTAATTTAAAACTTTTTTTTAGTAAATAAGTAAATAAAAGATTAAAAAATAAATAATAATTAATTAAATCGATTATTCAATGTCAAATTCAAGGTCAAATCTGTTTCAATTGAACATAATGAAAAGAAGGAAGAAAGAAAAACAACGAGTGGGAGAGAGTTAAATCAAGATTATTATACTTTTTGCATACTGAACTATAACGCAATAGCTCTTAAGTAAACATATCAAAAGTTGTAATAATTATATACTCATACAATTGTATATCCACAGGTCCTGCTAGTTATGAAAAATAGAATGAAAAATAAAATCATTTGGTAATAAATGTAATCTTTTATTAAAAGCAAACATTGAATGTAAATATTGGTCGGAAAACTCTTCTGCTCAACCGCCCTGTCGGCTGAGGCGTAAGAATGCACCGACTGCACCTCTGCAGAGGGGTAAGACTCCCCCAATGGGGCCACCTGTTGGCCGTGGGTGGCGACCTGTGATGCTTAAGGATAGAGCCCAGGTGGATGAGCAGTTCATGACTTGCAATACTCCACTTTGGCCCTATTTTGGGCTAGACGGGCGGTCGGAGAGGCCCCCTCCGATCAATAGGCCGGTCACGTCAAGCCCTAGCACCTATATGATTTTCCCAACCCTATTGCCCTTATGGCAAGCCCCAACCCCTTTTTATCATATGGGTGCTAGAAGGCGGTGGCTGCGGGTCTACATGTCCTGGGAATGACGTTAAACTCTATCTGATGGTGAGGTTCCAGTTTTGGAGGTTTGGGGATTGTGGAGCACCCCTTCGTCACCATTGCTCCATGGTTCAGTCTGACCCGGAGTGGTAGTACCTGTTAGGGTCCCATCTATGGGTTAAATAGAAAAATGTATTTATAAAAAAATTGTATTATCCATTAAGAATTGATTTATTTCAAAACTTTATCGGCATTAAATGACCCACTGAGGTTGATATGCCGTAAAACAAAACAAACCAAACCATCTTCTGCTCAACTTATATACCTGGGTAACTTGGACGTCATATTTTACGACAATGTGACTTTTTACGACAGTCAAAGATAAGTTTTGTTAAACAAAGTTTTGTCTTGTTATATTATGCGCAGTGTGTATGACGTCATCTGTTTTGGAATTGTCTAGCATTTTTGGTAATATGTGTCGTTTTCTATTAAAAGAAATGATTGAACGTATATATTGATCTGAAAACTCTTCTGCTCAACTTTTTGACCGGGTTAACTTGGACGTCATATTTTACGACAATGTAACTTTTTACGACTGTCGAAAATAAATTGTTTTGCATTTGCAATAAATAAAACTCTCTGTAGTTCTAAAAAGCCGAAAATAAAGTTGAAAATGTCTGAATATTTTTGTCATGAATGTAAAATCGACCAAAATCCAAGAATCTCTACGATGTTCTATTAAACTAACATCGTAAAAAATCTGTCACGTAAACAAAGCTAAGTCCCTGTTAAGTCGGCTTCAAATATAAAGGAATTGGAAAAAAAGAAGGTGAGTGTAAATTTGGGAAGAGGACGGGGGGGTAAATTTGGGAAATATGTGAATATCAATTTAATCTTATGGAAACTTAGCACATATAAATGTCGGGAAAAAGGATGAGAATTAATCTCTAGCGAGATTCTTTATTTTTTAGAAAACACATTCCATTTGGAATTATTCATAGATTTTTTTATTGGATGAACTAATATGTTATAAATGGATTTAAAGTGTGATATACTTCTCTGTCACTCTCTCTCTCTCTCTCTCTCTATATATATATATATATATATATATACACTCTCACACACACACACACACACATATATATATATATATATATTTATTTATTTGTTGAATTTTTAAAATATAATTGATTTCCAATGCAACTACCCAGGTTTCAGGTTATTTCACCATCATCAGGTTGCTAATAATTCTTCTGGTGTTTATACGAAGAATTTCTTGCTGTTATGTTTTTGGACCGCAAATTACGTCGGTTGATTATTGTGGACACTCTTTATGCTTTAGATTTTATTTTTGAATTTTTCAATTTCTGCATTTTGCGGTCCAAAAACATAACAGAAGAAATGTCTTCGCATAAACACCAGAAGAATTATTAGCAACCTGATGATGGCGAAATAGCCTGAAACCTGGAAAACAATTATATTTTTTAAAAATTCAACAAATAAATAAATAAAGCTCCTACAAATTTGTGGTTGAGTACTGTGATTTTTTGTTTCATCCCCAAAAATGTTTTAAATATATATATATATTGTGGAGTCTATGTATGCTTCTTTGTCGGTATATCTCTTGACTAGCTCTGGGGAATGTGGAGTACCCCTTTATCACCATTACTCAAGGTTCACTCTGACCTGGAGTGGTAGTACCTGTTAGGGTTTCTTCTATGGGTTAGATAGAGAAAAAATTGAGTTAAAAATTGAATACCAATAAAGAATGAATAAAACAAACGTTTTCAGCAAAAAATAACCCAATAAGGGTTGACATGCCATAAAACCCAACCAACAAACCAATCCACATTTCACAAGATCAAGTTGTGAGAATTAATGAACAATAAGGTTTTAAAAGATAAATATAGAATATATAAATAGAATAAAATAAAAATATCCAATTATTCTACGTGATCCTCTTCAGGATAGAAAGAAATGCCAAAATAAAGTCATTTTGAAAAAACGAAAAAAGATTCTCATTTGGTTAAATAGAAAAAATGAGTTTAAAAAATGTTTAATTGAGTAGCCATCAAGAATGAATTTAACAAAAACGTCTTCAGCATAAAATAACTCGATAAGGGTTGACATGCAATAAAAAAAAAACAACCAACCAATCATCTATGGTTAGATTGATGAAAAATGATGTTTCAAAATTGTGTTAAAAAAAAAATTATACCCATCAAGATTGAGTTTAACAAAAACGTATTTGGCATACAATAACACAACAAGGGTTGACATGCCGTAAAATACAACCAACCCACCAACTAGTCAGCCAGCCATACAGTGAGTGGACAATTGTTTTTCTGGCAACGTAAGATTACGAAGAGATTATCAGTCTCTTTCCTGTACTACGTTAAGTGTTTTTGCCAGGGAAATGTTAAATGTTGAAAAAAATGAGTTAAGAAACATTGAGTACCCATCAAGAATGAATTTAACTAAAACATCTTCGGCATAAAATAACCCAACAAAGGTTGACATGAATTAAAATCCAACCAACCATACAGGTAGTGGACGAATTTTTTTTTCTGGCGATGTAAGAATACGAAGAGAACACCAGTCTCTTTCCTGCACTACGTCAAGTATTTTTCCCAGAGAAAGTTTTAAATGTTGAGCATTTTTGAAAATATGAGTGTAATAATAAATGAACAGCCAGCCGAACTTGAGAAAACTTTATTCTACTTAGAATACAGTTTTCTTGGGAGTTTATATACTTTCGGAAAGCTAATGATTTACACAAAGGGGAGGTAACAATAAAGCAGGGGAAGTAACTCTCAATTACTTATTACAATTCGTTTTGAAAAATGTGTTTAAAAAATTGAGTACCCTTCAAGAATGAATTTAACTAAAACATCTTCGGCATAAAATAACCCAACAAGAGTTGACATGAAGTAAAATCCAATCAACCAACCAACCAACTAACATACAGTGAGTGGACGATTTTTTTTCTGGCTATGTAATAAGATGAAGAGATCGTCAGTCTCTTTCCTGCACTGCGTCAAGTGTTTTTGCCAGGGAAAGTGTTAAGAATTGAGCAGGTTTTTTGGAAGCAGCTTTAGAAATTGCGAACAAGATGCCAATATTGGTAAAACTGAAAATAAAAAAAATAAAGATATTTTTTTTATAGAAACCGGAAACTCTTGAAGAGGTTTCACTCTGGAGTCGTTCGGATCAATTCGAAACGACTGAACTTAGGGATAAGAAATTCTTAAAAGTGTGTTCTTCACAATAAAGACGACGCTGTAGATTTTTAAAAGAGGGAGATACGGAATCTCGCGTTTTGGAAAAAAAAAAAATTCGGGTCAAAGTTTGGCCGCCGAAGGCTTCTTCTCCAAAACTATTCATGAAGAAAACTTGAAAAAAAAAATTCGCAGACTCTAAATTGAAAAGAAAAAAATAAGTCAAGTTATAAAATATCTGTGGTGGTTAACGAAACTTTAAAAAAAAAAAAAATGAAAGATAAATAAAAATTTAAATTGAAAGTTTAAAAAGGTTATTTCCCTGGTTCCGACATGACAGTTTAGGGTGTGTGTATGTATGTTGTCTCCTCTGATAGATGGAGAGAAAAATGTATGGTTTGTCGCAGAATTTCAATAAAGCTCCTGTAACTTGCTAAAATCCCCCCCCCCAGGAGATAAAAATGTATTTCTACTGATGCTATTACCGATACGCACTTGCACACGCACATATCTGTATTTATGACACATGTTCAAAAAGTATCAAGACTGAAGCGATATTTAACGAAACAGAGAAAAGTTGGTAATTTTCACCTTTAGTTGTTAAAAATCCTAGCATAAAATTGTGAATGCGCATTATCTGAAATGAACTTAATTGTTATTAACACATTTTATGATATTTTTGTTTAAAGCATGCAGTTGTATTGTTTTCGAAACGATTCTAAGATTTGTATATTTCAGACGGACACATTCAAAATGGCTACCGTCTTGTTTCAAAGTGAAAGTCAGTTGGCTAAATTCCTAGCATAAAATTATCTGAAATGAACTTAATTGTTATTAAAACACATTTTATGATATTTTTGTATTAAAGCATGCAGTTGTATTGTTTTCAAAAAAGTTTCTAAGATTTGTTTATTTCGCACGGAGATTTTCAAAATAGCTACCGGCTTAGTGAAAAGTGAAAGTCAAGGGAGATTACTCTAATTGCCGTATTTGCTTGAGATTTTGACAACTAAAGGTGAAAATTACCGACAAGTTTATAAAATATTTTTGCGATTAACGAAATTTTAAAAAAAATTTAATTAAAATTTTTAAAAAAGAGTTTAAATTTAAAAGTTAAAAGGTGATTTCCCTTGTTCCGACACAACAGTTTAAGGGTCTGTGTGTATGCTGTCTGCACTGGTAGACAGGGAGAAAAATGTAAGGTTGCTGCAGAATTTCAATAAAGATCTTTTAACTTGATAAAAATCCTCTTCCCAGTAGATAAAATATATCTATGCAGATATTAAACGCGAAAATAGACTTCTATGTGTTTGCACACGCACATATGTGTATATGGAAAAATATAGAAAAACACAGTGTTCCAAAGGTTGAATGTTTATTCTTGATGGTAATGTCAACGCTATAACGTTTTGGGTTTTGCAACCTTCTTTAGGACAGGTGGCGAAATCTATTAGGGAGAAATGACGCGTGTTCAAAAAATATCAAGACTGAATTGATATTAACGAGACAGAGACAAGTTTATAAAATATCTTATGCGATTAACAAAACTAAAAAAAATAAAAAGAATAAAAAATGATTTGGTTTGGTTTGTTTTGTTTTACGGCATATCAACCTCAGTGGGTCATTTAATGCCGATAAAGTTTTGAAATAAATCAATTCTTAATGGATTACAATTTTTTTATAAATACATTTTTCTATTTAACCCATAGATGGGACCCTAACAGGTACTACCACTCCGGGCCAGAGTGGACC
>CM042172.1:36879379-36884379 GCA_023376005.1 Doryteuthis pealeii | reverse complement strand
CATACATTTATGCAAAAAGACCCTACACTCTGTTATATGCCCTGTTGACAAAGCTAAGGATACGCTGACTATCCTGTGCAGAGAAGTAAGACTCCCTAGCAGAAAAGCTTAGTCCATTATGGTACAAGGACACTAGGATTGAGCACTTAAAGTATGATATCCCGAGTATGATACTAAACTGTATCTGACATTGAGGCTCCAGTCTTGAAGTCCAGGAGAGAGTGGAGTACCCCTTTATTGCTCTTGCTTACAGGGCAACTCTACTCAGCGCGGTAGTACCCTTTGGGGGTCCCATCTATTGCCCAGACAGTATAAAGTCGGCAAAGTGGCCTATTGTCAGTATCAGCAACACAGTGAGGGAGTCTATTCCCCTTTCACTAGTGCTTGACCAGGAAGATATTTTGGGTTTGAGGTGTAGCACCACACCTACCATCAGCTCCCATAGTAAAGTCAGTGGAGTGGCCTATGGTTGGTATCAGCAAAACAGTGAGGGAGTCTAATCCCTTTTTCACTAGTTCTAGATTGTTTTGCATCTGAGGTGAAACACTACACCTACCATCAGCTTCCCATAATAAAGTTGGTAGAGTGACCTATTGTTTCTATCAGCAAGACATTTAGGGAAACTATCCCCTTTTCACTAGCGCTAGACCAGGGAGAATTTTTTGCTTGGGTGAAGCACCATACATACCATCAACTCATTGACACTTGAGTAGGTAGATAGATGAACAGACAGACAGATAGATAGATGAACAGACTTAGATAGATAGATAGATAGATAGATAGATGAACAGACTTAGATAGATAGATAGATAGATAGATAGATAGATAGAACAGACTTAGATAGATAGATAGATAGATAGATAAACAGACTTAGATAGATAGATAGATAGATAGATAGAACAGACTTAGATAGATAGATAGATAGATAGATAGATAGATAGATAGATAGATAGATAGATGAGATTAGATAGATAGATAGATAGATGATAGATTAGACAGACTTAGATAGATAATAGATAGATAGACTTAGATAGATAGATAGATAGATAGATAGATGAACAGACTTAGAAGATAGATAGATTAGATAGATAGATAAAGCGCTGACTTACCACAAGTCAATTAGAATTTACATTATTATTTACTAAAATAGGCTCATTTTTTTCTCTTTTTTGCCCTAGACAAACTTTTATAAATACCTAGGTGACTTGTCATAGAGCGAGAATTTTCAGGGTTATCTGACTAGTAATAGTTAGTGAGTTTGGGCCTTAGCGAGCCCTTCTATTATTATGGCCTTGTTTCAGACTTGAATAACTGGTGAGCTTTATTGTTATTGGATCCTTTCCGTCCGCTAAGAATGATGGCGTAGTGTCCAAAATAAGAAATGAAAAAAATGAAAATAAAAATTTTATCTGTCTGCGCAAGTGACTGAGCAGGCCAATTCTTGAATGACAGTCTTCGGTGCACATAATACACACAAACTGTGATGCTTTCTAGGGCTGCTGCTTCTCTCTCTTTCTGGCTCTCTTTTTCTGTCGAGGCTACTCTTCTCTCTGCCTCACCCCTCTCCGTGCCCTGCTTAACGTTGAGGCGCCAGACCGCTCTATTTTTTGCATCTACCTACCATGTGTTTGTGTCAATATGGCATATCCTCATAGCTCTCCCGCAGACATCTTTAAATCGTAGGCGTGGTCTACCAACCGATCGGGAGCCTTTTACTAATTCGCCTTAGCCAGCCCTCCTATTATTCTGGCCTTGTTTCAGACATGGATAACTGGTGACCTACAATATCAACTAATGACCAAGTCTGTCGAGCAACAAACAACTAACCAGTGCCAGGTCAGCTACAAATTGAAGCTTAAGCAACGCGACACACAAATCAGTCTCCGCTTGCTTCTATAATTCAGCCCTGTCCCCAGACCCCAGACCTCCCTAGTCACCAGCCTCCAGCCTCGTTGTCTGCACCTCCACGCCCACAATCGCTTCTGTTAGGAGGAGACTACTTTCGGTGATTCAATCAGATACGGTCGAGAGCCAGGCTTCCACGAAAGACAGTTACGATCGTATCGCTGAACTATATTCCCCCCTCATCATCACCGCCCCCTACCTCACACACAAAGAGGGTGTCACTATTTAATTGGAGGCGAATCTACTCGTAATCTCGTCATTCTGCTAAATATTCCGTCTTCGGTGAACGGAAATGAAGATGACTGTCTTGTCTACACGACATTCAAAAATGATCGCGGGAAAGACGGAAGAATTCAGATAGCCATTTTACTTTATATCACCATCATCATCATCATCGTCATCATCATCATTACGCGTCATGGGGAGCTGATGGTAGGTCTGGTGTTTCACCTCAGATGCAAAAACAATCTTCCTGGTCTAGCACTAGTGAAAAGGGATTAGACTCCCTCACTGGGTTGCTGATACCAACAATAGTCCGCTCCACCGACTTTACGATGGAGAGCTGATGGTAGGTGCGGTGCTTCACCTCAGGTGCAAAAACATTCTCCCTGGCCTAGCCCAAACGAAAAAGGGATTAGACTTCCTCACTGTGTTGCTGATACTGACAATAGGCCACTTCGCCGACTTTAGCAAATAATAATATCATCATCATCATCATCATCATCATCATCATCTTTATCATCACCAGCATCATCATTACTAGCAAGAATATGCACCCTCTAGGCGTAATTATAAAAGCTTTAATGCAATGAAATACATTAAATTAGAAAGACTGGATCAAGTCACCAATTGTTACCCCAGTTGCGAGCTGTTCTCAAAGGAACGAAATTTTGCGTTTCACCGATTGTTAGTAAATAAAATCAACAACACGATTTTTGATATTATAATTTCATACACAAAAAAAGGTTTTTATACTAAAATAGTTTTTAGTTTTAATTAAAAAAAATTAGTTATTTAATGTTGTTGTTGTTGTTAACATATGTTAAAAAATTAATTTTGCGCTAAAGATAAACTAATATTGATTTTTGTTGTTTTTTTTATTATAAAACTTTAAACGAAAGACACGTTTTTATGTTAAAATAGTTTTTATTTAATCAGAATATGAATCCAATTGAGATCTCTGAAATATTTTTTTATTAATATCAAAAACTATTTTAATATAAAAAAACATGTCTTTGGTTTGTATGAAATTATAATGTCAAAAAATCGTGTTGCTGGGGTGCCTATCGTTGACTTGATCCAAAAAACTAAGAAAATTAAATAAGAACGCAAATAAAAAAAGATTACACTAATTTTAATTATATTTTTATTGGTTTCTATACAAAGACATTCATAGGACTGATTTAAATATGTTGGAGAATAAAACAATAATATTAGAGATCAATAACACATAGTACTTATTTAATAAACCCGCTTTTGTTAAAACCCGTATGCAAATTAACCAAACCATATACTACGTAAATCTTTATTTCTTAGAGATATATAACACATATTTCAGGACTTTAAATGTATTAATAATATGGGCAGTTTTGCGGCAAAACTAACTCATCTATACTTTAACAGAGATATCGTTAAAAAATAAGATGTTTATTAAGGTTAAATAATGACTATTTCATAATCATAGAGAATATAACTTATATAACGAAGTCATGACGTAGTTTCGGTTACAAATAGTACTACAACAACGCCGTCATCTATTGGCCGTGAATGGCGACCTGTGATGCTTAAGGACTGGTTCTTGGTGGTTGAGTAGTCCATGACAAGCAACACACTGCTTTGGCACTTACTAAGGCTAGACGGGTGGTCGGAGGGTACCACCTCGACCATCCGCTGGTCATGTCAAGCCATAGACCCTATATGATTGTCCCAACTCTATTGCCCTTATGGCAATGCTCCAAACCTTTTTATCATATATGTGCTATGAATAAAACACTGTGCTACTCACGCACTGAGGAGGGGCGTCTGGTTTCGATCTAAAGAACTTTACGATTCCTAGCTAATGCTCTACCGACTTAGCTAAATCGGGACATTTAAGATCGTTTATAATACAGTGAGATATTTGCCTCTCATCCCACTTATGAGGACGTGACACAAGGACATTTTTAGATGGGACCACCCACAAACCGAAGCTTATGGCTGGTAGGCACAAAAAATGCTTTGATCCCGTCGGCATTCCCCCTCAAGGGGACGCCTCAGGAACTGGGCAATAAATCCAGCCCTGCCCCTTTAAATCAAGGGGGCAGGTGTTGCCTGGGGGAATGCCCCCCTTGAATCAATAATGTTAACTTGTAAGGTCCAGCGGCCGAAGCTCACTGGACCATCGGTCGAAACCGGAGTTAGATATGTTGGAACAATGAAGACCGGTTTTTAACTGTGACCTCATCATATGTCTTTTGCGTTGTTTATACCGACATTAGGCGGCCCCCGACGACTGTGCGACTCACGCGCTGAGTAAGCGGTGACTGATTTCGATCTAAAGAACCTTACGATACCTAGGCCCGTGCTCTACCGACTGAGCTAAATCGGGGCTCGTTTCTAATACAGTGATGACCGGTGTTTTAACTGTGACCTGATCATATGTCTCTTCGCGTTGTTTATACGGAAAATTTGTTTTGACAAAGTGTTGGACTCACACCTTCCGTTTCGTTTATTTACTTGTTCGGTAATTAGACAAATGTTTTCGTTAGAGACAATCTGTTGATAAACACTTGTTTTTTTTCATTCTTACAACCGATTAGATGAAATCTGTTGGCTGCCATTATTTTCATTGTCTGTTCAAAATGTTGTTTAAATGCTTTCATCAACAACAGGCAATGCTGGTGTGATGGTTAGTGTCGTTGGAAATGGACCCCGGGTGAAACTTGAGTTCATAAACCGGAATGAGAAAATAGATATAAGGATATCTACCTATATACCGCCCTGTCTTCTGGGGCGTTAGAATGCACCGACTGCACCACTGCAGAGGGGCAAGAATCCCCCAAATGGGACAATCTGTTGGCCGTCGTTTGCAACCCGTGATGCTTAAGGACGGAGTC
>CM042172.1:36856879-36864379 GCA_023376005.1 Doryteuthis pealeii | reverse complement strand
CATTCTTTACCACTGTCTGTCTGTTGTCTGTCTGGCTGTCTCTCTCTCTCTCTCTCTCTCTCTCTCTCTCTCTCTCTCTCTCTCTCTCTCTCTCTTCTCTAGTGAGCTTGTTTATTTACACGAATTTCCAAAGACAACCCCCGACTCTCTGCCTAGTCATTGGTAAAAGCTGAAAAATAAAATTTACTAAAAACAGGGACCGGTTTAGCCACCAGGATTCCATCCTTAAGCATCACGGATCGCCACTCACTGTCAACAGGTGGAATTTTAACCCTCTGCAGAGGGGAAAACGATTTATTCTACCGGCCCAGCCGATAGGGCGGCAGATATAGCGGTTAAGGACTATAAGTAAAATTATTATATTTATACTCGTATTATAAATAAAGTGTATATTTATACTCAGATATTTCATAATATCATAAAAGAGTGTATTTGTACTTATATTATACTAGCAGTGGCTACCGGCGTCGCCTGGGTAGAGGTGATTTTTCTAAAGTTAGTCCGCAGACCCATTATCACTGAACCATGAGTCGAATCCTCGTGGGATGCCCCATTTAAATCCCTATGTAAAAAAATAGACCTTGCATTGATCCAGCTACTCTGAAAAGAAATCTATCTAAAATATTAAATGAAAAATATCCATGCTGTTATCATTTAAATTTTATTTTTTAATTATCTTCACGAATATAAATCAAATCTCTATTATTTTTCCTCAAAAACCAAGCCCTGGTGATATTTAATGTGTATATATATTTACTTTGTCGTAATTGTTTTATTTTCGAAGTTTCCTCCGGACATACATATTCACACAACTGACCTTTATATATGTATAGAAGGAACGTTTATATTAGTTAAAGATCTCAAATAAATTGCAAACGCTTGTAGAGTAGAGAATTCCTGGCGAATTCCTAATGACTGAACAGTCTGTAGCATGCAGCACTCCATTGTGGCCTTTACTTAGGCTATGCGGTCGGTCGGAGAGGGCCCTCGATCAATCGGCTTTAGTACTATATAATTGTCCCATTACATTATTACATTAACACAATGTTTGATATGTTTACTTAAGAGCTATTGCGAAATAGTTCAATATGCAATTAATTTACGCTATGTTTTAGCGAGCCAGCGTCAAGCGAATTTCCGGCCCAACTTAGATACTTTCTGAGTCATGTTTTTGTCGCTTCTTTTGTCGGCAAATATAGTGTAGTATATCACAGTTCCTGAACTTGTCGGGGATCAAATCTAGAGCCGATTCAGCTGCTGATTCCTTCATACAAAATGGCAACAACACTGGAATAACAACATCCATAATAAACTCTTCCTAATCAAACCAACTTTGGGAGGCTGGAGACCAACTTTAAGGAAGTCTAGAAAGGACCAAGTCATTGTGTCCCGATTACGCATTGGTCATACAAGACAACGCACTTTTATATGCTCAAACAAGAACAACAACCACACTGTGGAACATGTCAAACACCTTTGACAGTTAAACACTTATGCATGGAATGCAGGTTTTTTGCTCACATCAGAAAGCAAACAATATGAAAGATCTGTTTGAAAATGTCAACATGGAGGATATTCTCTCCTTTTTGAGGGAAATAAAATTATACCATAGAATATAGACATGAAACAAATCAATACCATACAACATAATCCCCAATAATGCTAACACATTGTTAAAACCAATTACTAAAAGTATAAATATAAATACACGATATGTATTACTTCCTAACCGTTAGGCATGACATAACTCCAGACAGGTTGATATGCCGTTAAAATTAGTAACAAATAAACAAACAAACCACAGTTCCTGCTAGTATTGAATATTACAGAAAAGATTTTCCTTTTTGCATAGTGGACTTTTAATATTGTACACCGTATATATACCCTTCTGCCAATCTCGGGTATATAATAGAGATAGTGAGATAGATAGATATATCATAGATAGGAGATCTTACTTTATTACTTGTTATTCTGATGCTCCTGGTGATTCGTTTAACTCGTTGGCCACCATCTTGTCTTGTTGACTTCTATCTGCCGGGGGTTCATTTTCTTCCTTGCCAATACTTCTTTGGGCTGGCTAAGCTGATCATTGTCTTAATAATTTACAAACACAAGACCTTGTTTATTCATAATCAGGTTTTATTAGCCCACATTGATTGATTCCACCGCGGGGATGAGATTGGACCTCGGAGAGTCGATCTTTCTCCTTCAAATATAGGTCGCATCTAACTCTAAACTATTCTCACGTGTCTGTCGTGGCGTGTTTTCAAAGGGTCAAAAGGTTTTAACCGTCACCAGTAATTTTCCACGGACTCCCTGAATCTAAAGCGACATACCTCAATCTAAATATTCCTAGCTACAGGTCTGTTCACAATTCATGATCTCTCGTGAATTTTAACATGAATACCACTCGCCCTGTCGGCTGGGGTGTTAGAATGCACCGACTGCACCTCTGCAGAGGGGTAAGACTCCCCCAAATGGGGCCACTTCTTGGCCGTGGGTGGCGACCAGTGATGCTTAAAGACGGAGTCTTGGTGGATAAGCAGTCCATGACCTGCAACACTCCACTTAGTGTCTTACTTAGGCTAGACGGGCGGTCGGAGAGGCCCCTCCGATCAATCGGCTAGTCACGTCAAGCTCTAGCACCTATATGATTGCCCCAACCCTATTGCCCTTATGACAAGCCTCACTCCTTTTATCATATGGTTGCTAGAAGGCGGTGACTGAGGGTCTACATGTCCTGAGAATGACGTTAAACTCTATCTGATGGTGAGGTTCCAGTTTTGGAGGTTTGGGGAATGTACAGCACCCCTTCATCGCCATTTCTCCCGGTCTACTCTAGCCCGGAGTGGTAGTACCTGTTAGGGTCCCATCTATGGGTTGAATAGAAAAACATGAGTTTATAAACAAAATTGTATTATGCATTAAAAATGAATTTATTTCACAACTTTTTCGGCATTAAACGACCCACCGAGGTTGATATAACACAAAACCAAAACAAACCAAATAGAAAAAATGTATTTATAAAAAAAATGTGTATTCATTAAGAATTAATTTATTTCAAAACTTAATTTTTTAAAAAGTAAATGACCCAATGGGTTGACATGCCGTAAAACCCGACCAACCAAACCAAACCATTAATACCGTTCTCTTTATTATTAGTCTTCGGCATAAAATAACCCAACAAAGGTTGACATGCCGGAAATCCATCAAACCAGCCTCGTTGATATTGAAATATTACGGAAAAGATTTTCCTTTTTTTTTTTTCATATTGGACTTTTAGAGTTAAGTTGTTTTTTTCGAAACCTTTCCCTTTTGGAAAAGAATTCTTCGTCTAAAAGGGCGTTAAATAAGTTTACGTTTTTGCTTAAGACAATCGAGACGGTTGGAGGGGGGGGCGTCTGTAAGATGTGTGTATTTGTAATTGTATTGACGCCGGTCGGGTGCGGATGAGACACACGGATGAAGATGAGATTAAATCAAAAGCGAAAAGGGACCTTTGACTTCTACCAAGTTACACACATTATTCATTTTATATTTCATTGCTTTCTGTCTATTATTGATTTCGATGACCTACCAAAATGAACACACTCCCTTATATATATATATATATATATATATATATATATATAGAGAGAGAGAGAGAGAGAGAGAGAGAGAGAGGAGGGAGAGGGAGAAAGACAGGACGCGATTTTGTGTGGGTGTTGATTTTATCTATCTGTTTACTTAACGTAATAGAATTTATTGAAAGAAACCAATAAACATATAGAAAGGATTACGCTATTTATTATATATATATATATATATATATATATATATATATATATATATATATATATATATATATATATAGAGAGAGAGAGAGAGAGAGAGAGGGGAGACAACAGACAGACAGACAGAGACAGAGTTTGATAGATAGTTAGAAAGATATATATGAATGTACTGCTAGATAAAATAGATTGATAGAAAGATAAATAGATAAATATGAACGAACTGTGAGAGATAGATAGATAGATAGATAGATAGATATTAACGGTCTGTGCTAGATAATATATATATATATATATATATATATATATATATATATATATATATGTGTGTGTGTGTGTGTGTGTGTGTGTGTGTGTGTGTAGAGAGAGAGAGAGAAAGAGAGAGAGAGAGAGATATCATATATATGTGTGGATAGATAGATATAGGTAATACATATATTATATATATATATATATATATATATATAGAGAGAGAGAGAGGAGAGGAGAGAGAGAGAGAGAAAGAGATAGACAGGTAGATAGATATGAACGGACTGTGTTTGATAAAAAAGAAATATATATATATATATATATATATATATATATATATATAGATAGAGAGAGAGAGAGAGAGAGAGTGTGTGTGGGGGGGGTAGAGAGGAAGAGAGGAAAATAGATAGAGAGATAGATAGATAGGTAAATAGATAGATAGAAATTAACCATAATAGGAATGAACAGACTGCGATAGATAAATCGATCGATAGATAGATACGTAAAAGTTGCTACCCAAAACTCATGTGTACATAAACTTGCACGAGCCAGTTTTCCTTTTTTTTTTTTTATGTTAATGTCAAAAGTGCATTCCTGCAATTGAATTTATTGCCAAATGCACCGTAAAAAAACATGTTAATATGAATTCTATGTTTATTGAGGCGCTCGTTTCGTAATGGTTATCATCGTAGAAAAATGGACACGGCGACCCGAGCTCAAATTCTGGACATTTCAAATGGCGCTAATAGGCTTAGTAAAAGTATAAATCCAACTATTCTCCCCTTAGCCATGGGTAAATAGTGGATCAGTTTGGACTCTTTAAAATTGGTATGGCAAATGCGCTTAAGAAATTAGTCTTGTGTCACATCCTGTTGATGTTCAGTTGGTAAATGCACACAGTCAACTATTTCACAATGATTAAAATCATTTTGTAAGATTTCTAAGAAATTTGACATAATTTAAGCTACAGGTTGCTAATTATAAAATTTAACATAGAAATACATTTCAAATTCTCCCATCTCTCTCTCTCTCTCTCTCTCTCTCTCTCTCTCTCTCTCTCTCTCTCTCTCTCTCTCTCTCTCCCATAGAAACTGACATAATGAGGAGGTAATCAATATATACATATAGGGGGGTAGGCAGAATGTAAAGTAAGACATTGGGTTTTTTTTTATTTAATTGCAAATTACGACTAATTAGAACCAATTAAAATGGATTTTTTTTCAAACATAAGTCAATCCTAAAAGTAAGGAATAATTTATGATTTTCGTGTCATTAAACTAAACCGTGAATATATATATATATATATATTATATATATATATATCCGTGTCATTAAACTAGACCGTGAATATATATATATATATATATTATATATAATCCAATATATATATATATATATATATAATATAAATATATATATATAATATATATATATATCCCAGAGAAGAAATCTTCCTTACGACGCAATAGTTTTATTTAAAAGACTAGCATCTGATGAGTTGGGAGAGTTAGACACTTAGTCTTTTGTTATTTCTTTCTTACTTTTATATATATATATATATATAATATATATATATATATATATATATATACTCACACACACATTCTTTAAGAATTGTTTGTTAAAGTGAAATGAGGTGGTTGGGTTTTACTGCATGTCAACCTTTGTTGGGCTATTTTATGCCAAAGACATTTTGCTTCATCCATTCTTGATGGGTATTTAATTTTTTCTTTATACTCGGTTTGTTAAACATGCTTATTCAAACTCATTTTTTCTATTCAACCTATATATAAACCCTAACATCTTCTTCCACTCCGGGTCAAAGTCTACCTGGGAATAATGGCGATGAAGGGGTACTCCACTTAACCCCGAGATCCAAAATTGGAACTTTGATGCGTTGTAGTGCACCTCAGCACTGGACACAATAATTACTAGCAGGACCCGTGGATATACAACAGTATGATAATTTGATTATTACAACATTTGATAAGTTTACTTAAGAGCTATTGCAATATTTCAATTTGTAAAAAGTATAATAATCTTGATTTAACTCTCTCTCTGACTTTTTTCTTTCTTTCTTTACTTTTCATATTTTATTAGGTTCAATTGAAACAGATTAGTGTTATCGCTTCCGAGGGCTCAACCCCTCTCTATATCTTCCCCTACTCTCTCTCTCTCTCTCTCTCTCTCTCTCTCTCTCTCTCTCTCTCTCTCTCTCTCTATCATATTTTTCTGTGTAGCATGTCCTTTTTCTTTTCTTTATTGCTTTATAATAAAAACGGAATGGTCTGCGATTTAGCTGAGGTGACGACACTCATAAGAAATAAGAATTTGACGGATAAGTAACACCAGATAATCAGGATTTACGTTTTTGCCTTTCATCTTGGAGTATTTGGACGGTTTCATTTTTAACCAGAGGTAGTATTTGCCTCTCACCCCACTTATGAGGGCTTGACACAAGGACATTTTTATGTGGGCCAACCCACAAGCCGAAGCTCATGGGTTGTAGACATAAAGATTGCGTCGATCCCGTCGGCATTCCCCCTCAAGGGGGGCGCCTACTGGGATTGATGCTATTAATTTTACTTTACCGGTCCAGTCGCCGAAGCACACCGGACCCCCAGCCGAGGCCAAGTAATGTAGGGTAAGTTTTAACTTCCCCTACAAAAGGTGAGTATTCATTTTAAACCAGTGGGTGTTGCAAGATGATAACGGACATACTTTTATGGAACACGAGTATTAATAAATATTTACCAACCCCTCCTCACGAGCAGGATGGGACACCAGGTCAATTTCTTAAGCGGAGTTTAACAGGTTTGACTTCAGAGTTTCCTTCTCCTAGACTGGTTACCTAGCCATGGTTAAAGAGCCCAGTCTGCCCTGCTATTTGTCATAGCTGGAGGGAGAATTGGATTCATGCCTTTCCCAATGGTATTAGCGCCATGTAAAATGCAAACAGCTTCGTCCAGGAACTGAACTCGGGTCGACGAGTTTTTAAACTGGAGGATGTTGCAAGATAATAACGAAGAACGTACTTTTAAGGAACACGAGTATTGATATGTAGATCTGATTTTTTTCTATAAATACTCTTGATAGATCTTTAAATAAATTTCCGTTTTGAAATCTTAGCCAGAAAATCGTACGGGCGAATATAAACACAAAACATTATTTGATTTTCGCGCTAATCTTGTTCACTATCAATTTTAGAGATGTAAATCCGATTGTTTTGTACAAACAATAGTTAAATGATGTTATGATTGGATAGTGGGTTTTGGCGGGGGGGCTGTAAAGGACGTTAAATTGAACAAAATCATTGTATGCTGAACTTACGTTTACGGCCAGAAGGATATACACACTCTAGCAATGTTTTGTAAAAAGTTAATTTTCCCAAAAATGAAATAAAATAAAATTTTCCCCAAAATTAAAGCTACTTAGATAGATAGATAGATAGATAGCCTACTTAAGTTTCAGTAAAAAAGGA
>CM042172.1:36829379-36851879 GCA_023376005.1 Doryteuthis pealeii | reverse complement strand
GTTTACAATGATAATGGATCTGCAGGACTAACTTTAAAAAATTCCCCCTCTACCCTGGCGACGCCGGGTAGCCGCTGCTAGTATAATATATATAAGATAACAAGAAAATAACGAGTAATATAACAACAAATAATAAATAAATAATATCTAGTATAACACACACACACACACACACACACACACACACATATATATATATATATATATATTATATATATATATATATATATATATATATATATATATATACTAGCAAATATATGCACCCTCCGGGTGCAAGTATTTTAGTTAAATTTTATAATAAAATATCATATTAAATTAGAAAGGCCAATGAAACTGAATAAGAATGTAGATAAAAAGATTTTGAACAGAGGGGGTATGATTTAAAAATAGAACAACTTTGAAACTAACTCTTCCATCATTTTCCCTTACTCCCGTTTTCATTGGTAAATTTTCCTAATTAAACTGTTTAGTTAAAATAGGAAGTAAAGAATAATATTACAGTTATTTCTTCTTGTTAAGGGATTTCTTTTCAGATTTATTGAAGAGATTTTTGCTCATATTCAATAAGATAAAACCAAACAGATAGAAATCAATAATACTAAGCATATATTTATTAAAATCAATTTTTTTTAAATCAATATGCAAATTAGCCTTCCCATTCACACTGTGAACTTCTATTTTGTTGTATATATAAATACAATTGCATGTTATTAGTATGTTGATATGGTCAACAGTGTAAGTAATGTAAAACGATTTTATTAATAATTGAGATTTAAATAAAAATAAAATCATGGAGAATATGATGTAAATAACTAAAGGAATTGTGACTTGTATAGTGATATAGTTTCGGTTACAGGCAGACAAACCCACAATCTCCATTATAATAAGATATATATATATATATATATAAGGTGTGTCAAAAATATCGAGATTTTTGTAGTTTTTGATACACTTTCTATTCTGAAGAAATTAGCGTCCCATTCATTCTTCATTTCTATCTTGGTAAATACATCATTAAACTTTGTACTTTTTTGACACACCTTGTATTCGGAAAAAAGTCAACGTTCCATTCATTGTTCATTTCTAGGTAAATACAGATTCAATCTCGATACTTTATGACACACCTTGTATATACATATGTATCTTCTTTTTTTTTCTATAAAACAAATTGCCAGGGTACGAGATTACAGTAATCTATTTTACCTTACAGTTATGTTCACGTAAGTGGTCTTGTGGACGTATTTCATATCAGATTCACAATTTTCGATACATTTTTATTTCTCGCAAAAAGGACAAAAAAATGATAAAATAAGAATTAAAACCATTTCGACAGACCTTCGAATACACTGATTATATCCCGGCGGATTTTTTAAAAAATCATCCTGGTGGGAGGGTCAACTGTAGTGTTCCTGCCTGTAATCCATCAGATACATATATTCTACATTGAAAGGTAAAGGACCGGGTTAGCTCAGTTAGTAGAGCGCTGGGCTAGAAACCACAAGGTTCCTAGTTCGATATCGGTCCTCGCCAACTGAGCGTATGAGTTGCACAGGGATCTGTGCGGTAAGGTAAAGAGCTGACGGTAGGTGTGGTGATCTACCTAAGACGCAAAGACAATCTCCTTTGGTCTAGTGCTAGTGAAAAGGGGATAGGCTCCCTCGCTGATTGGCTGATAACGACTTCAGGCCACCCCAACGACTCTACTTACTTTATAATATATACACACATCATACGTTTTCAGACAACTCAGAATTCCCTGATTTATTAAGAAAAGGAGAATGGCCAAATAATTGGGGGATCAGTTTATAACTTGTGAGAATAATAAAATGGAACCCCAACTTTATGATCACATTCTTTTTTCTTGTTTCTTAAATAAAGATTCCCAACAATAATATTATGGCCAAGTCACGCCGAAATTACCGGTTCCTGCAAGATCAACGAAGCACAGGGATATGTGCGGTAAAGTAAGGAGCTGATGGTAGGTGTGGTGCTCCACCCTAGACCCAAAACAATCTATTTGGTCTAGCACTAGTGAAAAGGGGATAGACTCCCTCGCTGATTGGCTGATACCGACTTTAGGCAAACCCGACATTGGCTGGTTAGCTGGTTGGTAGGTTGGTTAAACTCCACACCTCCAAGACCTCCAGAATTGGTTGATTGGTCTGTTGGATTTTATGACATGTCAACCCTGTTGGGTTATTTTATACCGAAGACGTTTTGGTTTTATTCCTTATTGTTGGGTATTCCCATTTTTTCCAAATCATTTTGTTTTTAAACATATTTTGTTCACTCATTATTCTATCTATTTAACCCTAACAGGTATTTTACACCATGTCAACCCTATTTTAAGTCCAGCCTATCCCTTTATATCCGCGGATCCAACTAACCGCGGATCAAAAATAATCCAAAAACGCCCATTTCTTTATCTTTGACGTCTTCAGCAATAATTGTTGGCCATTTTACTCCCAGTTTTCTTTTTGTCCTAATTCCTCATTGAGGACTCGGTTGGCTGGCTGGCTGGTTGGTTGGTTGGTTGGATTTAACGATATGTCAACCCTTGTTGGACTATTTTATGCCGAATTCAATTAGTTTTATTCATTCTTGATGGTTATTGAAAATTCTTTTTTTTTAACTCAATTTTTTTCCACATTTAAAAAAAAAATCCTGGAGTTAATCCAAAGATGAGTCTTTCTAGTGTTAATCCAAAGTCTACTGTTTGATTATTTATAAATCCTACGTCTGTTGGTAGGCTGGTAGGTTGGTTGGTTGGTTGGTTGGTTGGTTGGGTTTTATTAACTCAATTTATTTTAAACTCATTTTTCTATTTAAACAATAGATGGGGTCCAAACAATTTCTGCTACACCGGTTCATAGTGGGCCTGGGAGTAATGGTGGTCAAGGGGTACTTCAGATTCCCCAGAGAACCAGAAATGGAACTTCACCATTAGATGCAGTTTAGCGTTACACTCAGGAAAAGTTGGTCCTGGGCATGACACTACATTGTGTTTGATGGTGAGGTTACCGTTCTAGAACTCTGGGGAGCGGAAAGCACGTGTACTTTTTACGTCATTACTCCCAGGTCCACTGTTTTATCTATGAGTCAGATAGATCTGTTTTAAAATTATTCTTATTCGAGTTTGTGCAAATAAGAAGCATACTTACAAAAGAACTGCACACAAAAATGAAAATATAAACGTACAATAGACGCGATTCCCTTAAACCTAGGGTTAAAATAACCCAAGACGGGTTGAGATGCCATTAAAATAAATAAATCAACCGTTCACTCAGCCATTTGAAATTTCGTAAAAAAAATAATAAATAAACGTGATTCTCTAATTAACCGCGGATCGAAAATAATCCAAAAACGCTCATTTCTTTATCTTTGAAGTCTTCAGCAAAAATAGTTGGCCATTTTACTCTCAGTTTTCTTTTTGCACTAATTCCTCATAGGGGACTCGATTGGCTGGCTGGTTGATTGGATTTAAGGATATGTCAACCCTTGTTGGGATATTTTATGCCGAAATCAATTTGTTTTATTTATTCTTGATGGTTATTGAAAATTCTTTTTTTAAATTCAATTTTTTTTTTTACACATTTAAAAAAAATCCTGGAGTTAATCTAAAGATAAGTCTTTCTGGTGTTAATCCAAAGATGAGCCTTTCTGGTGTTAATCCAAAGTCTCCTGTCTTTCTGATTATTTATTGATAATCTCTAGGCATATAATAACCCTGGATGGGTTGATATACCATTAAAATCAACTAATCAACCGTTCAATAAACTGATTTGGAATTTCGTAATTATCTAAAATATTTTTTTTTAAATCCGACCTCATAGGAAGGCCATCAGGTAATTTTTTGATTACCTTAAGGCTATCTAAAAAAATTAATAAAAAAGTAACTACCAAATCATTTTGACAGACCTTAGAATACACTGATTATAATATAATAATCTATATGGGATTTTCAAAATCTCACTGTATAATATATTGCATGTTGTAGTAGGTGAAAATACAAGGATTTTAATGTCCCCAGAGAGAGCTCAATGCATAATAATCTATATTTTAGATTATATACAGAGCAATATTATGTGGAAATATAAATGAATAAATAAAAAAACATGGTCTTGGTTTGTTGGATTTATAATCATGGGGTGCATTGAAGGTTTTACCCTTTTTAAATTGGGCTTTCATTTGCAAAATTCTATGGTCTGATTCCCTAGAGTACATACTGTCTGTTTCCTTATAGCTGCGTAGGCTTACTTTAAATTCCGTGAACGCCATAGCTTTATCCTTTTGAGTTATCACCATGGTAAAAGGTTTGAAATTCGGGGGCAAACCCTTCAACACCATGGTGATTAATAAGCCATCACTAATAATCGCACCGGCCTCCCTTAGTGAACTAGCAATACTCTTAGTCTGTATAATGTAATCTATTATGGATTCATAATCAGTTCTATTCAAAGAATTTAATTGACGATAGAGCCCAACAGTTCTAGGCTTGTCTTTCGACAAATAATGGGACCTTAGAATCTCCAATGCTCTGTGTCCATTATCTTTCGCTTCGCGCATTACCAATGAGAGACTTTGGTCATCCAAGCACTGGATCAATTCAGCATATATTGTCGCATTCTTGTCCACAAAATGTGGTCCGATGGTGAGTCAATTATGTTATGTAATTGCAGGGTTCTTAAATGTCCATGGAACTTTGTCTCCCATATTTCATAACTCGATTCTTCGGCATTGAATAAAATGCTTGCATTTCTAGGCACATAACCTGTAATTGCCTTTGCCAAGGGGTTCTATTGGTCCGACTAAGATGCAATGCAAAAGCAACAATATTTCAGTTTTATCGTTGATCACATGTTGAGAAAGGATCCAACATGGTTATCAACTTCTTTTCCTTTAATGACTTAGTTTTAGGGCAGAAAATCTAGTCTTCGACTGACCAGAGACTAAAATAAGAGATGAATACAATTTGAGCCGGAGTTAAAGTACCTGTTAAGGTTACATCTATGAGTAAAAAAAGAATGTTTTAAAATTATTTGTATTCGACCGTGTGCAAAAAAGCATTCTTTAACAATAGCTACACAAAAAATGAAAATATAAGCGTACAATAAATGTGGTTCCCTAACGTATAGGCATAAAATAACTCTTGACGGGTTGACATACCATTAAAATCAATGAATCAACCGTTCAACTAATGATTTGAAATTTCGTTATTATCTAAAAAAAAATAAATAAATCCGATTTCGTCCGAAGGACATCAGAAAATTTTCTCATTAGCTTAAGGCTATTTAAAAAGCCTGGCTGGCAGACCTTCGAATGCGCTGATCATATCCCTGCGGAGATTTTAAAAAGCGGGCTGGTCCTGGGTATGACACTACACTGAGTAATGAGTTTACCGTTATGGAGCACAGAGTCGACCTGGGAGTAATGGCAATGATGGGGTACTCCACACTCCTCAGAGGTCCAAAATTGGAACCTTACTACTAGCTGCAGTTTAACATCATACCCTCCGATCAATCAACTTGTCTTGTCAAGCCCTAGCACCTATATGATTGTCTCGAACCTATTGACCTTATTACAAACCCCAACAGTTTTTATCATTTATGTGCTAGCAGGCGGTGACTGAAGGTCTTAGTGTCCTGAGTATAACGTTAAACTGTGGTGAGGTTCCAATTCTGGAGCTTTGGTGATAATCGGGGACGCTTTCATCGCCATTACTCCCAAGTCCACTGTAACTCAGAGTAATTGTATGTGTTAAGGTTCCATCTATGAATCAAATCTATCTGGGTTTTTGTTTATATTTGTTTTCGGCCATGTGCATATAAAAAAAAATAATCCTTAAAAAATGAACTACACAGAAAATGAAAATGTAAACGTGCAATAGACATCATTCCCGAACTTCCAGGGATAAAATAACCTTAGACGGGTTGACATACCATTAAAATCAATATAATCAACCGTTCAACTAATTATTTGATATTTTGTTATTATCTAAAACATTTTTTTTAATCCGACCTCATCTGAAGGCCATCAGGTAATTTTCTGATTAGCTTAAGGCTACTTAAAAAAAAAAGACAATAAAAGCTATGTCGGCAAACCTTAGAAGGCACTGATTAAATCCCAGGGGAGATTTTTTTTTTTAATTTTTAGAAGGTTGGTCCAGGGTATGAGACTACACTGCGTTCAATAATGAGGATACCATTCTGGAGCACTTGAGTACGAGGAGAACATTTATTTTTCGTTTTTTTATAGATCTCTAATTAGGACTGGGCCTATTCTAGTAGTGACCACACCAAGCGGATTTAACAGATTTGAATTCAGCGTTTTCCTTCTCCTAGACTGGTTGCCTAATCAAGGTTAAAGAGCCTAGTCTGTCCTACCCATAGATGGAGGGAGAGTAGTTGGATTCATATCTTTCCCAAGGGTATTAGCGCTATGTGAACTGTAGCTTCGTCCAGGATTTGAACTCGGATCGACGAGTCCATTTCCTACGACCCTAACCATTACACCCACACCCCAACCCCTTCATTGCCATGTAACCCAGAGTGATAGTATCTGTTTTTAGAATATTCAGTGCGCAAAAAAAGAATTCTTAAAAAGTAACTACACAAAAAAATGAAAATATAAACGTACAATAAACATGATTCCATAAAGTTTAGACATAAAATAATCCTAAATGCGTTGACGTGCCATTAAAATCAATCTATCAATCGTCCAGCCGACCATTTGGAATTTCTTGATTTCCTAAATAAAAACAAAACAAAAAAAAACAGGTTTATTCTGTTTTGTAGGGCACTATCTCTGGGAAACAGCACGGATCATCCATCTAGCTTATTCTCCAAGCGTTTCGTTAGATTTCAAGTGAGGTAACCATATAGTAGTACTAACTCGCTTACAGCTTCGAAAATTGCCGTTTCATTTTACCTGAGAGATCATAAATCCATATATATTTACCAACCCCTCCGCACGAGAAGGATGTGACACAAGGTCAATTTCTTAAGCGGAGTTCAACCGGTTTGAATTCAGAGTTTTCCTTCTACTAGACCGGTTGCCTAAACAAGGTTAAAGAGCCCACTCTGCCTTGCTATTTATCCATAGCTGGAGGGAGAACAGGATTCATACCTTTCCAAGGGTATTAGCACTAAGTGAAATGCAATTACTACACCCAGGAATTGAACTCGGGGCGACAAATCCATTTTCCATGACTTTAACCATCACACCACGCGCTTTAGAGATCCATATGGTTGATAAACTATCTATAGTAGTTCATGATGTCTCGCTTACTTTTCTTGGATGGTTTACAAGATGAAGTTAAGAGTTATACTTAATTCTTTTGTTTCTTTTGAATTTAAGCATGAAACTGTTGAATGTTGGTTGGAGGTTAATTTTATGTAAAACGTAACATTAAAGAAACAAGCAAAACAGTACAAATAATAACAAAAAGTTTGAGTCGTAATAAAAATTGTCCTTTATATGTCTATAATAAAATAAAGTTACAAAGCTGTGGTTTGGTTAATGAATATTCCTTTTTACAAATTCTTATTAGTGTTAAAGGTTACTTGTATCTGTTCACCCGGTTCGAGGAGAATTGGTATTCGGGAACTTGTCTGTTCGCTGGTCGCTGTCTTTCTGCTCTCTACTACTATAGATCTTCCCTTCCCACAAAATGTCCGTTAGTTGGCGGGTGTTTTGAATTTTTGGCGTCGGTCAGTCGGGCCTTGTCTGTATTTAGAATACGATTTTGTTCTCTCAAACCTGGTCTAACAAGAATCTACAGTTTATGAAGCATTACAAAACATATGAGAAAAGTTTCGTAGATCCATTACTACTGAAAAGCAAGTTCGATCCTCGCTAGATGCCCCTTGTGTTACATTCTACCATACATGGTAAACGGGTTAGGTAAATACCTATGAGGATATTTAACCTTGGTATGGCAACCGGTCTATGAGAAAGAAAACTAAATTCAAACCAAAAACGTTTCTCGTTAGTCAAAACTACTTTGAGGGCTCCTCCTCCCTCTTCTCCACCTCCTTCTCATCACGAAATCGCGGGAAATTGTAAAATGACGTATATGTGGAGGCACTTGGTGTAATGGTTCGAGTCCAAGGGGCTGGGTTGGGTTCATTGCCCGGTGGATGTGGTGTCCCAAAGGGGGTGGGGTCGAATTGGTTCACGAAATTTTAACACTAGCTACTGCATGAGTTTCGGTTTGTGTGTGGTTCCCCATGTTAAGAACATCTTGTGTTTATCCGGCCTGATGGGAGGTCAGGAAAACAGAAAAAAGCTGACTTAAAAGGGTTGGGGGTCAAGATCTATTTCCTGGCGTCAGTCACATACACAGACAGACAGACAGACAGAGAGTTGATCGGTTGGTTAGATTTTACAGCATATCAACCTTTGTTGGGTTATTTTATGCTAAGGACGTTTGGTTTTATTCATTCTTGATTTTTTAATTCAATTTTTAAATACATTTAAACCTACAGATTATTAACTATTAAAACTATATTAACCCAACCCTTATATTTCTTGTGGCATGGGGCCGACTGGGTTAATACAGATAAATAAAGATGAGGTCAACAGTCCGAAAATCCAAATGATACATAATAAGCAAAGGCACTCCCCAAAAACTATACACACTCTCTCTCTCTCTCTCTCTCTCTCTCTCTCTCTCTCTCTCTCTCTCTCTCTCTCTCTCTCTCTCTACACACACACACACACACAACACATATATATATATATATATATATATAGACTACAAGTACCCGATCCATGACCCCGGACGAAAAGTACTTAAGGAACACCATAGTGTGTGAGATAATGAGGGAAGAGACGAGTAAGAGAAATTAAATTTAACGAGAAAAGAAACTAAGTTCACGTATCATGATATTCGTTTATTTTATGAATCTTTTTTTTTCTTTTTTTTACATTTAAAATATCATTTTTCTAAATATAACCCTAAACATATTAGTTACCTGAAACAGTTTTATTTTACTAAAGGCTATTTTTTTTTACTTTGAAAAGTACAACAAATCGATTGATTTTTCAATATTGAACGGTATTTTTTAATCTCTAAGAATCGAAAACTAAATTTTGTACATTTTCCTTGCTATAAACATATTAAGATGTATGCGCGATTTTAAAGTTCAGTGGCATCTCTTTTCTGAGTTATAAGTGGTAACGGGTCTACAAAAGAAACTCTGAATGCGAACCAAAAATGGGCTTAATTTTTGTCTTAATTTTTTAGATAATTTGTATTTTAGGGTTTTTCGCACTATTGATCAACTGGAGTTGGACACATGACGCAACGGATATTAGGATTGAATTAATACAGTTCTAAACGACAATCATATGTAGGTTGCAGGTTTAATCCTGACCACGGGTGATAATAACATAGAATACTTACATAGCTTAACACTTGTACCCGATCATGGTTAACGGAATCAGAACAATCTACCCCAATGGATTAAAGGGTTCGTTTTTCAGATCCGTGAAAGCTTCTGATTCCAACATGAAGACTCGACAAGAGAGTCCATAAGTTTGACAAGAAACACCTGAAGAAGGCTAGAATGCACATCAGCCAAAACGTGTATATAAAAATAAAGAAGAAATTTGTATTATTTTTCAGACTGTTCTTGTCTGAAAAATCTAAATAATCTAAAAAATTCTCGATTACAAAATGAAGGTTTCCAAGTGCGACAATAAGGTTCCCGAGTTCGATAAGAAACACCCGAAGAAGCCTGGAGAGCACATCGGCCGGAACGTTGTGTATATAACAATAAAGATGAGGACAACAGTCCGAAAAATCCAAATGAGGAACAAAAGATATTTTCAAAGCTCTCTTCTCGTTATTCAAAACTACTTTGAGAGTTCCTCCTCCCCCCCCCTCTTCCCTCTCCTTCTCATCACTTCTACCCCACCCCACCCACCCCAGCGAAATTGCGTAGAAGTGTAAGATGACGTATATGCTGGGGTCAGTGCTTGATGTTAGTTGCTGCACATGCAATTCCTAACGAAATGTATATATCGCTGCAAGGTGATTGTGTCCTCAATCACGGATTCCAGCGACACGTCGTGTCTTCCTTCAATCACGTCACGTGATCGAATATCAATAGACGTGTCCTTTGATCACGCCATTCATGTCTGTCTGTTTGTCACTCTCTCTCTCTCTCTCTCTCTCTCTATATATATATATATATATATATATATGTGTGTGTGTGTGTGTATCTATGCGACTCTCTCTCTCTCTCTCTCTCTCTCTCTCTCTCTCTCTCTCTCTTCTCTCTCTCACTCTAAACTTCTCTATCTTTATCTGACTCAATCTGTCTGTCTGTCTGTCTGTCTGTTTCTCTCTCTCTCTCTCTCTCTCTCTCTCTTCTCTCTCTCTCTCTGACCTCTCTATCTATGTGACTCTCTCTCTCTCTCTCTCTCTCTCTCTCTCTCTCTCTCTCTTCTCTATCTATCTGTCTGTCTGTCTGTCTGTCTCTCTCTCTGACCTCTTTATCTTTATCTGACCTCTCTCTCTCCTCTCTCTCTCTCTCTCTCTCTCTCTCTCTCTCTCTCTCTCTCTAAACTTCTCTATCTTTATCTGACTCTGTCTGTCTGTCTGTCTCCCTCTCCCCCCTCTCTCTCTCTCTCTCTCTCACTCTCTCTCTCTCTCTCCTCTCTCTCTCTCTCTCTCTCTCTCTCTCTCTCTCTCCTCTCTCTTCTCTCTCTCTCTATCTGACTGTCTGTCTCTCCCTCTCTCTCTCTCTGACCTCTCTATCATTATCTGACCCCTCTCTCTCTCTCTCTCTCTCTCTCTCTCTCTCTCTCTCTCTCTCTCTCTCTCTTGACAAATCACGTGACTGATCGCTTTACAACTGACACCCTCTGCTCGCTTTAAAATCGAAACGGCCAATAATTATAAAGTCATTCATAATTGAGTAAACATAAAAGGATAAATTTGACAATCATTTTCTGAGTGTCGGGATTATTGAAGAAATTAATCATGTTTATGTCTGGCATTAGTATATAGCTCCGTCGGCAGGGCATCGACCTCGAAAACGCAACCATTCATAATTATATAAACATAAAAGGCTAATTTAGACAATCAATTCTGAAAGTCGAAATTATTGAAGACGTAAATAATGTTTATATTTGGACACGTGTCAAACTTAGTATATATGTATTTACCCAACCCCCCTCCCCATGAGCAGGATGTGACACAAGGTCAATTTCTTAAGCGGAGTTTAACAGGTTCGAATTCAGGGTTCTCCTTCTCATCTACAATGCTTGGATGTATTTACCCAACCCCTCTGCCACAAGCAGGATATGACACAAGGTCAATTTCTTAAGTGGAGTTTAACAGGTTTGAATTCAGAGTTTTCCTTCTCCTAGATTGGTTGAAGGATTTCATCTACAATGCTTGGATGTATTTACCCAACCCCTCAGCCATGAGCAGGATGTGACATAAGGTCAATTTCTTAAGCGGAGTTTAACAGTTTTGAATTCAGAGTTTTCCTTCTCCTAGATTGGTTGAAGGAATTCATCTACAATGCTTGAATGTATTTACCCAACCATTCTGTCAAGAGCAGGGTGTGACAGAAGGTCAATTACTTAAGCAGAAATTTACCAAGTTTAAATTCAGAGTTTTCCTTCTCCTACACTGGTTACTATACCAAGGCTAAAGACACCAGTCTGTCCTACTATTTACCCATAGCTATAGGGAGAATAATTGGATTAATACCTTTCCCAAGGGTATTAGCACTATGTAAAATGCAAAAAGCCTCGTCCAGGATTTGAACTCTTGTCACCGTGTCCATTTCCAACAACGATAACCATTACACGACAAACTCATCCAAACTTAGTATATAGCTCCGTCGGTAGAGCATCGGCCGAAAAACCACAAGGTTCAGGTTTTGATACCCGCTCCCGCCAAAAAATTTTAAAAATTAAAAAATATCTATAAAAATAAATATTCAAATATGAACACCTTATTATAATGGAGATTCGGTGTCTGTATGTCTGTAACCGAAACTACGTCACTGCACACGTCACAATACCCCCAGGAATTGTGTAAGTTTATCAATGAGTATCTAACTTATGGTCAAAATCATTAATATATAGAATAAATCTTATTCATTAACGAGGTCTCTCTGGGTTATATTTGCCTCAAAACAGCCCATGTTATGAGTGCTTTTAAAATCATACAATGTGTCATATATCATTAAGAAATAAAGGTTTATATAATACATGGTGTGGTTAATTTGCATCCGGGTTTTAACAAAACCGGGTTTGATAAATAAGTATTTGGGGTTATTGATCTCTAATATTGTTTTATTCTCCAATATAAAATCAAATCTATGAATGATTTTTATAAAGAAACCAATTAAAATATAATTAAAATAAGCGTAATCTTTTTATATGCGTTCTTATTAAATTTTGTTAGTCTTTCTAATGTAATATATTTCATTACATTAAAATTTAGATATTTATACCCGGCGGGGGACGCATACTCTTGCTAGTATAATGAATTACCTCTAAGCAGAAATGACGGCTTGATATGCAGTTAAAACTATCCAACCAGCCAGTGAAGTTCAGTTGGCCTGTCGTGGTGTAATGGTTAGCAAGTTGTCTCGCAAATCCATTTCTAATGAATAACGTGTTCGATCTTCGCTGGATGACCCATAAAAACCCCCACGTAAAAAGACCAGCTTAGGCTAGAGGTAAGGAATTTCGTGATTAGCTGAAAAAAAATTAAGTGCGACCTCATCTGAAGGCTATTAAATAATTTTCTGATTAGCTTAAGGCTATCTAAAAAAAAAAAAATTTTTAAATGAATAACAACCGCGACCATTTTGACAGACCTTGGAATACACTAATTATATCCCTGTGTAAAAAAAAGTGGGTCCTAGTTATGACACTATATTGAATTTGATCGTGAGACTCACGGCCTGGGGCTCTGAGGAGCGTGGAGTACCCTTTCATAACTTCACTACTCCCAATTCCACTTTGAGCCGGAGTTTGGAGTACCTGTTATGGTTTTATCTATAAGTAAAATAAATATGTTTTAAAATTATTTGTATTCGACCGTGAGCAAAAAAAAAGAATTCTTAAAAAATAGCTACACAAAAATAAAATGAAAATATAAACGTACAATAAATGTGGTTCCCTAATATATAGGTATAAAATAACCCTATACGGTTTGACATACCATTAAAATCAATAAATCAACCGTTCAACTAGTGATTTGAAATTTCGTTATTACCTAAAAAAAAAAATGTTCATTTTTTTTTGGTTCAATTTTTAAACCAGTCCTTTAAAGTTATTTGTTTTAACCAAAATACCAAAAAACAATACGTCGCAGTGTCAGTCGGTAGAGTGTTCGGCTGGGAACCTCAAGGTTCCTGGTTCGATACCGGCCCTCGCCAACTCAGCATATGAGTAATACAGTGATCTGTGTGGTAAAGTGAGGAGCTGACGGTAGGCATGGCGCACCGCCTCAGACGCTAAAAAATATTCTCCTTGATCTAGCCCTAGAGAAAAGGGGATAGACTCCCTCGCTGTATGGCTGATACCGACTCTATCAAATTGTGTATGTGGGAATTTTTTTCCTGACTCATTCTAGTCCTAGCCCCCTCCGATCAATCGGCTGGTCATGTCAAGCCTTAGCACCTATATGATTATCCCAACCGTATTGCACTTATATCACCTCTAACTCTTTTAATCATATATAAGCTATCAGGCGGTGGCTGAGGGTCTCCATGTCCTTGAAATGACGTTAAACTCAATCTGATGGTGAAGTTCCAGTTCTGAAGGTTTGAGGAATGTGTAGTAGCACCCCTTCATCACCATTGTTCCCAGGTTCACTCTGACTCAGAGTGGTAGTACCTGTTAGGGTCCTATCTATAGGTTAAATAGAAGAAAATGAGTTAACAAAAATGTGTTTAAAAAATTGAATTTAAAAAAAATTTGAGTAACTATCAAGAATGAATAGAACAATGTCTTCGGTATAAAATAACCCAACAAGGGTTGACATGCGTAAAATCTAACCAACCAATCGATCCAGAATGCCTTCGTAAAAACGACCTTGTATTATTCCGGCCTGGTGGGAGGTAAGAAAAAATTATTTTGGTTATTTCCTCCAACCTAAAAAAAGGGGAATTACTCTGAATGAATTGTATCGGTTAATTAATCTATCCATTATTTTCCCATTAAACTAACCCTAAATCCTAACCCTAGTCCTAACCCCAAACCCTAACCCTAACCCAAAACCTAGCTCCGTCTTCTTTTTTCCAAGTAGATCAATAAATAAATAAATAATTTATAAAATTCATTCAAAGTGGTTCCCCTTTTTAGGTTGGAGTTATAGAAAATAACCTTTTTTTTTTCAATTGTTAAACCAGACCCTTAACGTCACTTGTTTTTACCAAAATACCGAAAGACATTACGTTGGATATCGTAAAAAGAATATAGGGAACCTAGAATATAGTTTGTTTATTTTTATGTATTACTTCATCAGACTGCGTATGTAGCATTTTTGCCGATTCCTTCTAATCCAGAAACCAAATCCATAAAAATCATTATTCAATCCAACCATATGAAACATTTCCGTAAAAACCACTCAAAAACAAAGAGAAAAAAATCTAACCTGAAATCGATCAGAATAGTTTGATTTATAGAAATCAAACATGATGGCCTCGTTTTGACTTTCTTTGAATGGGCGCCATTAACCAATGGCGTCTGTCGGAAAGAGAAAATCACTCAGGAAATGATAAGACAAATATATATCTATATTAAAGGGCCGGGTTAGCTCAGTCGGTAGAGCGTTCGGCTAGAAACCACAAGGTTCCTAGTTCGATGCCCGCCTTCGCCAACTCCGCGTATGAGTAGCACAGGGATCTGTGCGGTAAAGTAAGAAGCTGATGGTAGGTTTGGCGCTCTACCTCAGACGCTAAAATAATCTCCTTGGTCTAGCGCTAGTGAAACAGGGATAGACTCCCTCGCTGCATAGCTGATACCGACATTAGGCCACCCTGACGACTTTACTTTTACTTTTATATCTATATACACGAGGATGAGTCAAAAAGTTATGCCATTTTGTTTAGGACAGGTATAATTACCAACACAGGAACATGTATTGTACATTAAAATGAAGCTGGTGCTCTGTGGAACACATCCCTACTTCTCCACATAGTCACCGTTTCTCTTTATAGCCATATTCCACCTTCGAATGAAAGCATGTATCCATTCCCCGTAAAATTCTGTTGACTGTTCTTTGAGCCACTTCTTCACAACAAATTTAATTTCCTCGTCACTGGGATAACGTGTGCCTCTCAAACCCTCTTTCATGGGGCCGGAGAGATTATAGTCTAAAAGCGCTAAATCTGATGAATATGGAGGATGCGGTAAAGTTGTCCACCCTAATATGGCGATTTTCTCCCTTGTCCTGATGCTTGTGTGTGGTCGAGCATTGTCATGCAGAAGGAGGACATTGTCGATTGGCAAGCTAGGTCGTAATCGTCGGATTGTTGCTCTGAGGTTCGCTTGGGTTTCAATATAGGCCTTAGTTTTATAAAAGACTTCACATTAAATAAAGAAAATGGCATTATTTTTTTTAGTGACCCACGTATATATATATATATATATATATATATATATATATATATATATATATTTGCAAAATTAAGTTGTTGTTTTTTTTTTTTTGTTGTTGAACTGATTTGACATTTTTCTCCGACCCAAACACCACGGAGTAAATGAGCTCTGATGATGATTTTTGTAAAATCGAAATATTGATCGATATCAGCTATGATTATATTATAAATTGTTTTCTCTTTAACAGCATTGTGTGATGTTTTCATTCCACCTTTTCATACTCATATATATTATATATATATATATATATATATATATATATATATATATATATAATAAGATAAATATATAGGTTTTACATATCTATTTATTGGGTGACAAAGGAACATTCACAACCATATTGGTTTCATGCGATGCATTCATCAGGTGAAGATGTTTCAAATGTCTATATATCAAATATATATATATATATATATATATATATATATATATATATATATGTTGTTGATTTTATGTCCGTATGCTTCTAGTGAGTATATATATTTGAGATATATTTTTGTATCTGTATCCGTTTTTTGGAAGTACATATACCAGGTTGGGGCATTAGTGTGAAGCATTAAAGTGCTATATTATAGTAATGTAGTTACCATAATATATTCATCTGTGAATAAATATCAGAAAGCTCGGTTGTTTTTTGTTTTGTTTTTTTAGTACTACTAAATAAAAGGAACTAAAAAAACAACCGAGTTTTATTTATTCGCAGATGAATATATTATGGTAACTACATCATCATAATATAGCACTTTAATGCTTCACACTAATGCCCAAATCTGGTATATGTACTTCCAAAAAACGGATACAGATACAAAAATATATCTCATATATATATATATATATTATTTAATGGAGATTGTGTGTTTTTCTGTCTGTAGCCGAAACTCTATTACTACTCAAGTCACAATTCCCTTAGTTATTTACGCTACATTCTTCATGATTTTATTTTTATTTAAACCTCAATTATTAATAAAATTGTTTTACATTATTAATACTGTTAACCTTATCTACATACTAACAACATGCAATTATATTTATATATACAACAAAATAGCGGTTTACAATGTGAATGGGAAGGCTAATTTGCATATTGATATTAAAAATGTGATTTTAATAAATATGTGCTTAGTATTATTGATTTCTAACTGTTTGGTTTTATTTTAATGAATATAATCAAACATCTCTTCAATGAAACTTAAATGAAATCCATTAACAAGATAAAATAACTGTCATTTTATTCTTTACTTCCTCTTATAACTAAATACTTAAATTAGAAAAAATAACAATGAAAGACGAGAGTGATGGAAGAGTAAGTTTCAGTTGTTCTATTTTTCGATTATACTCCCTCTGTTTCAAAACTTTTTATCTGCATTCTTATTTAGTTTCATTAGCCTTTCTAATTTAATACAATATTTTATTGCATTAAAACTTAAATACTTGCACCCGGAGGGTGCATATATTTGCTAGTATATATATATATATATATATATATATATATATATATATATTATATATATATGAGAAGAAAATATTTTAAAAATATAACAAACACAGGATGTTATGATCAGGAAACAATTTTTTTGTGTCAATACTTAAGCATTTCGGTATATTGTACCATCTTCAGGACACTGTTAAGTAATGTTTATGTGAGTGACAAAATGAAAGATGTTAAGTGTATAGTGAATGTGTGAATATGATGTTATTAACCATTAATTTTTATATGCGCGTTTGTTTACGAAAGCCAATGACGTGATCAATGTATATGCAAAAATGGAAGGTGAAGATCACATGATGACGTATGCATGAACGTGAATAGGTGGAGAACGAAAAGTTAACAAAGATATAACGTATTTCATATGGAATATTAATGTTAGAAAAATAAGATCAAAACAATATATAAATACATATAATCCATATATATATATATATATATATATATATATATATATATGATAAAGAAGATGACTTAGAATGATATAAAATATTGAGTTATTCGCAATATTGATGGTTGATACAAGTGTTAACCGAATAATTCAGTGTATAACGAATTTAAAGTGCTCATTATGTTAATAGAGCGGATTTAGTATTAAGGTGTATATAGAAATAACCTACTCAAGTTTCACCATAAGGATCTTCAGGGTTAATTGCAATTAATTAATCAAGATGCTGATTAATTACAGTCAACTGCGGAAGTGAAAATGGCATTACATTTTGACTCACCCTCATACATACATACAGACGCCACCTAACTAACGGTAAATAACCTTTTTTCCACACATTTTTCTAATTCAACGCATACAAAACATCCTTCATCTTATGTCCACATAAATCCTTGTTTTTCTTCTCATTTTCACAGTCCTGAAGAATGTAAGACCGAAATGTTCAAATATCGACAATAAATTTTCCTTCCATCATAACATCCTGTGTTTGTTTTCTAGATTTTTACCATATATCGTCCGATTAATTTCCTCATTTTACTTCCATATATATATATATATATATATATATATATATTATATATATATATATAACTGAAAAAAATGTTAATAATATACTGACAGATATCCGTAAGTAAATTATTTAAATAAAATGAAGACAATTGTAAAAGATGCTTTATAAAACCAATCTTCTTTGGAAAACATATATTGATGAAAGAAGGAGGAAAATTTAACCCTTTCAAATAACGCACACGTGCTGGACCAGAATGTCTTTCAAAATTTGTATTTAAAAAATGCGTATTTTGGATTAAAAATAATATAAATTTTATTTTTAAGCCTAAAAGTCTCAACATCAATAACCCTGAAGAAGATCTACTAAACAGATTTAAACACTGCAGCGTTGGCTGAATAAATACCACTCATTTTATTTGAACCTGTGTTCAGGATGAAGGTTCACCCGAAATATCGGAATAGATTAAACCAGAAACAGAGCAACGGTTGAATATATAAAAATTCTGATTTTTGTTCTGTTTTTCTTGTTTTTGTTCTTTTTTCCAATGCTTCAAAAGACCAAGCAAACAACGTTCACAAGAATATAACATACATAATTATATATATATATATATATATATATATATATATATATATATATATATATAATGAATAGAGAATGAAAAAATGAGAAAAGTATTGGCATGAAAAGGTGCTCAATGCTAATAAAGCAGAGCAGGTTTATAATCAATGGTAATATTATGGGTTTACACTCATAACTTGAAGTTTCATGGTAATCCAATCATCAGATGAGTTTAATGGTTGAGATCTTAAAAACCAGTCGTGAAATGGTTGAGATTCTAAAAACCAGTAATTTTTTTTTTGCGTTTATATGAAGCGTTTTCACGCGATGTGAAATATGAAGCTAAATTTTTTTCTTTATATATATATATATATATATATATATATATATATATATATATATGCTAATTAAATAATTACCATAGATCTAGGGATAGCTAACCAGTTTGACGTAGTGCTGTAACTCTTTCCCGACTTGTGGAAGTTAATAATTCTCTATCTCAAGTCAATGCTAAGCTGCATTGTCTTCCCTATCATGTTGTTAAGGTAAGAATAACAATGGTAACACTCTATGCACCTAGTGATAGTCATTGCTGGAATTATCACAAATATTCTACTGAATAAATATTCTAGAAGGCTTCACCAATGAAATAATTATGTAAATTACTTATACTTATATGAACCAATAAATGTAAAACAATATTTTCTATTGTACGAATAACTTAGTCTTTTCCTATTTTACATAGTTCACCTGTCATTTTGGTAGTTGTTCTAAAAATTGAATTTTATATTTTTGGGTTTGTAGTTATTAACACATAAAGAACCTGGCATCATACAGGCCTCAGATTCTGAGAAATGGATACAAATATACAAAATTAATAGATGTATGAATAATTTTGTCGTTGACTATATATATATATATATATATATATATATATATATATAGTTTTTTTCCGTAGTTAGGGTCTTTCCATGTGTGGTTTAACCAAGCTGATGCAGGTAGACCATAAGGAGAGCTCAATGTGCCTAATACCAGTGAGTAACAGGACAGAGCAAGAAATTTAGTAAATGAAGAAAAACTCTAAACTTGCTTCATTACAATAATTTATTTCAACCGTATTAATACGGCATCTTCAGGTAATCATAAGAAGAGTCATGTTCTTGTGATTACCTGAAGATGCCGTATTAATACGGTTGAAATAAATTATTGTAATGAAGCAAGTTTAGAGTTTTTCTTCATTTACTATATATATATATATATATATATTATATATATATATATATATATGATGTAAATATATATATATATATATATATATATTAATTAAATAATTACTTGAAAGATGATTAAAAACCACTCGGTTTCTATTATAATCGACAGAAACCCTAAGCATAACAATTCTTAACAATCAGCCCCACTTTGTGACGATGTCTGATCAGGAGCTTAAACTCGTCTAATTAATTCTCGAAAACAGAAACCTTATCGAAAGAGGCCACGTCACTTCCGTTGGCATCAATCTTTGACATAATGCATCGGACATAATGCATCTGAAAATAAGATAATTGGCGGGAGGATTACTGGAAGGCGGGAAGAATTACTCTAGAACACGCGAGCCCGAGAGAAATCCGTGAAAGGTCTATCTATCAGTCTATCTATTCTGTATGTTCCTATGTATCTATCTATCTATCTAATTCTGTGTGTTCAAATCTATCTATCTATCTATCTTATTCTGTGTTCCTATCTATCGATCTATCTATCTATCTATCAATCTATCTATCTAATTTTGTGTGTTCATATCTATCTATCTATCTTATTCTGTCTATCTATCTATCTATCTATCTATCTATCTATCTATCTCATTCTATATGTTCATATCTGTCTATCTATTCAACTTATTCTGTATATTCATATCTATCTATCTATCTATCTATTTATCTATCTTTTTCTGTATGTTCATATTTATCCATGTACTATCTCATTCTATTTATACCTATATATATATAATATATATCAAATTCTGTATGTTCATATCTATCTATCTATCTATCTATCTATCTATCTGTCTGTCTGTCTGTCTGTCTGTCTTATTTTGTATGTTCATATCTATTTATCTATCTCATTCTGTTCATATATATCTATCTTTCTACCTATCTTTATATCTATCTATCTATTTATATATATATATATATCCCATTCTGATCATATCTATCTATCTTTCAGTCTATCCATCTATCTATCTATCGTATTCTGTATGTTCATATCCATCTATCTAACTTGTTCTGTATGTTTATATCTATCTATCTCTTTTATATATATATATATATTATATATATATATACACATGTATATATATGTATATATACACATGTATATAATATATATATATATATACACATGTATATATATATATATATATGTGTGTGTGTGTGTGTGTGTGTGTGTGTGTGTGTGTGTGTGTGTGTATATATATTCTGTTCATATCTATCTCAGTTTGTTCATATCTATCTTTTAATCTATCTATCGTATTCTATATGTTCTTATCTATCCATCTATCTCTTTATATATATATATATATATATATTATTATATATATATATATATTATATCACTGTGTTCATATCTATCTCAGTCTATTCATATCTATCTATCTATCTTTTTTAATCTATCTATCTATCCATCTATCGTATTCTCTATGTTCATATCTCTCTCTCTCTCTCTCTTCTCTCTCTCTCTCTCTCTCTCTCTCTCTCTCTCTCTCTCTATCTATCTATCTATCTAGCTAGCTAGCTAGCTAGCTAGCTAGCTATCTATATGTATGCCTGTCCTTCTGTCTGATCATATCTATCTATTCATATATCTATCTGTTTATCTCTGTTCATATCTATCTATCTATTTATCTATCTGTTACAACATAATCTCGTTCTATCTATCTATCTATCTATCTATCTATCTATCTCAGGAAGCCGTGAGAATTACTTTAGCGCACGCGAGAGCGCCGTGGCGAGATCTGCGAAAGACTTGGAGAGACGAGATGTTCGGGGTCGTTAATTGGATATCGTCGGTCACCAGTCAGTGGACGACGTCTATTACGCCAGATGGCGCTGCAAAATCAAAATGGCCGCTTCCGCGCGTAGCCGCTCCAAGTCCGATTTTCGCTGACAGTGCGACGTCTTTGATAACGAAACATATGACTGTAGGACATAATAGAGAATTAAAATGACAGACACACGACACAGGACATGTGAAGACAGACACATTTATGGCATTCATGTTGGAGTAATTGATAGGATTAGTCAGCAAGGTTAACAATGTGATGTAAATATATATATATAAATCTATATGTCTACTTCATCTTGTTAATCATTCCCTCTCTCTTTCTTGTCTCTCTCTCTCTCTCTCTCTCTCTCTCTCTCTCTCTCTCTCTCAATCTCTCTCTCAATCTCTCTCTCTCAATCTCTCTCTCTCAATCTCTCTCTCTGTCTCTTCTGTCTCTGTCTGTCTGTCAGTCTCTCTCTCTCTCTCTCTCTCTCTCTCTAATATATATATATATATATATATATATATATATATATATATATACGTCAGCCTAATCATATCTATCTATCTATATATTTATTTATCTTCATCTCTCTCTCTCTCTCTCTCTCTCTCTCTCTCTCTCTCTCTCTCTCTCTCTCTCTCTCTCTCTCTCTCTCTCTCTCATTTTGTTCATATTTATCTATCTATCAAACTATATACTCTTGTTCATATCTATCTATCTACTATCTACCTCCTCTTGTTCAGATAGATAGATAGATAGATTCAAATCGGTATTATAGATAGATATGAACAGACTGATATAGATGGATTGAG
>CM042172.1:36821879-36824379 GCA_023376005.1 Doryteuthis pealeii | reverse complement strand
TCTTCTTTCTTTCTTTCATTTTCTTTTTCTGTTTTCTCTATATCCTCCTCCTTCTTTCTCTCGTTTCAATTATAATTTGTATTTTTTCCTCCAATCTTTCTTCTCCTTCTTGCTTTTTTATTCCTTTCTTTGTATTTTACTTTTTTCTTTCCTTTTCAATTATAATTTGTATTTCTTCCTTCTCTTTTTCTTCTTCTCCTTCTTTCTTTCTCTTTCTTTTTTTCTTTTTGTCCTCCTTTCTTGCTTTTGAATCCTGATTTAAATTCTGCCTTACTTCAATTTTTTCTTCTTTCTTTTTCATTTTCTACATTCTTTGTATCATCCTTTCTTTCTTTCTTTTTGCTTTCTCTGTATCCGCCTTCTTTCTTCATTTTCAATCATAATTTGTATTTCTTTCTGCAATTTTTCTTCTCCTTCTTCTTCTTCTTCTTCTTCTTCTTCTCTTCTTCTTCTTCTTCTTCTTTCTTTCTTTCTTTTCTTTTTTCTTTCTTTCTTTCGTTCTTTCTTTCATTTCTTTTTTTTTGCTTTCTCTGTATCTCCTTCTTTCCATTTAAATCATAATTTGTATTTCTTCCTTCAATTTTTATTCTTCCCCTTCTTTCTTTCACTTTCTTTTTTATTTCTTTGTATCTTCCTCCTTTCAATCTTTTTTATCATATATTTCTTATTCCAATTTTTTTCTTCTTCTCTTTTTTTCTTTTTTGTTTGACTTTTTTCTTTCTTTGTATCCTACTTTCTTTCTTTTCAATCATAATTTGTATTTCTTTCTGCAATTTTATTTTCCTTCCTTCTCTTCTTTCTTCTAGTTTCTTTCTCTTTCTTCATCTTTCTTTCATTTCTTTCTTTATTTTTTCTTTCTTTTTTTTTTTTGCTTTTTCTGTATGCTTTTTCTTCTTTCCATTTAAATCTAATTTATATTTCTTCCTTTGTGTTTCTTTCTGCCATTTCTTCTTCTTTCTTCTTCTTCTTCTTCTTCTTCTTCTTTCTTCTTCTTCTTCTTCTTCCTTCTTCTTCTCCTTCTTTCTTTCTTCTTTCTTTCTTTCTTTTCATTTCTTCATTTTTATACTTTCTGTGTATCCTCCTTCTTCTTCATTTTCCCAAAATAATTGTATTTCTTCCTTTAATTTTCTTCTCTCTTTCTCTTCCTATTTCTTTCTTTCTTTTATTCTTCTTCTTTTTCTTACTCTTTCTATATCCTCCTTCTTTCCTATTCAATCATAAATTTTGCAGTACTATTTTTTCATTTCCTTCTTCATCCTTCCTTGATTTCTCTTCTCCTTCTTTTTCTTTCTTCCTTTCAATCCTTTTTTATTTCTTATATTCTTCAATTTTCTCGTTTTTCTTTCTCCTTCATTTTTTCTTTCTTTCTATCCTCCTTCTTTCTTCCTTTTCAAGCACAATATGTATTCTTCCTTCAATTTTTCTTCTTTTTTTCTTTTTTCTTTTTTTCTTTTCTTTTTTTTTTTTTTTTTTTTGTATCTTCCTTCTTTCTTCCTTTTCCAATCTGATCTATGTTTCTTTTTCTTTATGTTTCTTCTTCTTTTTTCTTTTCTTTTTTTCTTTCTTCTTCTTTCTTTCTGCTTTTTCTATCTGTTTCTTTTTCTTCCTTTTAATCATAATATGTATTTCTTCCTTCAATTTTTTCTTCCTTCAATTTTTTTTCTTTTTTTTCTTTCTTTCTCTATTTTGTATCTTCCTTCTCTTTCCTCTTCTTAAATAACGATATCTATTTCTTCCCTCCTGTGAACTGATTGTTAAGTGTTACTCCCAGTCTATAAAAAAAAATTATTCAGAAACTTTATATTCCTATAAACCGAGAAGTTGCAAAAAATGGGAGGGCCTCCCACCACTACTAAAAAACAATGATTTTGATTGGATGAATTTCTTTCTTTGGACCAAAAAAAAAAAGACCAAAGTGATAAAACTAATTGATTCTTGTTCCTCTTGGGAATGGTAAGATTACCAGACAAAATAAAATTGCGTAGGTAGGAGAATGCTAATCAGGATTATCGTAGCTCATTATAAGTAGTTTCGTTTGGTTTGTTGGATTTATACGCACACGCGTTCACCTCTGATATGTCGGCATTCATATTCATATGCCGAACCGACGTTTGGTTTTAGTACATTCTTCCGATGCCTCTATGGTCATTCAAAGTACCATGGGACTGTTAGATTGAATTGTAGGCTAATAGTACAACTATTATTGGTTTGCTCTGGTTGGCATTTTCATTAACGGACTGTCACCCTTTTGAAGTCTTTATTTTTCATCGTGCCGGCGACCTTTTGTTATGACATCTTCCATGTCTTCTGCGTATTCAGAATACTAGCTACCATGACGGTTCTAATTTGAACTTGAGGCTAAATACTGACAACGTATATTGTGGCTTTGCCTCACTGGTTGCGGCTCATTTATAGCAGGTTCATCGGTCAACCTCTCCATCGGTTGGGTTAATTTATGCCGAAGCACACCTTTTCACCACCGATGCTCCCAACCCTTCAA
>CM042172.1:36775038-36816779 GCA_023376005.1 Doryteuthis pealeii | reverse complement strand
AAAAGAGAGAGATAACCATTTGGCGGACCTTCATTATATATGATATATATTATATAATATATTATATATATATATATATATTAATACATCTACGCCCATTTATGTGATATATATATATATATATATATATATATATATATATATATATATATATATAATATGATAAGTAGATACACAGGCGATGTATTTATGATATGGCTTTTTTTAGCCGACAGTTTTTTGGGAGAATATGTGCTTAATTGAAGTCGTACCTAATTTTGAAAGTTAATTAAAGATTAATTAATTAATTAATTAGGCGGGCATACCTATTAAATGTATGGCTAAACAAATCGAGAAAAATCAATCTATGACAAGGTTATAAAATGTTTTATTTAAGAATGAAAGAATAGTGAAGCTAAGAATTCAAATGGGTTAATATTCAAGAAATACAATTGCCTTACAGATTTCGTTTGGATTAATTGTGTACTAGTTAAAGAAGTTTTATATAGTAACTGTCAGAAGTTGGCTCCCAGTTTATAAAGTATGGTAGCTAATATTGACTTGCTTAATTAAACTTAGTACATTTATTTTGTATGACCTTGTCAACAAATTCGTGAAACATACGCGAAACTCTTTCAATTTAATACCGATCCCTCGATATATATATATATATATATATATATATATATATATTATATATATATAATGTGTGTGTGTGTGTGTGTGTGAGTGTGTGTGTGTGTATGTGTACGTGTGAGTGTATGTATTAGGTATCATCGTAGGATATATATATATATATATATATATATATATATATATATATATATAGGGTTTCCCAAAATAAATCGTTATCACTTATTCAATTTATGTAATTTGACTAGTAAATAAGATTGATACACGAGAAAGAATACACATTTAAAGAATTTGAGAGTAAAGATAGCCAAATGAAGGTTTGTTAAGTTCCTCTTTCTTATTGAAAGTATATATATATATATATTATATATATATATATATATATATATATATATAATAAAGTTAAACCTAATGATTCAGATATACCTACTAATAGTTTCGCTTAGTAACTCATCAGGGCAAGAATCTGAGTCAGATTCTTGCTTTGATGAGCTACTAAGCGAATCTATTAGTAGGTATATCTGACTCATTAGGTTTAACTTTATATATATATATATATATATATATATATATATATATATATATATATATACGTAGTGTTGGTTTCGATCTATTTATCTATCTGTCTGTCTCTATGTATGTATGTATTCTCTTGTAGTCTTACGGTATCATTTCTATCTTCTTAAATACTTTCTTTTTATATGAATATTCCGCTTGAAGTCAAGTATTTTTTTTTCTGAGAGAAAAAGGAAATTATTTTTCTAACTACATCAGTTGAAACTCCTATCTTTTTTTTTCCTTGTATGTTTTCTCTTCTGCTTTTTGCAGACATTTCTTACTTTGTAAGTTTACTTAACATGTCTTACCTTTTGTTGTCGGAAAGACACACGGGACTAGACAATGTTTGCCGCCTCACGGACAAAACTAAACACACTCTGGTGACTGCTCACTTGGTTTAGTTTGGTTTGGTTTGTTTTACGGCATATCAACCGCAGTAGGTCATTTAATGCCGATAAAGTTTTGAAATAAAGTCATTCTTAAAGGATACACAATTTTTTTATAAATACATTTTTCTATTTAACCCATAGATGGGACCCTAACAGGTACTACCACTCCGAGCCAGAATGGACCAGGGAGTAATGGTGATGAAGGGGTGCTCCACATTCCCCAAACCTCCAAAACTAGAACCTCACCGTCAGATAGAGTCTAACGTTATTCCCAGGACATGTCGATCCTCAGTCACCGCTTTGTAGCACCCGTATGATAAAAAGGGGTTGGGGCTTGCCATAAGGACAATAGGGTTGGGAAAATCATATAGATGCTAGGGCTTGACGTGACCAGCCGATTGATCGAAGGGGGCCTCCCAGACCACCCGTCTAGCCTAAGAAAGGGCATTGCAAGTCATGGACTGCTCAACCACCTGTGTTCTATCCTTAAGCATCACGGGTCGCCACCCACGGTCAACAGGTGGCCCCATTGGGGGAGTTTTACTCCTCTGCAGAGGTGCAGTCGGTGCATTTTAACGCCTCAGCCGACAGGGAGGCTGCACACTTGGTACGATATATATCTATTATAATAGTAAAGTAAGTAAAGTCGTTGGGGCGGCCTAAAGTCGGTATCAGCCAGTCAGCGAGGGTGTCTACCCCCTTTTCAATAGCGCTAGACCAAGGAGATATTTTTAGCATCTGGGGTGGAGCGCCACACCTACCATCAGCTCCCTACTTTACCGCACAGATCCCTGTGTTACTCATACGCTGAGTTGGTAAGAGAGGGCTTACTCGGTTTAAATATTAATCCGTAGTCTCATTTCCCTCCCCTTTTAGGAGAAAAGAAAAATTGTTCTTTTCTTTTATTGTTTCTTTTTCTTACTTGTCCCATTTACTTATTTGAATCTACTATCCTCGATATTTAGTTCTGTTGAGTGAGGATCGAAACCAGTTAGCTAGCTACTTGTTTCTTTCGCCTTTGCCCCCCCCCATTATAAATACATTATTCTTTTTTTAATAATGAATCTATTAGTGGGTCTTTTTTAAAGCTCTAATAACATTATGTACGCCTAAAATCTTTACAAATATCTATTATTATACTAAAGCCGAGTAAATCAATGATTGTTTGCTAAAGGCTTTTTTCCTATTTAGATTAATGACACAAAATTCATATCAAAATATTCCTAAGTTCTAGGATTGAGTTAGGTTTGAAAAAGATCATTCTAATTTGTTCTAATTAGTCGTAATTTGTAATTAAGTAAAAAAAAAATGACCCGTCTCTCACCTCATATTCTGCCTTTTACCTTTTCCCTCTCTATGTATATCTTGATTACCTCATCATTATATATGTTAGTTTTTCTGTGAGTGTAAAGAGACCGATTCGAAAGTGTGAAATATATACGTATGTTAAGTTTCAGAAGCAGCTAACCCCTAGCTTCTCAACATCTTAATCGGGTCTATCTAAATTTGAATTAGGTCAAACGTTCCATTTCTTAATAATCTTACAAAATGATTTTAATGTTTTTTTTTTAATTCTCCGGTCGTATATATTTAAAAAAAAATTGAATTCACTTTGCAAACTCACTTTCCCCGAATCTGAATTATCTACATAGAGCTCACTATATATATAAGATTTTTGGATGTTTGTTTATTTTAGAAGCATTGTTGAATAAAGTATATATTAATATTTATATTTTTGCTTGAAGGCAATTACAATGCAGATATCGCATAAAATTCGATGATTATAGAAGATAATAATGACAAGTGAATTTCGCAAAGAATCATTCGGTGTGTAGAACATCGTACAGACTGTTTCAACTTTATTAAGTCTCATCAGCGATGTATACTAACGATTTACCTCCGACAGAAATCGAAACCGGGACTTCAACAGGATAGTCAGAAACTATACTACTTCGACCACGATACAGCACGGAAAGATTCCTGCAAAACCAACCTGTCAATGATACTGAGACGTCTCTATCATATGAGGCAAGGGGATCCAACCAAAAAACTAGTAAGTTGCTAAAAATTAATTGTTTTGTGCACTGCAATACATTTAAATCCCTACGTTAAAAATACAATTTTTGACGCTGCATTTAATAATTTTTCTATGATTTGTGTTTATTAATTAATGACCTTGTACCATACTTCTCGAAGCAGGACAAATTTCTATAACTTTCGCGTATGTAAAAGAATTAAAAGAATTTCGACCCGTCAATATCATTTCAAAGATCATTATTGGCCGTTGGATATACCCAATAATCGATGCAAATATAATTGGATACATTTCACCCGGCCTCGTTTCTGATTGGCCAAGACAAATGAACATGACAGTCACATGACAAATGTCCAGAAACTGACAAACGTTCCAATCATATATATCTGATTGTCTGATTGATTTATTTTAACGGCATCAAAACCCGTCTAGGGTTATTTCATGCCTAGAGAGTGTAGTATCTTGGAAATATATTTTGGGCTGACATTGACACCAAAAGATACTGGCGGAAGTGAACACTACCTATTGTATGATTTTTATCTATATATTAATGCTCGTGTTCCTTATTTGTACGACCGTTATCATCTTGTAAAACTCCCTGGTTAAAAATCGTCCAAGATGAAATGAAAAAATGTAAATCCTTATTATCTAGTGCGGCTTGACCACAGAATTCTTATTTCTTATGAGTGTCATCACTTCAGCTAAATAATGGACCATTCCATTTTATTATAAAGAGAGAAAGGGAAGAAAAGAGATATGCTACACAGAAAAATATAATAAGAAAGAAAGAAAGAAAGAAAGAAAGAAAGAAAGAGAGTAGGGTAAACATGGAGAGAAGGGGTGACCGTGCGGTAGCAATAACGCTAATTTGTTTCAATCAAACATAATGAAAAGATGAAAAGAGGAAAGAACAAAAAGGAGTAAGAGAGAGAGAGAGAGAGAGAGAGAGAGAGAGAGAGAGAGAGAAGAGAGAGAGAGAGAGAGAGAGGTTGGGTATATAACAAATAAAGATGAGAACAACAATCCGTAAAAGGTAAATAATACAAATGAAAATTTTTGATATAAACAGGCATTAAGTTTAATAATGTTTTCTAATATTTTAATTGGTTGATTGATTTTACGGCATTTCAACCCATTCAGGATTATTTTATGCCAAGCAGTAGGTTATTGTTATGTTTTTACATACAGATAAAATACGGAAGACTGAATGATAATGCAAGATCAGGTTGTTGTAAAATTAACAAAGTTTTATTAAACACAGGGCAGAGAATGCTTCTACTCTAAAAATGACTTAAGTAACTCAACCGTGCTGTGCACGTGCTTCCACTCAGAACGAACCCCAATCCAAAAGTGACATGGTGGAAACCCCACTTCCGGCTTCCCAACAGACCCCTTCTGATCAAGGGGAGCAACTCTATTTCCCTTAGGTCTTCCTAACAGTTATGAGGGATGGTCAAATTTATTGTTATGTCTTTTTTTCAAGGATTTTTTCTTGATTTTGACAGTAAGTTGTTTGCAGTTGTTTGTTGCTAAGTGGATTGGAAATCAATTTAAGGGATAAGTTTATAGGGTAAAGTTCAAGTTTGTTATAAGCGATAGTTTGGTAGAAAGTATTTTTAAAACAATTTTTTAAACAATTTTTTCTATTCATCCCATAGATGGGATCCCGTGTCAATGTGGACCTGGGAGCAATGCTGATGAAGGGGTGGTCCACATTCCCCATAGTTCCAGAACTGGAACCTCACCATCAAATATAGTTTAACATCATTCCCAGGACATGAAGACCCTCAGCCACAGCCTTTTAGCACATGGATGATAAAAATGGTTGGGGCTTGTCATAGGAGCAATAAGGTTGGGACAATCATATAGGTGCTAGAGCTTGACATGACCAGCCGATTGATCGGGGGGGACCTCACTGACCGACCATCTAGCCTAAGTAAGTGTCTAAGTGTTTAAATTTTTTTCTTTGGGGGGGGGGCTTGATATGTATTATTTTTCAGACTGTTGTCCCCATCTTTATCATATTAAATATAATTATATATAAATTATGGGGTTAGCTCAGTCGGTAGAGCGTTCGGCTAGAAACCACAAGGTTCCTAGTTCGATACCGGTCCTCGCCAGCTCAGCGTATGAGTAGCACAGGGATCTGTGCGGTAAAGTAAGGAGCAGATGGTGGGTGTGGTGCACCACCTCAGACGCCAAAACAATCTCCTTGGTCTGGCTCTATTGAAAAGGGGATAGACTCCCTCGCTGACTGGCTGATACCGACTTTAGGCCGCCCCGACTACTTTTATATATAAATTATGAATACAATTATAAATTATAAAAAAAAACAACAACTTATATATAAAAACACAACATTTCGGCTGTTGTACTCTCCGCTACACCTGAGGAAGACCGGAGAGCACAACGGCTGAAACGTCGTGATTTTTATATATTACGATAAAAATGAGAACAACAGTCTGAAAAATAAAAATATAGTGAGTATTATAGTCTGCATGAAAATGTGAAGAAAAATACGAGATGAAAGATTATGGTGCGCCAGTGTGCTAAGCGGGGATTTAATTGGAGTCATGTTTCGTTTCTGGAGTGGCTAATGGGACGAAATCCCAGCCGGCTTCAGTTTGCAAGAAATTCACTGTCTGATCCGTAGTTATTAATAATCAACAACCACCTCGTCTCCAGTCCAAACACTTTCCAAGTTCTATTTAGAGATCCATTATTTATAGAGCGTTAGAGATCTCAATGGGATGTTGATGGTGAGAGATGCGATTAGTTGTTAAAAGATGTCCCCCCCACCCCTCTCTTAGTCACCTCCCCATCACTCTCTCCTTCTGTGTGTGTGTGTGTGTGTAAAAGACCCCCCACCAAAAAAACAAACAAAAAAAACGAATTGATAAATTTGAGAGAGCTTAAAAGATGCTCCCTCTCTCTTACTACCTTCCTTCTCTCTCTCTCTCTCTCTCTCTCCTCTCTCTCTCTCTCTCTGTAAAAAGATCCCAAATAAAAATAAAGAACTAAAGAAAAAAAAATTGATGAATGTTACAGAAGTGGTTAGCTGTTAAAAGATGCTATCTCTCTTACTCACCATCTCTCTTCTTCACTCTCTCTTTCACTTTCTCTTTCTCTCTCTCTCTCTCTCTCTCTCTCTCTCTCTCTCTCTCTCTCTCTCTCTCTCTCTCTGTAAAAAGTTCCCAAATAAAAAAAAAACTCAAGAAAAAAAATGATGAATGTTAGAGAAGTGGTTAGCTGTTAAAAGATGCTATCTCTCTTACTCACCATCTCTCTTCTTCACTCTCTCTCTCTCTCTCTCTCTTTCTCTCTCTCTCTCTCTCTCTCTGTGTGCGTAAAATATACCAAATATAAAAACATAGGCTGAATGTGAAAGATGTAATTAGCTGTTAAAAGATGCCCTCTCTCTTACTCCCCTCCCCGTCTCTCTCTCTTTTTCTCTCTCTGTCTCTTTCTCTGTCTCTTTCTCTCTCTTTCTCTCTCTCTCTCTCTCAAAGATCTTAAATTAGGGGAAAAACTTTCGTTGAAAGATCAGCGTTACGTTAGAGATAAGCCTATCTATCTGTCTATCTATCTATCTATCTATCTATCTATCTATGTCTTTTAATATCTATCTATCTATCTATCTATCTATCTATCTATCTATGTCTTTTAATATCTATCTATCTATCTATCTATCTATCTATCTATGTCTTTTAATATCTATCTATCTATCTATCTATCTATCTATGTCTTTTAATATCTATCTATCTATCTATCTATCTATCTATCTATCTATCTAGGTCTTTTAATATCTATCTGTCTGTCTGTCTGTCTATCTCTCTCGCTCTCTCTCAAAGACCTCAAATTAGGGAAAAACAGCTTCGTTGAAAGATAAACGTTGGGTTAGAGATAAGCCTGTATATCTATCTATCTATCTATCTATCTATCTATCTATCTATCTATGTCTTTTAATATCTATCTATCTATCTATCTATCTATCTAGGTCTTTTAATATCTATCTGTCTGTCTGTCTGTCTGTCTATCTCTCTCGCTCACTCTCAAAGACCTCAAATTAGGGAAACCAGCGTCGTTGAAAGATCAACGTTGAGTTAGAGATAAGCCTGTATATCTATCTATCTATCTATCTATCTATCTATATATCTATCTATCAAGATCTTTTAATATCTATCTATCTATCTATCTATCCTGGTCTTTTAATATCTATCTATCTATCTTGGCCTATTAATATCTATCTATCTATCTATCTATCTATCTGTCTGTCTGTCTGTCTCTTTCCATTTCTCTCTAAAAGACCTCAAATAAAAAACAAAAAAATAATTGTTGTATGGGGGAAAGATACCCGCTTTCTCTTATTCATCTCTCTCCCCCCCTCTCTCTTTCACTCTCTTTCTCTCTCTAAAAGACCCCAAATAAAACAAAAACCCAGAAAATAATTGCTGTATGGGGTAAAGATGCCCACTTTCTCTTATCCATCTCTCTTCTCTCTCTCTCTCTCTCTCTCTCTCTCTCTCTCTCTCTCTCTCTCGATAAAAGATCCCAAATTAGGAAACAAAAAAACAAAACAAAGAAACCAACAACTTCAAGTAGAAAGATCAGCGTTGGGGTTAGAGATAAGATCAGTGGTTATTTTGGCGGCAACTTTAAAAAAAACCCCACCCTTTTTTTCTTTTCTCTCCGTTATCCAAACAAAAGCTTAAAATACATTTTGCAACTAGACTGGGGCCTCTGTTCCATTCAAATACATCCGAGACCAACGCGTCAGACCGGGACACTTAATTGTTTGCCAGCTTATATAGAAATGACGTTTTCTGGATGCGTGTATTGAGAAATTGTCAGGCTCAGGTAATTAGAAGGAATGGATTTGTAATCAAAGATTAATTGGTTGTTTTTATAAGAAAAGTACGTAAGTAGTCAAATCTATCTATCTATCTATCTATCTATCTATCTGAGTCTGTACGTATCTATCTATCTATCTATCTATCTGTCTATCTGAGCCTGTACATCTCTCTCTCTCTCTCTCTCTCTCTCTCTCTCTCTCTATCTATCTATCTATCTATCTATCTCAGCCAGTACATTTATATATATATCAGCCTTTATATCTATCTATCTATCTATCTATCTATCTATCCATCTATCTGAGCCTGTACATCTATCTATTTATCTATCTATCTATCTATCGCAACCAGTACATCTATATATCTATCTTAGCCTTTCTATCTATCTATCTATCTATCTATCTATCTATCTATCTGAGCCTATCTATCTATCTATCTATCTGAGCCTATCTATCTATCTATCTATCTATCTCTCTCAGCCAGTACATCTATATATCTATCTGAGCCTGTACATCTATCTATCTATCTATCTATCTATCTATCTATCTGAGTCTGTACATGTATCTATCTATCTATCTATCTATCTATCTCTGTTCATATCTATAAATATGTATATATAGAGATAGATATATGATATAGATAGATAGATAGATAGAGAGATGAAATACTGTTACATATATATATATATATATATTATATATATATATATATATATATATAATATATATATATATAGTCTAAATTTATTTATTCCTCTATAAGCATATTTATATCTATCCATCTAATTCACACACACACACACTCTCTCTCCCTCTCTCTATTTATATATATCAGTCAACAGCTATCTATCTACCTCAGCTCATCTATCTACCTCAGCTCATCTATCTATCTACCTATCTATCTATCTATCTATCTCCGTTCATATCTCTCTCTCGGCCTCTTTCTATCTATCCCTTTCTTTCTCCCCTTTTCTCAAATTGATTCTAATATCGTATATATTCATGTATCTTTCTATTTGACATAAAATGCCTAATAATTACTCTTGTAAATTTTTATTTGAAGAAAATACCACAACTTGTTTCCCTAATTTCTTGAACATATTTATATTTCATGTCTTTAGTCAAACTCAATTCAGAAATCGCTTTAAATATTTAGATTAAATATCAATAATTACAAATATTTGATTATTAATAAATAATCTTAAATATCTAATTATAAATAAATAATTCTATCAAGTTTTTCGCACCTGCTGTAGTCGGTGGTTCACTGGAGGCTGAATGACAGCAAGTCTCCTTAAGTCTCCAGGACTCTTTCTGAGTATTCTAGCCGATCTTAAAAAGCTGTAGTTTGAATGGTCTTGATTTTTCCTCTGATTTCCAATTCACACAAATTTTTTTCCAGACCTTTGAGGACCGTCCCAAGTGCACCAATTACAATTGGTACGACCTTTGCCTTCATGTTCCACAGTTTTTCTCAGCTCTCTGGCCAGGTCGAAGTATTTGTCTATCTTTTCGTTTTCTTTCACTCTGTGATGCGCTGAGACGGCAAAATCAACAAGATGACACGTTTTCTTCTTTTTGTTAATTAATGCTAGGTCTGGTCTCCTGGCCGGGATTAGATGATCCGTCTTTATCTCAAAGTCCTAGAGAATTTTATGCGTCTCATTCACCAGGACAGATTCAGGCTTGTGCATATACCATTTGTGTGGTGAAAATTGAATTTCTTGCACAATTCCAAATGGACCACCTTTCCCTCCCAGTCATGCCTAATCTTGTACTCTCTTTGTGCTAATTTGCTGCATTTGCTTATTATATGATTAACCGTTTCGTCTCTGTCTCCACACATTCTTCACTTGCTATTCTGCTGCGTCTTATCTATTTTTGCATTTATATAATTTGTTCTTATGGTATTGTCTTGTGCGGCGATTATAAGAGATTCAGTTTATCTCTTGAGGTTTCCTCTTCTTAACCATGTCCATGTCTTCTGGTGTGATATCTCTACATTTTGTCGCTTGAATTTCAGAACACAGACAATGATATGGATACTTCAACCGACAAATTCGAGAAGTTGCACATGAAATTACTTCCAGGTCTACTCTGCCCCAGTGTGATAGCACCTGTAAGGGTTCCTTCTATGGTAAATAAAATGAATACCCAACAAGAATGAATAAAACAAAATGTCACCGGCATAAGATAACCCAACAGGGGTTGACATGCCGTAAAATCCAATCAACCAACCTCTTGAATTAGTGTTGCATAGGACCAAGTTCGATTTGTAGTAGTAGTCATCGTTAGTAGTAGTAGTAGTAATAGTCGTTAGTTCAGAAACAACATACTCAAGACTTATAGACACAAAGGGTTGTTTATTCCTTCCAGGCTCGTGGGTTCTTTTTCAGGAGAAGGAGAGAGAGAGAGAGAGAGAGAGAGAGAGAGAGAGAGAGAGAGAGAGAGAGAGAGAGAGAGAGAGAGAGAGAGGGGGTATGGTAAAATTATTCTATCTTCTAATATAATATCATGTTCAGTACTACTATTCCAAACCCATACGAGGAACCGGGAGCAATGTCTGATTCCCACCAGAGCACAGCCGAAAAGAAAGATCCTTCTCCTCTCCCGTTTCTCATCCCGGCGTCACATCCGTTTCCGGTCAAAACCCGGAACTTCCGTTTTTATTTTTAAATTTATTTCCGGTGCCATTCTTCGGTCATTGCTGGCACCCCGTTGTGTGTTTACTCTTCCTTATTTTAACCTTTGTTCTTATTTCTTTTTCTTCTCTTTCTCCAGAAATCCGATTACAGTTTTATTTTTCAATTCCCGAATTCCCCGTAGACCATAATAATTACGCTATATTAGATCTCTAGATTCATACATTAAATATTTTCATTATTCTTTTTATTAGTTTAGATTACTTCATTATGTTCTTAATTTTTTTGCTACAAAATACACTAAGTTGACGCCATTCGTCCACTTTGGCTGCTACTTTAAAGTTAATACTCTTAGATTCGTTGCTGAGTTTGCTGCAAAGTATTTTCGTATTAAACATTTTCAAATTCACCCCACTCCACTGAGAAAAAAACATTATGCGACTATTTCTTGTTTGTAAACAATTTTCTCGTAAAACCCAGATCACTTTGAATATATATTAAAATAAAACAAACTATATATCTATTTATATATAAAGGGCAGTTGGTATGTATGTATATCCGGAGGAAACTATGAAAATAAAACAATTAACGACAAAAACCCTATATGTTATGTAACTTTAAATATAAATTAAAATAAAACAAATTGACGCCATTCTTCCGCTATGGTTGCTACTTTAAAATTAATACTCTTAAATTCTTTACTATGTTTGCAGCTAAGTATTTTCGTATTAAACATATTCAATTATTTGTTTAAGTAAGTGTTATGAAAAGCGAACATTCACTCTAGGATATCCAACAGCAGTTTCGTACTTCGCGCACAGAGATATATTTGTATAAACCTCAGTGGAGATTTCGGACCATATGACCATTAGGCAATCGGCCATGGAAGATAACCCTTTTGGACACAATTCCATATCAGCAGGGGCAGATATACGCTACAACAGTATTAATAATGTAAAACAATTTTATTAATAATTGAGATTTAAATAAAGATAATATTAGTTATTAGTGTCACCTAGTTGAGAAAACCCCTGCGGCAAGGGAAGATCAACCCTTTTGGTCACTAGTCCATATCAGCAGGGGCAGACATTCGCTACAACAGTATTAATAATGTAAAACAATTTTATTAATAATTGAGATTTAAATAAAGATAATATTAGTTATTAGTGTCACCTAGTTGAGAAAACCCCTGCGGCAAGGGAAGATCAACCCTTTTGGTCACTAGTCCATATCAGCAGGGGCAGACATTCGCTACAACAGTATTAATAATGTAAAACAATTTTATTAATAATTGAGATTTAAATAAAAATAGTATTAGCGAGTAGTGTCACCCAGTGGGGAAAACCCAATCGGCCATGGAAGATAACCCTTATGGACACAATTCCATATCAGCAGGGGCAGACATTCGCTACAACAGTATTAATAATGTAAAACAGTGTTATTAATAACTGAGGTTTAAATAAAAATAAAATCATGGAAAATGTGATGTAAATAACTAAAATGATTTTTAACTTGAGTCGTAATATAGTTTCGGTTACTGACAGACACCCTCCTGAAGAATAATTAAAGTTCCAATTACCGTTGAACTGGGAAGACAAGGCAACAAACGGTTGTAACTCAAATACAAACCCGAATGCTACAAAGTCCACTGCAAAATGGCAAAGTATATATAAAAAGTAAAGTCGACGGGGCGGCTTAAAGTCGGTATCAGCCAGTCAGCGAGGGAGTCTATCCCCTTTTCAATAGCGCTAGACCAAGGAGATGGTTTTAGTATCTGAGGTGGAGCGCCACACCTACCATCAGCTCCTTACTTTACCGCACAGATCCCTGTGCTACTCATAACGCTGAATTGGCGAGGACCGGTATCGAACTAGGAACCTTGTGGTTTCTAGCCGAACGCTCTACCGACTGAGAAGACTCCACAATGTCATTCAACTCAAGCAGTCAAGCAGCCAATCAGAACTCAAGGAATGGAATCACCCAAATCACCCAGATTCATGGATGGATCATTCTTGATTCCTATTTATACCAGCTGTCTTGGACACTGCTTGAGTTGTACTTAGTTAGCTGCTGTTATTAAAACCAACAGTAGACTAACTGACTTCAATACCTCCATTATAATAAGATTTCATTTTCTAAATCCGGCGGCTGAGTCGATCGACCGTAGAATATGATAAGACTATTCCAAAATAAATATCTGAAGAGGTTCGTTCAGACTGAGCTGTAACTATTCAACCTCAAGTGTGTGTCTGTCCAAGTTAAGACGTGGTTTAAATGAAAGTCATCGATCATCACCGAAGATATTTTCTTTTTTTTGTCTTTTTTTTATTTGAATACCCAAGTGAGAATATTCTTCAAAAACAGATCTCCAAAAATAATTACCCAATTTCTCGAAAAGACAACTTCCGTGCGCAAAACAGGAAGATTGTTTCGGCGAACGAAATAAGAAAATTAAAAGATAAACATACGTAAGCAAAAACTTTTGTGCGTGTATAAGCCAAATAAATACGACAACCATTTATTAACCTCTGTCAAGGGTAACAACAGCCGTAACAGATTTATATTTCATCGGTTAAACTTGCAAATCGGCCTCAAAATTAAAACGGAAACTTATTTAGTAATCCATGACAGTTTAACTACAGTGTATGAATGAACTTTTGGGGGTAATTTTCACCTTTAGTTGGCTAAATTCCTAGCATAAAATTGTGCGTGCGCATGATCTGAAATGAACTTAATTGTTATTAAGAAGACATTTTATGATATTTTTGCATGCAGTTGTATTGTTTTCGAAAGAGTTTCTAAGATTTGTTTATTTCGCACGGAGACTTTCAAAATGGCTACCGGCTTGTTTCAAAGTGAAAGTCAAGGGAGGTTACTGTAATTGCCTTATTTGCTAGGACTTTAGCCAACTAAAGGTGAAAATTACCCTTTTTTGCGAATTGGGTTTAGAGGTTTGGGGATTAAGGTTGTTTTAATTACGTATTGCTTTAAAAACAACAACAACAAAGCCCCCAAATTACTATACATATAATCAACAATTGAAATTAATTATTGAACCCAACGGTAGACACATTAGTCCCAGTTGTTTGTATTAGTATTGCAATGTATAATTTCAATTGAACTTGGTTTAAAAAGATTTTTTTCCACATTAAATGTATAGTAATTTGTTTTTTTGTTGTTGTTTTTTTAAAGCAATACGTAATTAAAAACAACCTTAATCCCCAAACCCCTAAACCTAATTCGCAAAAATGTTCATTCTATACTGTAGTTAAACTGTCATGGATCACCAAATAAGTTTCCGTTTTAATTTTGAGGCGAATTTGCAAGTTTAACCCAACAGCGGTAACAGATTTTGCTGGTATTAACTCGACAAGTTGAAGCCCTGTCGGTGGGGCTTTAAAATACACCGACTGCATCACTGCAGAGAGGTAACACCCTATCCAATGACACCACCTGTTAGCCCTGAATGGCGACCCGTGATGCTTAACGACGGACTCCTCGTGGGGGGGGGGTAGCAGTCCATGATATGCAACATTCCACTTTGACCCTTACTGAGACTAGACGGGTGGTCGGAGCGGCCCCCTCCGATCAGTCTTCCAGTAACGTCAAGCCGTAGCACCTATATGATTGTCCCGACTCCATTGCCCTTATGACTAACCCCAACCCTCAATCATATATGTGCTAAAAGGCGTTGGCTGAGGGTCTTAGTGTCCCGGTTATGACGTTAAACTGTATCTAATGGTGAAGTCCCAGTTCTGGAACTCTGGGGGTGTAAAGTACTCCTTCATCAACATTACTCCTAGGTCCACTCTGAACTGGAGTGGTAGTACCTGTTAGGGTACCATCTATGGGTTAAATAGAGAAAACCGAGTTTAAAAATGCGTTAAGAATAGTTTTAAAGAAATTTGAATACCCATCAAGCATGAATCGAACAGAACATCTTTGGCATAAAATAACACAACTGGGGTTGACATGCAGTAAAATACAACAAACTAAACCAAACCTAGGCAAGTAGATAAACTTATGAAATAAGAAAAAGCAAGGCATTCAGAGAATGATTTTATCATAGTTTGACGTATTAGTTAGCGTTAAAATGTGTTGGTCTGTGCATTAAACCCTCATCAGGGCATTGTAGATACATTATTGAAGTCAGTTAGTCTACTGTTGGTTTTAATAACAGCAGCTTACTAAGTACAACTCAAGCAGTGTCCAAGACAGTTGGTATAAATAGGAATCAAGAATGATCCATCCATGAATCCGGGTGACTTGGGTGATTCCATTCCTTGAGTTCTGATTGGCTGCTTGACTGCTTGATTTGAATGACATTGTGGAGTCTTTTATATACTTTGTCATTTTGCAGTGGACTTTGTAGCATTCGGGTTTGTATTTAAGTCACAACCGTTTGTTGCCTTGTCTTCCCAGTTCGACGGTAATTGGAACTTTAATTATTCTTCATGAGTGATATTATAACTTATTAATTTGGTTCAAATATTGACACAAAATAATATCTGATATTTTTGTATGGTTTTGAAGCATAAAAAAGTAAACCATAATATATTGCCAATAACCCCAAACATACAAATGAAGAAATAGGAGAGGATAGTCAAGTGTCAAATTTGTGGAAACACAGTTGGGGAAATTTGAACAGAGGATAAAGAAATTAGCACTTATATTTTTACCTTTGTAATATTTCAGGAAAATGAACCCCTTTGCTTTTTAAAAAAAACTAAAGACTCCCCAATATCCATAACATTGATAAGAGTCATTAGCATTCCAAATCTAGATAATTAAACTCCACCTTCATGTTCTGTTACCATAAGATTTCAGCTAATCCATTCTTCAGGATATTATAACTTCAGTATAAATATGTAAAGAAAAAAGACAAAATTTAGCATTCTTTAGTCGTTAGTAGCGTTCTATTTCAATACTGTGACGCAATTTGTGTTCGAAAATTGTTAAATGTTACTCATGATATATATATATATATATATATATATATATATAGATAGATATATATATATGTGTGTGTGTGTGTGTGTGTGTGTGTGTGTGTGTGTGTGTGTGTGAAAAACAAATGATGTTTACAAATGCTTGGGATCACCAGGAGAGAATGTGCACCGTTTTGGGGCCTTCCTCTCAACGGTGCACATTCTCTCCTGATGATCCCAAGCATTTGTAAATACCATTTGTTTTTTCAATATATCAAATTCACATATATATATATACATGTGTGTGTGTGTGTGTAAAAAGAAACTGGAACGAATTTCATTTCAAATAAGGATTTACTCTGATGAAGGTCGAATTTTCTTTATGTGCGGAACATTTCTACATTTTTTCTATTATTATTATTTCATTTCATATAGTTATTTGAAAATAAAAAATAGTTTGAATAATGTACACATGGATAAACTCCTGACGGAAACACGTGTAAGTAAAATTGATTAAAATATCCTATATTATCCATTTTATACTTTCTTTCCTTTATTCATTTTTTCAACATATATATATATATGGGGGGAATAGCTCAGTCGGTAGAGAGTTCGACTAGAAATCACAATGATCCTAGTTTGATACCGGCCCTCGCCAACTCCGTGTATGAGTAGCAGAGGGATCTGTGCGGTAAAGTAAGGAGCTGATGGTAGGTGTGGCGCTCCACCTCAGATGCAAAAATAATCTCCTTAGTCTAGCGCAAGTGAAAAGGGATTACACTTCCTCGATGATTGGCTGATACCGACTTTAGGCCACCCCGATGAAATTTATATATATATATATATGTGTGTGTGTGTCTATAATATATATCATTTGGGTTTTAGTATGAAACATTCGGTGTGAAATATAACAAAATCAGTTTTTGAATGTTAAGTTTCGTTTTATTTCGTAATATTTCGGGGATGTTATTCACCCTCTTCAAAACGAATAGAATGGCTGATCTGTCCTTTTTGGCGTCTATATATGGTCCTTCATTAATGTTGATGGTATCATCTCCGTGACCTCCTTGGGTGGTATGGGGACGACCGCTCTTAGTGACACTCGTTGCTTCTTTTTAATGCGACTAGTCGTTTGTTGTTTTTTGCGGGTGCTTGTCTATTTTATTGATGTCTCGTGACTGTCATCATTGTCCGCGTTGATGTCTTTTTTGTGTAATTGTGGGAGATTGTGTGTTCGCATTTCGTACCCTCTGCCGTGATAGAGAAATATTTATTACTAAAACAAGGCTTAGCATATATATATATAATATATATATATATATATATATATATATATATATATATATATATCTAATATACCAAACTTATTGGTAAATCCTCGCGGTGAGAAAAAAACAGCAAATAGTTTGATTGTAAAAATATACTACAAACATTAACCGGGGAGAAAAAAAAATTCGGAAAAAGAAAAGACCAAGATAATCGTACCAACTAAAAATAATCTATTGGTACAATATTTTGGCCAAAAGAAAAAACAATTTATATATATATATATATATATATTATATATATATATATATAATATATATATATATTCATATAAAACCGCCAGGAGACAAAAGCTAATAAGTAAAAAGTGCTCAATCCCTAAGTAGAGCAAATAATAAAGATAAATCTAATGAGTCAGACGAACCTAATAAAAGTTTCGCTTAATACTCTTCAGGACTGAGATCTGAATATATATATATATATATATATATATATATATATATATATATATATGTGTGTGTGTGTGTGTGTGTGTGTGTGTGTGTGAATAACCTAGGTTTCTCCTAACGGATCATCAGGATTATTCTGAGGCTTACTTTAGTATCTATTGGGTCTACTTATTGTAATGACCACTTTAGTAAATTTAACTTAGGCAACTCTTAGAATATTTTTTATTTTGACCATTTTAATAATGTTGACTGATAATTTTCTAGTGGTGCATATGATTTGGTCTTTTCATTTTTTATTATTATTTTTCTTCAGACGAAAGTTTGTATTGTGTAATTACAGACTATAAGGCCAGGAGTTTTTTTTATACTGTCGAAGTTTAGAAATATATATATATATATATATATATATATATATATATATATATATGCACACACACACACACACACAACACACATATATATATATATATATATATATATATATATATATATATATATATATATATATATGTATGAAGTAGTCAAACAGTCTGTTTGAAAATGGCGAAGGCCGACAATTTGTGGGAGATTATGTGCTTAATTAAAGTCATACCTAATTTTGTTAATTAATTAATTATAACTAAATGAATTAGGCGTACATATCGGTTTAAATGTAAAGCGTAAACAAATCGAGAAAAAGTCATCTCTGTATGTACATTTCAGCCCATTAGGCCTCATCAGCAGAGCTATAGACAGGGCAGTGCTTTGTGCGTGATTCGAACCCTACCTGCCAGGCTGACAGGCAGACATATATATGTATGTATATGTGTATTTGGGCAGCATTCTTTCATTTATACATGTAGAATTAAACAAAAGACACATCTCCTGTTTAACAATTTTATTTTTGATCTTTTCGAGTTTTCTGGCCAACTTTTTAATATTTGGGTGGAATTCGTGGATAAGTGCAGAAAAGTCGAAAAGATCAAAAATAAAATTGTTAAACAGATGTGTCTTTTGTTTAATTCTACATATATGTATATGTATATATACATATTATGATAGAGGGTATATGTATTTACTAAACCCCTCCGTACAAGCAAGATGCGACACAAGGTCAATTTTTGAGCGGAGATAAACAGGTTTTAATTCAGTATTGGGGCATAAGTGAGGATCGTACTCGCTATTCAGTAGTAATGGACTTGCGAGTCTATCTTGCTAACCATTACACCACGATAGGACGTCCTTGTATTTACGCAACCCCTTCGCCGCAGGTAGGATGTGACACAAGGTGGCAATTATGAAGCATCCAAACGATTGTTTGTGAGTGCAATTAATTGAAGTCTTTGCCGTCTTTAGTGGAAGATTAGCAAATAAACATTTTGGAGATGAACGTGATTACAATAGGAAGTAAACAAGAAATCGTATCAGCCAAATTATTACGTAATACAATTAGCAGCAGGTGCGCCTTGGTTTAATGGTTATCGAAATGGACTGGTTGAAGCGAGGTTTCGATTTTAACTAAAACTTCTTGTATTCACTTTATACTAATCACATTAGTTTAAGGCATGAACCAACATTTTCTTCGCTGTCTCATTGCTAGATTTTACTTGACGCAACACAGAAAGGTGAAAAAAAAAAAAAAACAAAAAAAAAACGGGTAGAAGGCCTGGTGACGTACCGGTGGAGCAACTGGTACGGTCGAGGGAGACCAGAAATGGATTAGTCCTGTCGGATGTTGAAGGGGTGAGGAGGTTACCAACGCTTATAAAATAGGTTTTCCTCCTCACCCAATGACTTCAGCTTCTTCTGACTGCTATTTCTACGGCTAGTTACTTCTGTGCCTCAGCTGATCAAGCGAGAGTGATTCTTCCAGATCAACTACTACCTTTGCTTCCGGTTCAGAAACCACTTATCTCCGTGGTACCGCCGAATAAGCAAAGTGCTGGCTGCTTCACCTGAGAATTGTTAATGGTGTGACAGAGAACACAAGGTGAGTGGCGAACGTCAAGGATTGCCGTATTCTCGAAGGAAGCGGGCTAGGCTTTACCTGGCTGTAGAATCGAACCCGCGTCCTTCAGAATGCGAACGGGCGACACATTGGCACCGAAGTCAAAATGCTGCAGCCCCGGATGTAAGCGCCAGGTGCCCGGATGATAGCTATGCGGATTCCGGTGGCCGGGATTGGTTCGAGAATTTCGTGCGTGGGGCGCAGACACCCGGATGTTGAGGGGAAACTAGTATAAGTAGAAGTGGGGTGACGACAGGAGGTCAGTTGCAATTTTGAGTTGCTGAAGATTTTACGACGACGGATTTTTCAGCTGCTGAGGATTTTGAGTTACGGAAGATTTTTACGACGACCGATTTTTTTTTTGATGCTAAAGATCTTTTTACGGCGACGACATTGTTGCCCCCCCCCTTTTCAACAAGTCGAATACTTATTTTTTCGCCTCTATTTTTTTTCCATTCTAGAAATGGTTTAGGTGAGAGTGGTCCTTCGAGACCCACTATCTTCGCTCCGGTTGATTCGACTACGACTGATGAAGTTTGTACCCCAGTTTTAGCAGACCCCAGGCAGGAGTGGGTCGCAAAAGAATTCTCTTTTAGCAACCCCAAATCGTCAGCCTGCTCCACCTGGGTCACCACAGTGTTAACCAATTTTCTTTTTCTTCACACCATGCGTGTGGGTAACGGGTAATGTAGGGATACCCATTTTTTCGTCTACTTTTCATTTTAAAATCGAATTAAAATTAATTAAATCGATTATTTAAGGTCAAATTTTTATATAAATAAATATGCTTTTTTTTAGGGGGGTAGCTCAGTCAGTAAAACACCCGCCTATGAATTGCAAGGTTTTGGGTTCGATACTGGTTCCTGCTGACTCGGCGCATGAGTAGCATTGGGTTAATCTCATCTGTGCAGTAAAGTGGGGAGTTGACAGCAGGTGTGGTGCTCCACCTCAGATACAAAAACAATCTCTCTGGTCAAGCGCTAGCAAAATAGGGATAGACTCCCTCACTGTCTGGCTGATACCAACAATAGGCCACACCGCCAACTTTACTTAAATGTTTTTATTATTATATTATAGAACATGGTATAACAAAAAAAATCTTTTAAGGAATATTTGAATTTAGTTGTAATCCTATCAATCTTTTTCATTTATTTTGGATGTTATAAAAAAACTATTTAAAAAAATGCTATATCTCAATTTTGTTTCTTGATTGAAAGTAACATTAGTTGTTTTTTTTGGCGGGGGTCTTTTTCTATTCAAAGATATATTCACTAAGTTGAAAAGTAGTAACATAATGAGCATCAGTAACAAAGCAAAATAATATTACACATGTAATTTATTTTTAATACATTTAAAACTATTTTTTCGGTCGATTTTGATCAAATATATTTTAAAATGGCCCTGTGAGTTACCGTAAAATCTGTGTTTACAAAATAAATTTAACACTTTCGATTGAAAAGAATTTATCAAAAATCATGGAATTATCCGATTTTAATGAAATTTTCAGTTTTGATTTATCAATGAATGAATTTTATAATGCATTAGTTATTTTATTTCAAAACTTTCTGATTTAATTAGGTATTTCTGCTATGATGAATTAAAATTCATTTAAAATATGAGCAGCATGATGTTAAGTTTAAAATGTCATATTATTAGATTCTAAAAACAATTTTTTAATAACTACTTTACTTTAGTATCAATCAATATTAATTTTTTGTCAAAATCTGTATTGAAAATTTAACGCCCCCCCTTTTAAACGGAACATATATTGATGTATTTATTTCTTTTATAAGATAATAGCCAATTAAATAATCATTGAAATGAGTAAAAAAATCTCCAAAAATTATTTGTTAGTTTTTGTTTTCATTTTATTTTACGATTTTCGGTACTGATTTTCTACCAGAGCAGATTTCTTAATTTTTTTTTACTTCTATTCACACATTCGGTCTTTTGTCTTTTTATTTATGCAGAAAAACTATCAATCACATAATACAGCAACGATATTTTACGCCCCAAAAATAAGGGGAGAGGTAAAGTGACCTGAAAAAAATTAGAAAGTTTTGAAATAAAATAACTGATGCATTATAAAATTCATTTATTGATAAATCAAGCTAGACTACCAAATGACAACTAGTTAACGATTGGAGGCCATACGGCGGCGGCTTTTCATTAAGAATTGACCTCATTGTTTTGGCAGAATCACCCAAGACTCATCAATCATAAGTGGGTCTCGCTTGATCGAGTTTGCCAAGTTCGCTCCACTTAGCCTCTGTCCTAGAAATTAACCTGATCACCTTCCAACTGGTATCATGTGTATTTCCCGGAAATGAGGACGCCAGCTTATATTGGTTACATTCGGTCACGTGATATATGCGCCACGAACATGGACGTACTAAAATATTGAAAAACAAAACAACAAAGAATAACCGAAAAAACAAAAAAAAAAACAAAACAAACCTTGATTCGCCCCAGTATTGAAATTCCTATCTATCTATCTATCTATCTATCTATCTATTTTTGCCACGCTTATATAGTATTTCTTATTGCTGTCTGTCTGTCTGTCTGTCTCTGTCTCTCTCTCAGTCACACTTATATAATATTTCCTATCTATCTATCTATCTATCTATCTTTGACACTCTTATATAGTATTTCTTATTGCTGTCTGTCTGTCTCTCTCAGTCACGCTTATATAGTATTTCCTATCTATCTATCTATCTATCTATCTTTGACACTCTTATATAGTATTTCTTATTGCTGTCTGTCTGTCTGTCAGTCATGCTTATATAGTATTTCCTATCTATCTATCTATCTATCTTTGACACTCTTATATAGTATTTCTTATTGCTGTCTGTCTGTCTGTCTGTCAGTCACGCTTATATAGTATTTCCTATCTATCTATCTATCTATCTATCTATCTATCTATCTATCTATCTATATTTGGCACGTTTGTATTGTATTTCTTATTACTGTCTGTCTGTCTGTCTCTCTCTCTTATTGAACTATTTTCCCGGATCATTTGGCATTTGAGAGATGAAATTTATTTCTAGAAAAAAAAAAGACAAAAAAAAGTCAAAACAAAAATAAAAAAAAGACAAAACGAAAAAAAAAGACAAAAGAAAAAAGACAAAAAAAGACACCCTCAAAAAAACTCCATGCTTTCATAGAGAAAAAAAACAAACAACAAAAACAACAATGAATAACCATCGAATTACAAAATTCCAATTTGACGTTTGCTAAATGAATAATTCATCAATACACCAGAGAGAGAAAGAGAGAGAGAGAGAGAGAGAGAGAGAGAGAGAGACGTGGGGCGAAGGAAAGGTAAAGTATAGTATTTGATAATAGGAAATGCTATATAGTTATTTACTAAGCGTAGCTTATATGCGACACAAGGCCAGATGTATGGGGCACCCAGAGAGAATCGAACTCACTCTGAATGGTCTGCTAACCCAGATTGCTAACCATTAAACTACGTGAGGCGTCCATAGTTAATACTGTATAATCGTGCCAAAGATAGATAAATAGACAGATAGGAAATACCACAGTTATTTACTAAGCTTAGCTTAGTTGTGGCACAAGGCCAGAAGTAGGGTGCGCCCATTGAGAATCGAACTCACTTACAATGGTGTGCGAATCTTGCTTGCTAACCATTACATGCATTAAATGCAGTTTAACGTCTAATCCAGGACCCTCAACCTCCGCTTTTTAGTGCGTATATGATAAAAAGGGAAGCGCGTGGTGTAATGATTAAAGTCATGGGAAATGGACTCGTCGCTCCGAGTTCAAATCCTGGACGTGGTAATTGCATTTCACTTAGCGCTAATACCCTTGGGAAAGGTATGAATCCTACTCTCCTTCCAGCTATGGGTAAATAGCAGGGCAGACTGGGCTCTTTAACCATGGCTAGGTAACCAGTCTAAGAGAAGGAAAACTCTGAATTCAAACCTGTTGAACTCTGCTTAAGAAATTGACTTTGTGTCGTATCCTGCTCGTGCGGAGGGGTTGGTAAATAATATATGATAAAAAGGGTTTGGGTTTGCGCACAAGGGTAATAGGGTTGGGACACATCGTACGAGAGAGATTCCTCAGGTATCCAGGACTCTTCTGAGTATTCTGGCAGATTGCAGCAGTGCAGTGGTTCTGGATGGTTCAATCCTTCCTCTGTATTTCCAGACTTTCCAAGCCCTTTTCCATCCTTTTTAGGACCGTTTCCAAATGCACCAACTACAATTAGTATCACTTTCAGACTTTTCATAATTCCATAACTTTTATCAGTTCTCTGGCAAGGCTCCTGGTATTTGTCCATTTTTTCTTTTCCTTTATGCTTCACCCTGTGATCTGCTGGAACTGCAAAATCCAACAGTTGACAAGTTTCTTTCTTTTTTTGGTTAATCTAACACTAGGTCTGGTCTTCTTGCTGGGATAAGGTGATCAGTTTTTTATTTCAAAAGTCCCAGAGAATTCATGCGTTTGCGTTCTCAAGAACAAGTTCTGGTTTATGTATATACCATTTTGTTGTATGGGCAAAATTTAATTTTTTGCATAATTCCCAGTGGATGCACCTTCCCAAGCCGACGTGGTCTAGTTTTGGATAGCTTCTCGTTGTTCTTAGTTGGCTACATTCGTAATAGTATCATGGTTTACGGTCTCATCTCTATTACCACATAGTCCTACATTTACTGATTTTGTTGGGTTTAATCATAAATTATTATTATTATTATTATTATTATTATTTTATATTATTATTAATTAATTATATTAGTCCATTGGGTAATTTTTTTCCATAGTACCTAATCTAGGCAGAATATACAGGTGTTTCAAAAAACATCGAGATTTGTTTGTATGTTTTGACACCTTGTATTCTGAAAAAATATGAACGTTCCGATTCATTGGTTCATTTCTATCTTGGTATACAGCTTCAATCTCGATACTTTTATGAAACACCCTTGTAAATAGAGATTGTGCTAATGTTATCTCCTTGTCAGGACTCACGTCATGTTAAAAATGGCCACTGAAGAGGTTAGAAAATGTTTAAATGATAATTTATCAGTTTGCCTAATTATCTGTATTAAGAAATTGTGTTACTTAGTTCAATAGTTAAAAATTATAATTGTTAACAAATGATTATTAGAATTATTCTAATTGGAATAATTAGTTGAAATGATATAATATGGTCTTGAAAAAATATGATAAAGATATTGATAGATAGGATAGTAGGAAAGCTAGATTGATAGATGATAGATAGAATAGATAGATAGATAGAAGAAGATGATCAAGATTATGATCATAGTATAGATAGATAGATAAGATAGATAGATAGATATAACAAGAATTTGATAGATAGATAGATAGAAGATAATAGTACGAAGAGCATAGAGTAGATACTACACTACAGATATAGATATATTATATACAAGAATTAGATAGATAGAGATAGATAGATAGATAGATCGATAGATTACATAGATTAGATAAAGTAAGATAGATAGATACGATAGATATAATAGAGTGATAGGATATGATAGATAGATAGATAGATAGATAGATTGAAGGAACTTGATATATATAGATAGAATTAGATACATACGTAATATGAAGAGTCTTTAGATAGATGATCGATAGTACGATATGAAAAGACTTAGATACGATAGGAGGAGATAGAAATAGACTGGCAAAGATGATGATGATAGGCATGATAAGATAGATAGATATGAAGAGACTTTGATAGTAGTAGATAGATCTGATAGATAATGGAAGGAGGGAAAATATAGATAGGTAGATATGACAAGATTGTGATTGATTGATTGATTGATTGATGTTAAGATAGATCTATCTCTCATATATGAAGAGACATTTGATAGATAGATAGATAGATGATAATGAGAGGGAATATAGATCGATGATAGAGTATGAAGAACCTTGGAGATAGTATATAGATAGATAGATAGATAGATAGATAGATAGATAGATAACTAATGAAATGGGGAAGAATAGAGTAGATAGATAGATAGATTAGTAGATAGATAGATATTGAAGAGATTTGATTGAGATAGACTAGATAGAGATAATAGATAGATAATGAAGAGGGAAATATAGATAGATAGAATAGGTATGAAAGATTGTGATTGATTGATTGGATTGATTGAAGATAGATAGAATGATAGATAGATAGATCTAGTCTTCTCATATATGAAGACATAGATAGATAATTAAGAGGGAAATATAGATAGATAGATATGAACGACCTGATAAGATAGATAGATAGATAGATAGATAGATGTGATAGATACGATTAGATAGGTACCGGATAGCAGATAGATAGATATGAACGGGATAGTTAGATAGATAGATAGATAGATAGATAGATATGAAAAATTTTGATATGGTAAAAAACAACTACTGTAACTTAGTTGCATGAGGCAACTAATTCGTTAAAAGTCTGTGTTGCGTGTGACTTTCCTAAAATAAAACTAAAATAATGTTATTATCAAGAAATCTACATACAAAAAAAATTTTTACAGTTAGAATAAATAAAATCTACACGAAAGACAAAATACTTGTTTCGACTATGCAGTAGATAAGATAATTTCCTTTTTCTCTCGGAAAAATATTTGACTTGAAGCGGTACATTCAAATAAAAAGGTAAGTATTTGAAAAACTAAAATGATACTACAGCACTACTAGAGAACACACACACACATACACCCAAACATACGCATATATACACACGCAACACGCCGCGCACACACCACGCACAGTACCGCCAACTACACTATCACATAAGATATATTATACATATAAAATCCCAAGGAGTCAGATATACTAACTAATAATTTCGCTTACTAGCTCATCAGGGCATAAAACTAAGATTTTAATCTGATGAACTGTAAGCGAATATTAGTTGGTATATCTGATCATTGGGAGTCATACCTTTACTTTAGTTCGAACATAATTGAATTATGCAAATAGCCCAGTGGTTTTACTTTTTCATCTGACTCAATTCAAATAAAAAGTAAGTATTTGAAAAACTAAAAAGGATACTACAACATACTGAGAACACAACACACAATGCACATGCACCACACCCACACAACACGCACACAGACAACACGCACACAGACACACGCACATAACACATATATATAAACTATAAATCCCATGGAGTCAGATATACTAACTAATAGTTTCGCTTACTAGCTATCAGGGCAAAACTCAGATTTTAATCTGATGACCGTGTAGCGAAAATATTAGTTGGTATATCTGACTCATTGGGAGTCATACCTTTACCTTTAGTTCGAACATCAATTGAATTATGCAAATCCCTAGTGGTTTTACTTTCATCTGACCAAATTACAGATTGCTGAAATTCATAATCTTTGCTCTCAAATCATCTCACCCAGTCCATATGCCTCTTCTTGTTAACTCTCATCAGTTTTTTTTTGCAACTCTTTCTTTGATAGTCTAACTCTTTCAGTCTTTTTCGGCTGCATATGGCAACATTTCCGATGCTCCTGAGGCAATTTCTGGTGACTTCACACTTCAATGCTCTTTTCATTCACTCTCGGACACGATGCTTGGTCTTCCTGAACATTGTTCTTTCATTGACGTTCTTCATTAAATTTTTTTGAAAATATTTTTAACTATTTGATGATTACTGGAAACCTAGCAATTTTCTCTATTGGACTTTTCACACTGATGCATCTATTACTTGCTCTTATTGAATTCACCAATTTCCCTACTTCCGTGAACTTTCATTGCAAACATATAAGTCAACTATCGTTCATAGACAGGATTAGCTTGATATCCTTGTCGCCAAACTTTGACTCGAATAACAGAGTTAACAGAGAAATAATAAGAGAAAGACGGCAAGTATTAAGATAGGAAAAGGGTTTACTAAGGCAAGATACAAGGTGAACAGAGTAATTACAATTGTTAGGTTGAATTTAAAACTGTTGTAACTTGTCTCTTGTTTATAACTGTCCATCTTTGTGTAGTCGGATTACAGGTAATTTCAAACATTTTCGGTATTTTCGCTAAGTCGATGCCTTTTTTTCTTTCTTTTTTTTTGTAACTCAAGTATCAGAAACATAATGAGTAAATAAAGGATAGGTAAAAAAAGGTTTACTAAGCAAATACAAGGTGAACAGAGTAATTAGCAATTGCTAGGTTTGAATTACAAGTCCTGTGAGATTTTCATTCTTCCAAGGTTTTCATCAGACATTATTTATAGGAAAACAAATGATTCTTCTTCTCATTATTTAGGTACTATATGCTATTTCCTTTTGAGATTTACTCCCTTTGGAGTCATACTTTTCCATTGTGGGTTTATCTCATTCCGCCGTCAAATGTTGTAACTCTAGTATCAGAGTTAATTGAGAAATAATAGGGAAAAATACGTATAAAGGATAGGGAAAAAGGTTTACTAAGCAAAGATATAAGGTGAACAGAGTAATTAGCAATTGCTAGGTTGAATTAATGAGTCCCACTCGATCTCGATGTTTTCTCACTTCGTAGTTTTGTCGGACATTATTCATAGGAAAAAACAGACGACTGCATTTTCATTATATTCAGCTTTCTTCTCCCTTTTTCTTTTGTTTAAATTATTTCAGTTGATCAATGATCCCGATTCTCACATTCTTAAAGGACATGCTATACAGAAAAATTAGAAATAGAAAGAAGAGATCAAGGGATATTGAGATGGGGGGGGGGGGTAAAAACGCCGGGGAGCGATAACGCAATCTCTTTCTACACGACATAATGAAAAGATGAAAAGAAAAAGAAAAAGTGTGAGCGAGAGTTAAATCAGATTATTATACTGTTTAATTTTAACCAGAGGGTGTTGCTAGAATGATTACGGTCGTACAATTAAGGACACGAGTATTTTTCTCTGAATGTTTGAGATGAGACTTGATGATTAGTATTATCTGCGTTTATAAGTTCTCAAAATTCACACTGGATTGTCAATTGACGCCCATGGCCTAGGTTCAATCCTGGTCAGAGGTAGCAGTAAATAGAATAATAATTAACACAGCTTAAACGCCTCTACCCAGAGATGTACCTCATCAAATATTCTCCGTGGACTGAAATAAAGTGTAGGTTCAAAGTTCGTGATGGCTCCCGATTACGACAAGAAGGTTCCGATTACGACAAAGGTCCCAGTTCGAAAAGAAGGTTTCCCGAGTCCGTCAGAAGAACTACATGAAGAATGTCGGAGAGCACATCGGCAGAAACGTTGTACAGATAACAATGAAGATGAGGACAATAGTCCCGAATAATGCAGATAATAGTTTTTGTCTGTTTTTTTATTTTCCTGAGAGTCAACATTGCACCCCCTGTCGGCTGGGGCGTTAGNTAGGTGCTAGGGCTTGGTGTACTGCCGATTTGAACGCAAATTTCGTAAACACAACATATTTGTCTTTTTCTCCAAACCTTGTAATTAAACAGTAATATTGTACTTAGGGCCGGTAGCTCAGTCGGTAGAAGCGTCGGCTAGAAACATAGGTTCTTAGTTTGATAAACAGGTTTCCCACCAGTATGGTAGCAAGGGAGATCTGTGCGTAAAGTAAGAAGTTGATGGTAGGTGTGGCGCTCCACCTCAGCGCAAAACTAATCTTCCTGGCGAGCGCTATTGAAAAGGGGATAGACTCCCTCGCGAATTGGTTTGATACCGACTTTAGGGCCACCCAACGACGACTTTTTTGTACGTTGTGTATTTCTTTTCTTATGAAGTTCGCGGGGTAGGGGGGTGGTGGAGAATGAAATGAAATCACTGTGCAGCAAAAGTTCTCGCTATACCACTAATTCCTTAATATTTGTAATGCGGTATGTTATTCACTTCCAAACGACATTCTCTCAGTGGTAAGAACACAACAGAAAAGCAAGTCCCCTGGTCGGCTGGGGCGTTAGAATGCGACCTGCACCCTGCAGAGGGTAAGACTCCCCCAATGGGCCACCTGTTGGCCGTGTGTGGCGACCACGATGCTTAAGGATAGAGCCCAGTGGACATGGCAGTTCATGACGTCAATACTCCACTTTGGCCCTACTTGGGCTAGACGGCGGTCGGAGAGCCCCTCGATCAATCGGCTGATCACGTAAGCCCTAGCACCTATATGATTTCCAACCCTATTGCCTTATGGCAAGCCCAACCTTTTTATCATATGGTACTAGAAGGCGGTGACTGCGGGTCTACATGTCCTGGGAATGTTAAACTCTATCTGATGGTGAGGTTCAGTTCTGGAGGTTTGGGAATGTGGAGCACCCCTTCATCACCATTGCTCCCTGGTCCACTCTGACCCGGAGTGGTAGTACTGTTAGGGTCCCATCTATGGGTTAAATAGAAAATGTATTTTAAAAAAATTGTATTATCCATTAAAATTGATTTTATTTCAAAACTTTATCGCATTAAATGACCCACTGAGGTTGATATTCGTAAACAAAACAAACAAAAACAAAACAAACAGAAACAAGTCTTAAATTAATTAAGTGGCAAAATGCAAAAGAGGCTTAAGTTGCTGTGTAATGTTGTTGAAGGTCACTCTGAGTTTTCCCCGCTAACAGTAGAAAAAGCCATGGTGTTTCAGATAGGGCTTTGTCGCAATTTCTGCTCGTGAATAGCGTGTGTACTGTTTTTCTCAAACATTGTACAGAAATTCAGGAATTGAACTAGTAATATTGTACTGTGATGTAATTCTTCTCTTTATGAAATTGGGATGTGTTGCACCAGGGAAAGATTGCATGACCCGGGGTGGTCAAAGTGCACGCTACGGCCCTGGCCTAAATTTGACAAAATAAGTTTTTTAATTACATTGATACAAAATCGAAAAAGGATAAACAGTAAAACTAAAGAAACACAAAATTATTATTTGCCGTTTGCTTAAATGAATAAATGCACCGACTGCACCTCTGCAGAAGGGTAAGACTCCCCCAATGGGGCCACCTGTTGGCCGTGAGTGGCGACACGTGATGCTTAAGGATAGAACCCAGGTGGATAAGCAGTTCATGACATGCAATACTCCACTTTGGCCCTATCTTGGGCTAGACGGACGGTCGGAGAGGCCCCCTCTGATCAATCGGCGTTAAACTCTATCTGATGGTGAGGTTCCAGATTTGGAGGTTTGGGGAATGTGGAGCACCCCTTCATCACCATTACTCCCTGGTCCACTCTGACCCGGAGTGGTAGTACCTGTTAGGGTCCCATCTATGGGTTAAATAGAAAAATGTATTTATAAATGAATTGTATTATCCATTAAGAATTGATTTATTCAAAACTTTATCGGCATTAAATGACCCACTGAGGTTGATATGCCGTAAAACAAAACAAACCAAAACAAACCAAATCAACATTCCAACCGGAGAATAAATCAGCCAACGACCATATCAAAGCCATAAACAATCAGAGCATCCATATGTAAATAATTCTGTAGGTTATGACCCAAAAAATATTGCTAATAAAATTCCATTGGACAAATATTTCTTTTAATTTTCAACCAATAAGAAGCAAATATATCGATCGGGTTTCCACTAAAAATAATGAAATTCTATTCGTTTGTTTGTTTGTTGTTTCATTCGTTTTTTTTTTTTCGTATTTTTTCAAAATAAAAATCAACTCAATAATATTCACACATACACACACACACACACACACACCACACACACACACACAATATATATATATATATATATATATATATATATATATATATATATATATATAATTGTTTTCGTGAGGTTTTTGCTTCTGCTTGTATGTGCTTTCAATTACACTCATATATAGAATTTCCTTATCATCAAATAATATACTTAATTAAATCTCTCTCTCTCTCTCTCTCTCTCTCTCTCTCTCTCTCTCTCTCTCTCTCTCTCTCTCTCTCTCTCTCTCTCTCTCTCTCTCTCTGCTTGTATGTGATTTTGACTACACTCATATACCTTTCCTTACCATAAAATACTATACATAATTAGATCTCCCCCTGTTTCTGTCTGTCTCTCTGTCAGTCTCTGTCACTGTCTGTCTGACTGTCTGCTACCCTCTCTCTCTCTCTCTCTCTCTCTCTCTCTCTCTCTCTCCTCTCTCTCTCTCTCTCTCTCTCTCTGCTTGTATGTGATTTGATTACACTCATATACCCTTTCCTTACCATAAAATACTATACATAATTAGATCTCTCCTCTCTGTCTCTGTCTGTCAGTCTCTGTCTCTGTCTCTGTCTGTCTGGCTGGCTGGCTTATCCCCCCTCTCTCTCTCTCTCACCCTCTCTCTCTCTCTCTCTCTCTCTCTCTCTCTCTCTCACTCTCTCTGTCTCTCTGTCTCTCTGTCTCTCTCTTGACCTCTTGACCTCCAGTGGTATGCGACTTTAGTTCTCCGTTAGGCGTGTTTATATACTACTAGCAGAGGTACCCAGCGTTATCCATAGTTAAAAATAGATATCTCATCTATATTTATACATAAATTAATCAAATTATTCTTCTCTATATTAGTTTTTTATTATCTTTTATTCTTTATATATTCTTATTTTTAATTTTTTAATTTTTACTCTTATTCTTGTCTGTAATTTTTCTCTTTTATTTGCTTTTTATTATGTTTTATCCTTTCTCAATTTGATTTATTTTTCAATTACTTTCAATTAATTTTTTAATTTATCATTGGTATAAGTCGTTGGGGTGGCCTAAAGTCGGTATCAGCCAATCAGAGTCTATTCCCTTTTCACTAGCGCTAGACCAAGGAGATAGTTTTTTTAGCGTCTGAGGTGGAGCGCCTCACCGACCATCAGCTCCTTACTTTACCGCACAGATCCCTATGCTACTCATACGCTGAGTTGGCGAGGGTCGGTATCAAACTAGGAACCTTGTGGTTTCTATTGATATAGACCCTTATTATATTTTTGTTTAACATTTCTAATGGAAAATGAGGAATAAATTTATTTTGTTTAACCACATCTTGGCCAAAAATAGGGTGTTGATTTTATTGAACTCTTGTTTAGCTGGTTTCCAAATACGGAAATAAATCCGACAATAAATTCGACAATATGTAGAATATAATAGAAAAATAAAGTATTCCAAATAGATAAATTTATTGATAATGGTGAAGTCGTTATAACGTTTCAGTTTTTTTTTTAAACCTTCATTGGGACTTTAAGAAGGAAAGTTTGCTGTGAAAATCCTGATGAAGTTTTTTTTTAAACCGAAACGTAACATCATCGACTTCACCATAGAGAAAAAAATGATCTTTTGGGAATACTTTGTCTTTCTACTTAATATATACATATATTTCTTATATATATATAATATATATATATATATATATATATATGAAAAATTAATATATTAAATATATATCAAAATTTAAAACTAGGTTTACAAACCATAAACATTCATTTTCTAATATTAAACTAAAAAATTGTAACAACCTTAGCTAGCTATGTTTGGAATTTAAAGAATCAAAATCATATTAATAAATGGAAAATATTAAAGAAATCAAATATCTGCTGAAGCTTAACTGATCCATGTTTCTTGTGTTTACAAGAAAAATTAACGATAATTAGATTCCTGGATAGGAAAAATTTATTGAATAAGAAAGATGAATATATGGGGAAATGCCGCCATAGATTGCATAACTCATTAATGTTTTATTAAGATTAATATAGATATAAGACATGCATTAATTATTACAAAACTCTAACTTAATAGATTCATCAGAAGACTTGAAATTCAGTAGTACACATAAGTAAAATATAAACAAGATTAATAATAAAAAAGAGGATAGGAGTAAAAACAGCTGATAGATAAAATTACAAATTACTTTTGCTGGATGAGCATATGGAAAACTAATCTTTAATTTCAAAGAAACACAGTTCAGATTTAAAGACTAAAATTTATTTTAGGAGACAAGGAGAGAAATAAAAATAATTCTCAACCAGACAAGTATATATAATATTAGCTAACTATAATTTTTACTTCTCCTGAGGAAGGTATACCTTGAACACCAAAACCGTGGTAGAGAGAAAAAAACTTTTCTATAACTATAAATGCTCTATATTTTACGAGATATATTGAGCCGTTTTGGATTAACTACTTGTGCTACTGCAATGAAAACGTGGTAGTAATTTATATATATATATATATATATATATATATATATATATATATATATATATATATATATAAACAGTTCTTGCTTTTGGGACAAAAATAATGATTTGATTTATATTCGTGAAGATAATTACAAAATAAAATTTAGATAGTAACAACATGTTTTTTTTTCATTTTATATTTCAAATAGGAGATATTATTTTTCTTTTCAGAGTCTCTGTGCACTTTTTTTTCTGGTGCCCCACCAAGCCAATCAACACAAGGTCTTTTTTACATAAGGATTTTAATGGGGCATCCTGCGAGGACCCAATTCATTATTCAGTAATTTTGGATGGTGAGACTAACTTTTTTGCCCCACATCTATCCAGGCGACGCCGAGTAGCCGCTTCCAATCTACACACACACACACACACACACACATACATATATATATATATGAAGTGAAGAAGAAGTCGTCGGGGCGGCCTAAAGTCGGTATCAGCCAGTCAGCGAGGGAGTCTATTCCCTTTTCAATAGCGCTAGACCAAGGAGATTGTTTTGGCATCTGAGGTGGAGCGCCACGCCTACCATCAGCTCCTTACTTTACCGCACAGATCCCTGTGCTACTCATACACTGAGTTTGCGAGGACCGGTATCGAACTAGGAACCATATATATATATATATATATATATAGCTAAGAGATTGTGAACGTTCTTATGAAGAATAATGAAAATAAACAATTTAAAAACAAAAATAAATAAAGAATAAAAGATAATAAAATAAATATAGAGAAAAATCTAATACCTACCTGCGTGTTTCACGCTGTCATCACCTTAGATGAATTATAGACCATTCCGTTTTGATCCATAGGATACGAATACATGTGTTCAAATGCTATGTCCTGTCATCACCTCAGATAAATAATGGATATTGTTGTTAAAGAAAGAAAGAAAGGGAAGAAAAAGAACGTGTTACACGTCAGTGGGAAAAATAAAGAAAAGAAAAGAAAAGAAAGGTGAGAGATAGGAAGCGATAGTACTTATTATCTGTTTCCATAAAATAGAAAAAAGCAGAAAAGAAAGAAAGAAAAAGAACGATAGAAAAAATAAGGAAAAAAAAGAAGAGAAAAGAGAAAAAGAAAGAAAGTATTTCGCCAGAGATTATCACAGTTTTTACATATTGAACTAATTGGCAATAGCTCTTAAATCAATGTAGTAATAGTCAAATCATTAAATATATATATTTATTATGCGCTAGTGCCTACCTATGTGTTTCACGCCTTGTCATCACCTCAGATAAATAATGGACCAGATCGTAATTATGATGAAAGAGAGAAAAAAGAATGCGCTACACGTCAGAGGGAAAAAGAGAGCAAATGAAGAAAGAAAGAGAGAAAGAAAAAAAGTTGAGAGATAGGAAGCGATAGCGCATATCGTCTGTTTCAATGAAATACAAAAAAAGAAAAAATCAAAGAAAGAAAAAAAAGAGAAAAGGCGAAAAGAATTACGCCAGAGATAATTCTACTTTTTACATCTATATAATAATATTCATGTTCCTTAAAAGTACAGCCGTTGAACTGAAAAAGTATAAATCCTGATTACCTGGTCTTGCTTATCCACCGAAGTCTTATTTCTTTTGAGTATTGTCATCTCATCAAAAGAAAGGACCATTCCGTGTTTATTATAAAGAAAGAAAGGGAAGAAAGGGAACATACTACACAGAAAAAAATAAGAAAGAAAGAAAGAAAGAAAGAAAAGAAAGAGAGTGGGTGAAAGATAAATATATGGGTGAGCGTGCGGAAGCAATAACGCTCACCTGTTTTAATCGAACATAATGGAAAGATGAAAAGAAGCAAAAAAAGAAAAAAAGAGTGAGTGAGTTAATATTATCATACTTTTTACATATTGAACTACTATTTAAAGTAAACATATCAAACGTTGTACTAATTAAATTATCATACTGTGGTATAAACATAGGTCCTACTAATATTGAACTATTACGTAATAACTCTTAAGTAAATATATCAAATGTTGTAATAGTTAAATTATCAACGGTCCCCGCTCCTAATTTTATATATATATATATATATATATATATATATATATATATATATATATATATATATGTGTGTGTGTGTGTGTATAGCAACACCTCCACACGAGCAGGATGCGACACAAGGTCAATTTCTTTAGCGGAGTTTAACAGGTTTGAATTCAGAGTTTTCCTTCTCCCAGACTGGTTACCTAGCCAATCTTTAAAGACCCCATTCTACCCTGCTATTTGCCCATAACTGGAAGGAGAATTGGATTCATACCTTTCCCAAGGGTATTAGCGCCAAGTGAAATGCAAATAGCTTTGTCCAGGATTTGAACTCTGATTGACGAGTCCATTACTTATGACTCTAACCATTACACCACGCGCTTCCATGTAAAAAAAATCTATATATCAATATCGATAGTATTATTTTTAACTTTTTAAATACCGGGCAACACCGGAGTAACTATGCTAGTTTCCAATGTTCTCTATAGAAAGTTTTTTTTTTTTTTTTTTTTGAATTGTTAGATGCTAGATGGTAATTCAATTGTGCCACTAGCCACGTGTCCTACTGGTCGAAAATTCTTTCTCGAAGAAAAGAGAAACCTTTCATGTTTGCACTAAATGGATATAGCGTCCAGCTGCAGCGTTTTCCATATCATTAACATCCTCAGCGTTGTTGATGCGATATCGGCAGCTGTTCATATTGAAAGACACTGCCACACACGTCCACTTCGTTCAGTGTTTCTGCGACTCGGCGTCTCTCAAAGAAAATAAACAAGGGTCTTAAAAGCGCTTAAAAACGGCAGTCGCCTCGACTTAACGTATTTGACTTTACGTAGAAAGAAAAAATATTTAACCTTTTGACGGTGCATAAAATGACGTCATCTGTTGTCTATTCTTTCGGGAATGTAACGCAGTGATGCGCCACTGGACACTGTTGACTGCTTCCTCTTCCGCTTTTTTCTTGCGTCAATACAATATTTGATTTATATCGGCAGTGACCAAACTTGCTTAATGTAAGAGTCACAAATGATAAAGCTCAGATGTTTGAGAGCCACAGGACATGGACAAAATTTACTCAGATAATAAAGACACATAGTAAAATACAACCATTTCTTTTTTAACAAGTCCAATACAAATAATTCACAATATTACCAAATGCAAATACAAAAATGTATATATATACTTATACATATATATACAACAAAAAAAATATTCTTTTTCGAACTTTTTGAAATTCTATTCTTGTCTCCAACTCAAAAAATAAAAATACTACTCTGATGAAGGTCGGCAAAATCTGTGTACGGAACATTTTATGCATCTTTCCTATTATTATTATTATCATCATTTCAACTCCATCTGATTATTTTAATTATAATAATAACGTAAATCCGTATACATTTTGATAAACAGACCGAAACACATGTGTAAGTGATATCGATTAAAAGTGATATGTACATGTCCTGGGAATGACGTTAAACTCTATCTGATGGTGAGGTTCCAGGTTTGGGGAATGTGGAGCACCCCTTCATCACCATTGCTCCCTGGTCCACTCTGACCCGGAGTGGTAGTACCTGTTAGGGTCCCATCTATGGGTTAAATAGAAAAATGTATTTATAAAAAAATTGTATTATCCATTAAGAATTGATTTATTTCTAAACTTTATCGGCATTAAATGACCCACTGAGGTTGATATGTCGTAAAACAAAACAAAACAAACAAACAAAACAATACACATTTTGTTACCAACATTTTATATGAATTTTCACAAATGAATATCATATATTTATTCATGCATGCAGTTTTTAAACCTCTTTAAGGGGTGTCATTTTTACATAAAAGTCGCGTGCCCTGGGTATGACGATAAACTGCATCTAATGATGAAGTTCTAATTTTGGAGCTCTGTGGTGAGTGGAGTATTCCTTCATTACTCCCAGGTCCACTCTGAACAAGATTGGTAATCTTATTATAATGGAGATTGTGTGTTTGTATGTCTGTAACCGAAACTATATTCCTACTCAAGTCACAATTCTCTTAGTTATTGACATCACATTCTCCATAATTTTATTTTATCTAAACCTCAATTATTAATAAAATTGTCTCACATTATTAATACTGTTAACTATGTCTACATACTGACAACATGCAATTATATTTATATATACAACAAAATAGCAGTTTACAGTGTGAACGGGAAGGCTAATTTGCATATTAATATTAAAAAATCGAATTTAATAAATATATGCTTAGTATTATTGATTTCTAACTGTTTGGTTTTATTTTAATGAATATAAGCAAACATCTCTTCAATGAATCTTAAATGAAATCCATTAACAAGAAAAAATAACTGTCATTTTATTCTTTACTTCCTCTTTTAACTAAATAGTTAAATTAGAAAAAATAACAATAAAAGACGAGAGTGATGGAAGAGTAAGTTTCAGTTGTTCCATTTTTTATTATACTCCCTCTGTTTCAAATCTTTTATTATACTCCCTCTGTTTCAAATCTTTTTATCTGTATTCTTATTTAGTTTCATTAGCCTTTCTAATTTAATACAATATTTTATTACATTAAAACTTAAATACTTGCAACCGGAGGGTGCATATATTTGCTAGTACCTGTAAAGGTCCATATATGGGTTAAATAGAAAAAATGAGTTCAAAAATATTGTTTAAAAATTGAGTTTATATTGTTTTAAATTGAATGTCCATCAAGAATGAACAAAACAAAACGTCTTTGGCACAAACTAACCCAAAAAGGGTTGAAATGCCGTAATATATAGATGCATGAATGCAAGTTTTAAACCTTTTTACGGGGTGACATTTTTACTATTAAAATACTTAAACCTCGCTTCGCTCAGTCCGTTTCGATAACCATTAAGCGATGGTGCACCTGTTGTTAATTGTATTACGTAATAAGATAAATGTGTCCAGTGGAACGAGTGTTGATTTGTCTGATAAGATTGTTTCTTTATTTTCCTACCGTAATCACGTTCGTCTCGAAAATGTTGATTTGCTATCTCCGAAAACAAACAGAGAAAAAAACTTTAATCAATTGCAATCACAAACAATCGAACTTTCGATCACGTGTCTAAACTATTGTTATATAACGTCATATTACCCATCGTCGAGTATATACATAAGAGAGAGTGGACTCGGTGATAGAGAGAGAGAGAGAGACAGATACATAGGTTAAATCCTACTTAACAGACATAAATTCCACCATTGTATGTCACCCCGCCAAAAGAAAAAAAAACTAAAAATCAAGGAATTAACCGAATTTAATGAAATTTTCAGTGTTGATATATTAATAAATAAACAATATAATGCACCAGTTATTTTATTTGAAAACTCTTACATTTTTTCAGCTCAGTTAACTTTGAACCATGTATTTTGAGGCGTAACACAGATTTACAAACATACGTAGTTCAAAGTTAATTGATTTAAAAAAATGTAAAAGTTTTTAAATATTGTTAATTCATTTCAACACTGAAAATTTCATTAAATTCGGTTAATTCCTTGATTTTTGGTATTTTTTCTTTCCGCGGGGGTGGGGGGCATATGATGGTGGAATTTATGTCCGTTAAGTAGGATTTAACCGATACAGAGACTTACTTGTTTGTTGCTTCATTTATTCTTGCTACGTCTAGTCGCCATGTTTCCTCATTCTTTGGTTTTCATCTTGTCTACTCTCTAACTAAGGGCTTCTTCTGGGCTAACTCTTTAGTCATGCCAATTAATCAACTCTCAAGACTTTTATTTTCTTGATCAAGATTTATTTCTGACCATGTTCTTATTCACCGCGCGGGAGAATTCAACCTCGCAGTGGCGCGTCTACCCTGCGTCTATCTCTGGTTGAAACTAAAATCTAAACTGACTACATCACGTGACGTGCGAGATTCGCACCTCTTGGGGTCAGTTGGGGTTATAACCGTCCTGGTAGTTTTCCATCCCCTGATCTGAAAAACAATGGCCCCCTTAGGGTTCTCGCTACAGGATCCGTCAACAACCCACGCCACCTCATAAATTATGTAACACTATTCTTCAATTAGCTATCTTGATTGGTAATGCGCCTACCATTGAGCAACGCTAATTCAACGCTAACTTAACTCGGGAAAGGCATTAACGTCTCAGTTATTGGTTAAATAGTGTCACTACTGTTCTTCTACAAGGGTGGCGTATTCTACTGTCTCTGCCGACAGGGTGATCGAAACGTAGATTAAAGTTAACAATTATCATTTGGATTTTTTGGACTGTTGTTCTCGTCTTTATTGTTATATATACAACGTTTCGGCCGATGTGCCCTCCGGCCTTCTTCAAGTGTTTCTTGGCAACCTTCTTGAACACGGTAACCTTTATTTCGAACTGGGGAGCCTTCATGTCGTAATCGGGAACCTTTACGGAACATCGAATCGAACCCTTTATACAATCCACCGGGGTAGACTGTTCTCATTCCGTTAATCATGACCGGGTACATGTGTTAAGTATTCTACGTTATTATCGCCCTTGGCCAGGATCGAACCTGAAACCGGTGGATCGAATAAAGGATTCGGTCTCTAAACGTTGTGTATGAAACAATAAAGATGAGAGACTACAGTTCGAAAAATCCAAATAATACAAATTATCAAGTCTCATCAACAAAAAAAATTAAAACAAAGTTAACGCGCGTTGTTAAGTGGAAGAACCACGTGGTCTGATGTTTAAAGAAAAAAGTGGAGAGTAATTCCAAGGGCAGATAACTCCTCACGGATCAATGAAAAGGTCAAGACTCTTAATTTTTGAAGTTGTTTAGTTCTCTACTTGAAAAAAACAAACAAGCTTGATGTCAAGAATAAAAATCAAAAATTTCTTTGTGAATAAAAAAAATGTTTACAAAAACGGATATCACGTAGTCATCAACGAAATTGTTTTGGTAATTTTTTTTATTTTTGTTTTATTTTATTTTATTTTATTTTTATTTTTATTTTTTATTTTTTTATTTTTTTTTAATATCAGCAGTGTTTATAAGGAAATCTTTTTTTCTGTTTTTTTATGCTTTGATATATTATTCATTAAGCAAGCGACAAATAATAATTTTGTATCGGTTAGATCAGTGGTTCTCAACCGGGGTTCATATGGACCCCTGGGGACCATATAACATTTTTGGGACCCAGGCAAGTAAAATGTATTTAACTATAAAAATACAATGGGATTTTTAAACAACGAATGGCTATGGGTGGGGGTGGTGGTCCACCAGAGTAAAATAGGATTAAAAGGGGGTCAATAGGTAAAAAAAGGTTGAGACCATTGGGTTAGATGTTTGCTGTAGGGTTTTTTTTTAGGTAGTATGAATGTTGTTAGAAAAGGTATATTTACTGGCAGGACTTGTGGATAGACCACAGTATGATGATTCAATTACTACAACGTTTAATATGTTTATTTAAGATCTATTGCAAATTCTTCAGTATATAAAAGTAAAAAAGTAAAGTCGTCGGGGTGGCCTAAAGTCGGTATCAGCCAGACAGCGAGGGAGTATATCTCTTTTTCACTAGCGCTAGACCAAGGAGATTTTTTTTGCATCTAAGGTGGAGCGCCACACCTACCATCAGCTCCTCACTAAACCACACTGATCCCTGTGCGACTCATTCGTTGAGTTGGCGAGGGCCGGTATCGAACCAAGAACCTTGCGATTCCTAGGCGTGTGCTCTACCGACTGAGCTAAACCGGATAATAATCTTGATTTATCTCACTCTTTTTTCCTTTCTTTCATCATTATGTTCGATTGACACAGATTAGCATTATCGCTTCCGCACGTTTACCCCTCTCTCTACCTTTCCACTACTCTCTTACTTTTTCTGTGTAGCATGTCTTTTTTCTTCCCCTTTCTTTCTTTCTTTCTTTCTGTCGGTATCAGCCAGACAGCGAGGGAGTCTATCCCCTTTTCACTAG
>CM042172.1:36750038-36770038 GCA_023376005.1 Doryteuthis pealeii | reverse complement strand
TACAAAATTTGCTGTTAATCGGCTAGTTACACCAAGCCCTAGTACCTATATGATTGTCCCAACCCTATTACCCTTGTGGCAAAACCCGAACCCTTTTTATCATATATGTGCTAAAAAGTGGAGGTTGGGGGTCCTGGATTAGACGTTAAACTGCATTTAATGCATGTAATGGTTAGCAAGCAAGATTCGCACACCATTGTTAGTGAGTTCGATTCTCACTGGGCGCCCCACACTTCTGGCCTTGTGCCACATATAAGCAAAGCTTAGTAAATAACTAAGCTTAGTAAATAACTATGTGGTATTTCCTATCTATCTATTTATCTATCTAGCTTTGGCACGCTTATACAGTATAAACTATGGACGCCTCACGTAGTTTAATGGTTAGCAATCTGGGTTAGCAGACCATTCAGAGTGAGTTCGATTCTCTTTGGGTGCCCCATACATCTGGCCTTGTGTCGCATATAAGCTATGCTTAGTAAATAACTATATAGCATTTCCTATTATCAAAACACTATACTTTACCTTTCCTTCGCCCCACGTCTCCTCTCTCTCTCTCTCTCTCTCTCTCTCTGGTGTATTGATGAATTATTCATTTAGCAAACTCAAATTGGAATTTTGTAATTCGATGGTTATTCATTGTTGTTTTTGTTTTTTTGTTTTTTTTCTCTATGAAAGCATGGGTTTTTTTTTGAGGGGTGTCTTTTTTTTTCTTTTTTGTTTTCGTTTTGTCTAATTTTTTTGTTTTTTGTTTGGTCTTTTTTTTGTTTTTTGTTTTGTCTTTTTTTCTAGAAATAAATTTCATCTCTCAAATGCCAAATGATCCGGGAAGATAGTTCAATAAGAGAGAGAGACAGACAGACAGACAGCAATAAGAAATACAATATAAACGTGCCAAAGATAGATAGATAGATAGATAGATAGATAGATAGGAAATACTATATAAGCGTGACTGAGAGAGAGAGAGACAGGCAGACAGCAATAAGAAATACTATATAAGAGTGTAAAAAGATAGATAGATAGATAGATAGGAAATACTATATAAGCATGACTGACAGAAAGACAGACAGCAATAAGAAATACTATATAAGAGTGTCAAAGATAGATAGATAGATAGATAGATAGATAGGAAATACTATATAAGCGTGACTGAGAGAGACAGACAGACAGCAATAAGAAATACTATATAAGAGTGTCAAAGATAGATAGATAGATAGATAGGAAATATTATATAAGTGTGACTGAGAGAGAGACAGAGACAGACAGACAGACAGACAGCAATAAGAAATACTATATAAGCGTGTCAAAAATAGATAGATAGATAGATAGATAGATAGATAGGAATTTCAATACTGGGGCGAATCAAGGTTTGTTGTTTTTTTGTTTTTCGGTTATTCTTTTGTTTGTTTTCAATATTTTAGTACACGTCCATGTTCGTGGCGCATATATCACGTGACCGAATGTAACCAATATAAGCTGGCGTCCTCGTTTCCGGGAAATACACATGATACCAGTTGGAAGGTGATCAGGTTAATTTCTAGGACAGAGGCTAAGTGGAGCGAACTTGGCAAACTCGATCGAGCGAGACCCACTTATGATTGATGAGTCTTGGGTGATTCTGCCAAAACAATGAGGTCAATTCTTAATGAAAAGCCACCGCCGTATGGCCTCCAATCGTAACTAGTTGTCATTTGGTAGTCTAGCTTGATTTATCAATAAATGAATTTTTATAATGCATCAGTTATTTATTTCAAACTTTCTAATTTTTTTCAGGTCACTTTACCTCTCCCCTTATTTTTGGGGCGTAAAATATCGTTGCTGTATTATGTGATTGATAGTTTTTTTGCATAAATAAAAAGACAAAAGACCGAATGTGTGAATAGAAGTAAAAAAAATTAAGAAATCTGCTCTGGTAGAAAATCAGTACCGAAAATCGTAAATAAAATGAAAACAAAAACTAACAAATAATTTTTGGAGATTTTTTTACTCATTTCAATGATTATTTAATTGGCTATTATCTTATAAAAGAAATAAATACATCAATATATGTTCCGTTTAAAGGGGGGCGTTAAATTTTTCAATACAGATTTTGACAAAAATTAATAATTGATACTAAAGTAAAGTAGTTATTAAAAAATTGTTTAGAATCTAATAATATGACATTTTTTAAACTTAACATCATGCTGCTCATATTTTTAAATGAATTTTAATTCATCATAGCAGAAATACCTAATTAAATCAGAAAGTTTGAAAATAAAATAATTAATGCATTATAAAATTCATTCATTGATAAATCAAAACTGAAAAATTTTCATTAAAATCGGATAATTCCATGATTTTTGATAAATTCTTTTCAATCGAAAGTGTTAAATTTATTTTGTAAACACAGATTTTACGGTAACTCACAGGGCCATTTTAAAATATATTTGATCAAAATCGACCGAAAAAATAGTTTTAAATGTATTAAAAATAAATTACATGTGTAATATTATTTTGCTTTGTTACTGATGCTCATTATGTTACTACTTTTCAACTTAGTGAATATATCTTTGAATAGAAAAAGACGCCCCCCCCCCAAAAAAAAACAACTAATGTTACTTTCAATCAAGAAACAAAATTGAGATATAGCATTTTTTTAAATAGTTTTTTTATAACATCCAAAATAAATGAAAAAGATCGATAAGATTACAACTAAATTCAAATATTCTTCAAAAGTTTTTTTTTGTTATACCATGTTCTATAATATAATGATAAAAACATTTAAGTAAAGTTGGCGGAGTGGCCTATTGTTGGTATCAGCCAGACAGTGAGGGAGTCTATCCCTATTTCACTAGCGCTTGACCAGAGAGATTGTTTTTGTATCTGAGGTGAAGCACCACACCTACTGTCAACTCCCCACTTTACTGCACAGATGAGATTAAACCAATATATGCTACTCATGCGCCGAGTCAGCAGGAACCAGTATCGAACCCAAAACTTTGCAATTCATAGGCGGGTGTTTTACCGATTGAGCTACCCCCCTAAAAAAAGCATATTTATTTATATAAAAATTTGACCTTAAATAATCGATTTAATTAATTTTAATTCGATTTTAAAATGAAAAGCAGACGAAAAAATGGGTATCCCTACATTACCCGTTACCCACACGCATGGTGTGAAGAAAAAGAAAATTGGTTAACACTGTGGTGACCCAGGTGGAGCAGGTTGACGAGTTGGGGTTGCTAAAAGAGTAATCTTTTGCGACCCACTCCTGCCTGGGGTCTGCTAAAACTGGGGTACAAACTTCTTCAGTCGTAGTCGAATCAACCGGAGCGAAGATAGTGGGTCTCGAAGGACCACTCTCACCTAAACCATTTCTAGAATGGAAAAAAAATAGAGGCGAAAAAATAAGTATTCGACTTGTTGAAAAGGGGGGGGGCAACAATGTCGTCGCCGTAAAAAGATCTTTAGCATCAAAAAAAAAATCGGTCGTCGTAAAAATTTTCAGTAACTCAAAATCCTCAGCAGCTGAAAAATCCGTCGTCGTAAAATCTTCAGCAACTGAAAATTGCAACTGACCTCCTGTCGTCACCCCACTTCTACTTATACTAGTTTCCCCTCAACATCCGGGTGTCTGCGCCCCACGCACGAAATTCTCGAACCAATCCCGGCCGCCGGAATCCGCATAGCTATCATCCGGGCACCTGGCACTTACATCCGGGCACCTGGCGCTTACATCCGGGGCTGTAGCATTTTGGCTTCGGTGCTAATGTGTCGCCCGTTCGCATTCTGAAGGACGTGGGTTCGATTCTACAGCCAGGTAAAGCCTAGCCCGCTTCCTTCGAGAATACGGTAAGCCTTGACGTTCGCCACTCACCTTGTGTTCTCTGTCACACCATTAACAATTCTCAGGTGAAGCAGTCAGTACTTTGCTTGTTCAGCGGTACCACGGAGATAAGTGGTTTCTGAACCGGAAGCAAAGGTAGTAGTTGATCTGGAAGAACCACTCTCGCTTGATCAGCCGAGGCCCAGAAGTAACTAGCCGTAGAAATAGCAGTCAGTAGAAGAAGCTGAAGTCATTGGGTGAGGAGGAAAAACCTATTTTATAAGCGTTGGTAACCTCCTCACCCCTCCAACATCCGACAGGACTAATCCATTTCTGGTCTCCCTCGACCGTACCAGTTGCTCCACCGGTACGTCACCAGGCCTTCTACCCGTTTTTTTTTTTTTTGTTTTTGTTTTTTTTTTCACCTTTCTGTGTTGCGTCAAGTAAAATCTAGCAATGAGACAGCGAAGAAAATGTTGGTTCATGCCTTAAACTAATGTGATTAGTATAAAAGTGAATACAAGAAGTTTTAGTTAAAATCGAAACCTCGCTTCAACCAGTCCATTTCGATAACATTAAACCAAGGCGCACCTGCTGCTAATTGTATTACGTAATAATTTGGCTGATACGATTTCTTGTTTACCTCCTATTGTAATCACGTTCATCTCCAAAATGTTTATTTGCTAATCTTCCACTACAGACGGCAAAGACTTCAATTAATTGCACTCACAAACAATCGTTTGGATGCTTCATAATTGCCACCTTGTGTCACATCCTACCTGCGGCGAAGGGGTTGCGTAAATACAAGGACGTCCTATCGTGGTGTAATGGTTAGCAAAGATTCTCGCAAGTCCATTACTACTGAATAGCGAGTACGATCCTCACTTACGCCCCAATACTGAATTAAAACCTGTTTATCTCCGCTCAAAAATTGACCTTGTGTCGCATCTTGCTTGTACGGAGGGGTTTAATAAATACATATACCTTCTATCATAATAATATATAATATATATTATATATATTATATATATATATATATTATATAATATATATATATATGTAGAATTAAACAAAATACACATCTCCTGTTTAACGATTTTATTTTTGATCTTTTCGAGTTTTCTGGCCAACTTTTTAATGTTTGGGTGGAATTCGTGGATAAGTCCACCAAAGTTCAAGTCCCGAGTACTTTCGACACTTATCCACGAATTCCACCCAAACATTAAAAATTTGGCCAGAAAACTCGAAAAGATCAAAAATAAAATTGTTAAACAGGAGATGTGTCTTTTGTTTAATTCTACATGTATAAATGAAAGAATGCTGCTCAAATACACATATACATATAATATATGTGTGTGTGTGGGCATATATATATATATATATATATATATATATATATATATATATGAAATTTAACATTTTTGAAAAAAAAAATGGTGTTTATAATTGCTGACAGAAATCTGTTTCGACTGCTTCAAACAGATTTCTGTCAGCAATTATAAACATCATTTGTTTTTTCAAAAATGTTAAATTTCATACTGTCGGATTAATTTCCATCTATGTTTCATATATATATATATATATATATATATATATATAATATATATATATATTTCTAAACTTCGACAGTATAAAAAAAAACTCCTGGTCTTATAGTCTGTAATTACACAATGCAACTTTCGTCTGGATAAAAATAATAATAAAAAAGAAAATACCAAATCATATGCACCACTAGAAAATAATCAGTCAACATTATTAAAATGGTCAAAATAAAAAATACTCTAAGAGTTGCCAAAGTTAAATTTACTAAAGTGGTCATTACAATAAGTAGACCTAATAGATACTAAAGTAAGCCTCAGAATAATCCTGATGATCCATTAGAAGAAACCTAGGTTATGCACACACACACACACACACACACACACACACAATATATTATATATATATATTATATATATAATATATATTATATATATATAAAGATAAATCAATGAGTCAAACGAACCTACTAAAAGTTTCGCTTAATGCTCTTCGGGCTGAGATCTGACTCACATCTCAGACCTGAAGAGCATTAAGCGAAATCTTTAGTAGGTTCGTCTGACTCATTAGATTGTGGTTTACTTTTTTATGCTTCAACACCATACAAAAATATCAGATATTATTTTGTTTCAATATTTGAACCAAATTAAGAAGTTATAATATCACTTATATACAATGCCCTGATGAGGGTTTAATGCACAGACCAAAACATTTTAACGCTAGCTAATACGTCAAACTATGATAAAATCATTCTCTGAATGCCTTGTTTTTTCATATTCCATAAGTTTATCTACTTGCCTAGGTTTGATTTAGTTTGTTGTATTTTACTGCATGTCAACCCCTGTTGGGTTATTTTATGTTCTGTTCGATTCATGCTTGATGGGTATTCAAATTTCTTTTAAAACATTCTTCTTAACGCATTTTTAAACTCGTTTTTTCTATTTAACCCATAGATGGGACCCTAACAGGTACTACCACTCCAGTTCAGAGTGGACCTAGGAGTAATGTTGATGAAGGAGTACTTTACACCCCCAGAGTTCCAGAACTGGGACTTCACCATTAGATACAGTTTAACGTCATAACCGGGACACTAAGAACCTCAGCCAACGCCTTTTAGCACATATATGATTGAGGGTTGGGGGTTAGTCATAAGGGCAATGGAGTCGGGACAATCATATAGGTGCTACGGCTTGACGTTACTGGAAGACTGATCGGAGGGGGCCGCTCCGACCACCCGTCTAGTCTCAGTAAGGGTCAAAGTGGAATGTTGCATATCATGGACTGCTACCCCCCCCCCCGAGGATTCCGTCGTTAAGCATCACGGGTCGCCATTCAGGACTAACAGGTGGTGTCATTGGATAGGGTGTTACCTCTCTGCAGAGGTGCAGTCGGTGTATTTTAAAGCCCCAGCCGACAGGGCTTCAACTTGCCGAGTCAATACCAGCAAAATCTGTTATCGCTGTTGGGTTAAACTTGCAAATCCGCCTCAAAATTAAAACGGAAACTTATTTGGTGATCCATGACAGTTTAACTACAGTATATGAATGAACATTTTTGCGAATTAGGTTTAGGGGTTTGGGGATTAAGGTTGTTTTTAATTAGGTATTGCTTAAAAAAAAAAATTACTATACATTTAATGTGGAAAAATATTTTTTTTTAAACCAAGTTTAATTGAAATTATACATTACAATACTAACACAAACAACTGAGACTAATGTGTCTACCGTTGAATTCAATAATTCATTTCAATTGTTAATTAAATGTATAGTAATTTGGGGTTTTTGTTGTTGTTTTTAAAGCAATACGTAATTAAAACAACCTTAATCCCCAAACCTCTAAACCGAATTCGCAAAAAAGGGTAATTTTCACCTTTAGTTGGCTAAATTCCTAGCAAATAAGGCAATTAGAGTAACCTACCTTGACTTTCACTTTGAATCAAGCCGGTAGTCATTTAGAAATTCTTCGTGCGAAATAAACAAATCTTAGAAACTTTTTCGAAGATAATACAACTGCATGCATTAACATAAAAATATCATAAAATGTCTTCTTAATAACAATTAAGTTAATTTCAGATAATGCGCACGCACAATTTTATGCTAGGAATTTAGCCAACTAAAGGTGAAAATTACCCCAAAAAGTTCATTCATACACTGTAGTTAAACTGTCATGGATTACTAAATAAGTTTCCGTTTTAATTTTGAGGCCGATTTGCAAGTTTAACCGATGAAATATAATTAAAATAAAATCTGTTACGGCTGTTGTTACCCTTGACAGAGGTTAATAAATGGTTGTCGTATTTATTTGGCTTATACACGCACAAAAGTTTTTGCTTACGTATGTTTATCTTTTAATTTTCTTATTTCGTTCGCCGAAACAATCTTCCTGTTTTGCGCACGGAAGTTGTCTTTTTCGAGAAATTGGGTAATTATTTTTGGAGATCTGTTTTTGAAGAATATTCTCACTTGGGTATTCAAATAAAAAAAAAGAGAAAAAAAAGAAAATATCTTCGGTGATGATCGATGACTTTCATTTAAACCACGTCTTAACTTGGACAGACACACACTTGAGGTTGAATAGTTACAGCTCAGTCTGAACGAACCTCTTCAGATATTTATTTTGGAATAGTCTTATCATATTCTACGGTCGATCGACTCAGCCGCCGGATTTAGAAAATGAAATCTTATTATAATGGAGGTATTGAAGTCAGTTAGTCTACTGTTGGTTTTAATAACAGCAGCTAACTAAGTACAACTCAAGCAGTGTCCAAGACAGCTGATATAAATAGGAATCAAGAATGATCCATCCATGAATCTGGGTGATTTGGGTGATTCCATTCCTTGAGTTCTGATTGGCTGCTTGACTGCTTGATTTGAATGACATTGTGGAGTCTTCTCAGTCGGTAGAGCGTTCGGCTAGAAACCACAAGGTTCCTAGTTCGATACCGGTCCTCGTCAACTCAGCGTTATGAGTAGCACAGGGATCTGTGCGGTAAAGTAAGGAGCTGATGGTAGGTGTGGCGCTCCACCTCAGATACTAAAACCATCTCCTTGGTCTAGCGCTATTGAAAAGGGGATAGACTCCCTCGCTGACTGGCTGATACCGACTTTAAGCCGCCCCGTCGACTTTACTTTTTACTTTTTATATATACTTTGCCATTTTGCAGTGGACTTTGTAGCATTCGGGTTTGTATTTGAGTTACAACCGTTTGTTGCCTTGTCTTCCCAGTTCAACGGTAATTGGAACTTTAATTATTCTTCAGGAGGGTGTGTGTTTGACTGTCAGTAACCGAAACTATATTACGACTCAAGTTAAAAATCATTTTAGTTATTTACATCACATTTTCCATGATTTTATTTTTATTTAAACCTCAGTTATTAATAACACTGTTTTACATTATTAATACTGTTGTAGCGAATGTCTGCCCCTGCTGATATGGAATTGTGTCCATAAGGGTTATCTTCCATGGCCAATTGGGTTTTCCCCACTGAGTGACACTACTCGCTAATACTATTTTTATTTAAATCTCAATTATTGATAAAATTGTTTTACATTATTAATACTGTTGTAGCGAATATCTGCCCCTGCTGATATGGACTTGTGACCAAAAGGGTTATCTTCCATGGCCGATTGCCTAATGGTCATATGGTCCGAAATCTCCACTGAGGTTTATACAAATATATCGCTGTGCGCGAGGTACGAAACTGCTGTTGGATATCCTAGAGTGAATGTTCGCTTTTCATAACACTTGCTTAAACTAATAATTGAATATGTTTAATACGAAAATACTTAGCTGCAAACACAGTAAAGAATTTAAGAGTATTAATTTTAAAGTAGCAACCATAGTGGAAGAATAGCGTCAACTTGTTTTATTCTAATTTATATTTAAAGTTATCTAACGTATAGGGGTTTTGTCGTTAATTGTTTTATTTTCATAGTTTCCTCCGGATATACATACATACCAACTGCCCTTTATATATAGATAGATATATAGTTTGTTTTATTTTAATATATATTTAAAGTGATCTGACGTATAGGGTTTTACAAGAAAATTGTTTACAAACAAGAAATAGTCGCATAATGTTCTTCTCGGTGGAGTGGGGTGAATTTGAAAATGTTTAATACGAAAATACTTAGTAGCAAACTCAGCAACGAATCTAAGAGTATTAACTTTAAAGTAGCAGCCAAAGTGGACGAATGGCGTCAACTTAGTGTATTTTGTAGCAAAAAAAATTAAGAACATAATGAAGTAATCTAAACTAATAAAAAGAATAATGAAAATATTTAATGTATGAATCTAGAGATCTAATGTAGCGTAATTATTATGGTCTACGGGGAATTCAGGAATTGAAAAATAAAACTGTAATCGGATTTCTGGAGAAAGAGAAGAAAAAGAAATAAGAACAAAGGTTAAAATTTGGAAGAGTAAATACAAAATAGGGTGCCAGCAATGACCGAAGAATGGCCCCGGAAGTAAATTTAAAAATAAAAACGGAAGTTCCGGGTTTTGACCGGAAACGGATGTGACGCCGGGACGAGAAACAAGAGAGGAGATGGAGCTTTCTTTTCGGCTGTGCTCTGGTGGGAATCAGACGTTGCTCCCGGTTCCTCGTATGGGTTTGGAATAGTAGTACTGAACATGGTATTATATTAAAAGATAGAATAATTTGACCATACCCTCTCTCTCTCTCTCTCTCTCTCTCTCTCTCTCTCTCTCTCTCTCTCTCTCTCTATTTTCTCTATTTTCTCTCTATCTTTCATTCTCCTGAAAAAGAACCCACGAGCCACGAGCCTGGAAAGAATAAACAACCCTTTGTGTCTATAAGTCTTGAGTATGTTGTTTCTGAACTAACGACTATTACTACTACTAACGACGACTACTACTACAAATCGAACTTGGTCCTATGCAACACTAATTTAAGAGGTTGGTTGATTGGATTTTACGACATGTCAACCCCTGTTGGGTTATCTTATGCCGGTGACATTTTGTTTTATTCATTCTTGTTGGGTATTCATTTTATTTACCATAGAAGGAACCCTTACAGGTGCTATCACACTGGGGCAGAGTAGACCTGGAAGTAATTTCATGTGCAACTTCTCGAATTTGTCGGTTGAAGTATCCATATCATTGTCTGTGTTCTGAAATTCAAGCGACAAAATGTAGAGATATCACACCAGAAGACATGGACATGGTTAAGAAGAGGAAACCTCAAGAGAGAAACTGAATCTCTTATAATCGCCGCACAAGACAATACCATAAGAACAAATTATATAAATGCAAAAATTGATAAGACGCAGCAGAATAGCAAGTTCAGAATGTGTGGAGACAGAGACGAAACGGTTAATCATATAATAAGCAAATGCAGCAAATTAGCACAAAGAGAGTACAAGATTAGGCATGACTGGGAGGGAAAGGTGGTCCACTTGGAATTGTGCAAGAAATTCAATTTTCACCACACAAATGGTATATGCACAAGCCTGAATCTGTCCTGGCGAATGAGACGCATAAAATTCGCTAGGACTTTGAGATAAAGACGGATCATCTAATCCCGGCCAGGAGACCAGACCTAGCATTAATTAACAAAAAGAAGAAAACGTGTCATCTTGTTGATTTTGCCGTCTCAGCGCATCACAGAGTGAAAGAAAACGGAAAGATAGACAAATACTTCGACCTGGCCAGAGAGCTGAGAAAAACTGTGGAACATGAAGGCAAAGGTCGTACCAATTGTAATTGGTGCACTTGGAACGGTCCTCAAAGGTCTGGAAAAAAATTTGTGTGAATTGGAAATCAGAGGAAAAATCAAGACCAATCAAACTACAGCTTTTTAAGATCGGCTAGAATGCTCAGAAAGAGTCCTGGAGACCTAAGGAGACTTGCTGTCATTCAGCCTCCAGTGAACCACCGATTACAGCAGGTGTGAAAAACTTGATAGAATTATTTATTTATAATTAGATATTTAAGATTATTTATTAATAATCAAATATTTGTAATTATTGATATTTAATCTAAATATTTAAAGCGATTTCTGAATTGAGTTTGACTAAAGACAGGAAATATAAATATGTTCAAGAAATTAGGGAAACAAGTTGTGGTATTTTCTTCAAATAAAAATTTACAAGAGTAATTATTAGGCATTTTATGTCAAATAGAAAGATACATGAATATATACGATATTAGAATCAATTTGAGAAAGAAAGGGATAGATAGAAAGAGGCCGAGAGAGAGATATGAACGGAGATAGATAGATAGATAGGTAGATAGATAGATGAGCTGAGGTAGATAGATGAGCTGAGGTAGATAGATAGCTGTTGACTGATATATATAAATAGAGAGAGGGAGAGAGAGAGTGTATGTATTTATAGATATGAACAGAGATAGATAGATAGATAGATACATGTACAGACTCAGATAGATAGATAGATAGATAGATAGATAGATAGATGTACAGGCTCAGATAGATATATAGATGTACTGGCTGAGATAGATAGATAGATAGATAGATAGATAGATAGATAGGCTCAGATAGATAGATAGATAGATAGATAGATAGATAGATAGATAGATAAAAAGGCTAAGATAGATATATAGATGTACTGGTTGAGATAGATAGATAGATAGATAGATAGATAGATAGATAGATAGATAGATGTACAGGTTCAGATAGATAGATAGATAGATAGATAGATAGATAGATAGATAGATAGATATAAAGGCTGATATATATATAGATGTACTGGCTGAGATAGATAGATAGATAGATAGAGAGAGAGAGAGAGAGAGAGAGAGAGAGAGAGAGAGAGAGAGAGAGAGAGAGAGAGAGATGTACAGGCTCAGATAGACAGATAGATAGATAGATAGATAGATACGTACAGACTCAGATAGATAGATAGATAGATAGATAGATAGATTTGACTACTTATGTACTTTCTTATAAAAACAACCAATTAATCTTTGATTACAAATCCATTCCTTCTAATTACCTGAGCCTGACAATTTCTCAATACACGCATCCAGAAAACGTCATTTCTATATAAGCTGGCAAACAATTAAGTGTCCCGGTCTGACGCGTTGGTCTCGGATGTATTTGAATGGAACAGAGGCCCCAGTCTAGTTGCTAAATGTATTTTTAAGCTTTTGTTTGGATAACGGAGAGAAAAGAAAAAAAGGGTGGGTTTTTTTTTTAAGTTGCCGCCAAAATAACCACTGATCTTATCTCTAACCCCAACGCTGATCTTTCTACTTGAAGTTGTTGGTTTCTTTGTTTTGTTTTTTTGTTTCCTAATTTGGGATCTTTTAGAGAGAGAGAGAGAGAGAGAGAGAGAGAGAGAGAGAGAGAGAGAGAGAGAGAGAGAGAGAGATGAATAAGAGAAAGCGGGCATCTTTACCCATACAGCAATTATTTTCTGGGTTTTTTTTATTTGGGGTCTTTTAGAGAGAAAAAGAGAGTGAAAGATAGAGAGGGGGAGAGAGAGGTGAATAAGAGAAAGCGGGTATCTTTCCCCCATACAACAATTATTTTTTGTTTTTTATTTGAGGTCTTTTAGAGAGAAATGGAAAGAGATAGATAGATAGATAGATAGATAGATAGATAGATATACAGGCTTATCTCTAACCCAACGTTGATCTTTCAACGAAGCTGTTTTTCCCTAATTTGAGGTCTTTGAGAGAGAGCGAGAGAGATAGACAAACAGACAGACAGACAGATAGATATTAAAAGACCTAGATAGATAGATAGATAGATAGATAGATATTAAAAGACATAGATAGATAGATAGATAGATAGATAGATAGATAGATAGATATTAAAAGACATAGATAGATAGATAGATAGATAGATAGATAGATAGATATATAGATAGATAGATATTAAAAGAGCTAGATAGATAGATAGATATATAGATAGATAGATAGATAGATAGGCTAATCTCTAACGTAACGCTGATCTTTCAACGAAGTCTTTTCCCTAATTTAAGATCTTTGAGAGAGAGACAGAAAGAGACAGAGAGAGAAAAAGAGACAGAGAGAGAAAAAGAGACAGAGAGAGAGACGGGGAGGGAGTAAGAGAGAGGGCATCTTTTAACAGCTAATTACGTCTCTCACATTCAGCCTATGTGTTTTTATATTTGGTATATTTTACAACCACACAGAGAGAGAGAGAGAGAGAGAGAGAGAGAGAGAGAGAGAGAGAGAGAGAGAGAGAGTGAAGAAGAGAGATGGTGAGTAAGAGAGATAGCATCTTTTAACAGCTAACCACTTCTGTAACATTCATCAATTTTTTTCTTTTAGTTCTTTATTTTTTATTTGGGATCTTTTTACAGAGAGAGAGAGAGAGAGAGAGAGAGAGAGAGAGAGAGAGAGAGAGAGAGAGAGAAGGGAAGGTAGTAAGAGAGAGGGAGCATCTTTTAAGCTAATAAGATCTCTCACATTTATCAATTCGTTTTTTTGTGGGGGGGTCTTTTACACACACACACACAGAAGGAGAGAGTGATGGGGAGGTGACTAAGAGAGGGGTGGGGGGGACATCTTTTAACAACTAATCGCATCTCTCACCATCAACATCCCATTGAGATCTCTAACGCTCTATAAATAATGGATCTCTAAATAGAACTTGGAAAGTGTTTGGACTGGAGACGAGGTGGTTGTTGATTATTAATAACTACGGATCAGACAGTGAATTTCTTGCAAACTGAAGCCGACTGGGATTTCGTCCCATTAGCCACTCCAGAAACGAAACATGACTCCAATTAAATCCCCGCTTAGCACACTGGCGCACCATAATCTTTCGTCTCGTATTTTTCTTCACATTTTCATGCAGACTATAATACTCACTATATTTTTTTTATTTTTCAGACTGTTGTTCTCATTTTTATCGTAATATATAAAAAACACGACGTTTCAGTCGTTGTGCTCTCCGGTCTTCCTCAGGTGTAGCGGAGAGTACAACAGCCGAAATGTTGAGTTTTTATATATAAGTTGTTGTTTTTTTTTTATAATTTATAATTGTATTCATAATTTATATATAAAAGTAGTCGGGGCGGCCTAAAGTCGGTATCAGCCAATCAGCGAGGGAGTCTATCCCCTTTTCTATAGCGCTAGACCAAGGAGATAGTTTTGGCGTCTGAGGTGGTGCGCCACACCTACCATCAGCTCCTTACTTCACCGCACAGATCCCTGTGCTACTCATACGCTGAGTTGGCGAGGACCGGTATCGAACTAGGAACTTTGTGGTTTCTAGCCGAACGCTCTACCGACTGAGCTAACCCCATAATTTATATATAATTATATTTAATATGATAAAGATGAGGACAACAGTCTGAAAATAATACATATCAAGCCTAAAAAGAAGAAAAACAATTTAAACACTTAGACACTTACTTAGTCTAGATGGTCGGTCAGTGAGGCCCCCCCCCCCCGATCAATCGGCTGGTCATGTCAAGCTCTAGCACCTATATGATTGTCCCAACCTTATTGTTCCTATGACAAGCTCCAACCATTTTTATCATCCATGTGCTAAAAGGCTGTGGCTGAGGGTCTTCATGTCCTGGGAATGATGTTAAACTATATTTGATGGTGAGGTTCCAGTTCTGGAACTATGGGGAATGTGGACCACCCCTTCATCAGCATTGCTCCCAGGTCCACTTTGACACGGGATCCCATCTATGGGATAAATAGAAAATATTGTTTATAAAAACTTTCTACCAAACTATCACTTATAACAAACTTGAACTTTACCCTATAAACTTATCCCTTAAACTGATTTCCAATCCACTTAGCAACAAACAACTGCAAAAAACCTACTGTCAAAATCAATAAAGATCCTTAGAAAAAAGAATTAACAATAAATTTGACCACCCCTCATAACTGTTAGGAAGACCTAAGGGAAATAGAGTTGCTCCCCTTGATCAGAAGGGGGCTGTTGGGAAGCCGGAAGTGGGGTTTCCGCCATGTCACTTTTGGTTTGGGGTTCATTCTGGGTGGAAGCACATGCACAGCACGGTTGAGCTAGTTATGTCATTTTTAGGGTAGAAACATTCTCTACCCTGTGTTTAATAAAACTTTGTTAATTTTACAACAACCAGATCTTGCATTATCATTCAGTCTTCCGTATTTTATCTGTATGTAAAAACATAACAATAACCTACTGCTTGGCATAAAATAATCCTGAATGGGTTGAAATGCCGTTAAAATCAATCAACCAATTAAAATATTAGAAAAAATTATTAAACTTAATGCCTGTTTATATCATAAATTTTCATTAGTATTATTTACCTTTTACGGGTTGTTGTTCTCATCTTTATTGTTATATACACAACGTTTCGGGCGATATGCTCTCCGAACTTCTTCAGGTGTTTCTTGTCGAACCCGGGAACTTTCTATTCGGAAGATTAAATAATACAAATTATCAAGGCTTCTCTATAAAAAAAATTAAAGAAAAATATATACTAGCATGACCTGTGAATATACCACAGTGTGATAGTCTGATTATTTCAATGTTTGATATTTTTACTTAAAATCTACTGTGAAATAGTCCTCTCTCTCTCTCTCTCTCTCTCTCTCTCTCTCTCTCTCTCTCATTCTCTCTCTCTCTCTCTCTCTCTCTCTCTCTCTCTCTCTCTCTCTCTCTCTCTCTCTCACTCTTACTCCTTTTTGATCTTTCCTTCTTTTCATCTTTTCATTATGTTTGATTGAAACAGATTAGCGTTATTGCTACCACACAGTCACCCCTTCTCTCCATGTTTACCCTACTCTCTTTCTCTCTTTCTTTCTTTCTTTCTTTCTTATATTTTTTCTGTGTAGCATATCTCTTTTCTTCCCTTTCTCTCTTTATAATGAAACGGAATGGTCCATTATCTAGCTGAAGTGACGACACTCATAAGAAATAAGAATTCTGTGGTCAAGCCACACTAGATAATAAGGATTTACATGTTTTCATTTCATCTTGGACGATTTTTAACCAGGGAGTTTTACAAGATGATAACGGTCGTACAAATAAGGAACACGAGCATTAATATATAGATAAAAATCATACAATAGGTAGTGTTCACTTCCGCCAGTATCTTTTGGTGTCAATGTCTACCCGGAATATATTTCCAGGATACTACACTCTCAAGGCATGAAATAACACTAGACGGGTTTTGATGCCGTTAAAATAAATCAATCCGACAATCAGATATATATGATTGGAACGTTTGTCAGTTTCTGGACATTTGTCATGTGACTGTCATGTTCATTTGTCTTGGCCAATCAGAAACGAGGCCGGGTGAAATGTATCCAATTATATTTGCATCGATTATTGGGTATATCCAACGGCCAATAATGATCTTTGAAATGATATTGACGGGTCGAAATTCTTTTAATTCTTTTACATACGCGAAAGTTATAGAAATTTGTCCTGCTTCGAGAAGTATGGTACAAGGTCATTAATTAATAAACACAAATCATAGAAAAATTATTAAATGCAGCGTCAAAAATTGTATTTTTAACGTAGGGATTTAAATGTATTGCAGTGCACAAAACAATTAATTTTTAGCAACTTACTAGTTTTTTGGTTGGATCCCCTTGCCTCATATGATAGAGACGTCTCAGTATCATTGACAGGTTGGTTTCGCAGGAATTTTTCCGTGCTGTATCGTGGTCGAAGCAGATTAGTTTCTGACTATCCTGCTGAAGTCCCGGTTTCGATTTCTGTCGGAGGGAAATCGTTAGTATACATCGCTGATGAAACTTAATAAAGTTGAAACAGTATGTACGCTATTCTATACACCGAATGATTCTTTGCGAAATTCACTTGTCATTATTATCTTCTATAATTATCGAATTTTATGCGATATGTGCATTGTAATTGCCTTCAAGCAAAAATATAAATATTAATGTTTTTTTTTTTCAACAATGCTTCTAAAATAAACAAACATCCAAAAATCTTATATATATAGTGAGCTCTAGGTAGATAATTCAGATTCGGGGAAAGTGAGTTTGCAAAGTGAATTCAATTTTTTTTTTAAATAAATACGACCGGAGAATTAAAAAAAAAACATTAAAATCATTTTGTAAGATTTCTAAGAACTGGAACGTTTGACCTAATTCAAATTTAGATGGACCCGATTAAGATGTTGAGAAGGTAGTGGTTAGTTACTTCTGAAACTTAACATACGAATATATTTCACACTTTCGAATCAGTCTCTTTACACTCACAGAAAAACTAACATATATAATGATGAGGTAATCAAGATATACATAAAGAGGGAAAAGGTAAAAGGCAGAATATTAGGTAAGAGACGGGTCATTTTTTTACTTAATTACAAATTACAACTAATTAGAACATATTAGAATGATCTTTTTCAAACCTAACTCAATCCTAGAACTTAGGAATATTTTGATATGAATTTTGTGTCATTAATCTAAATAGGAAAAAAGCCTTTAGCAAACAATCATTGATTTACTCGGCTTTAGTATAATAATAGATATTTGTAAAAATTTTAGGCGTACAAAATGTTATTAGAGCTTTTAAAAAAGACCCACTAATAGATTTATTATTAAAAAAAAGAATAATGTATTTATAATGGGGGGAGGCAAAGGCGAAAGAAACGAGTAGCTAGCTAACTGGTTTCGATCCTCGCTCAACAGAACTAAATATCAAGGATAGTAGATTAAAATAAGTAAATGGGACAAGTAAGAAAAAGAAACAATAAAAGAAAAGAACAATTTTTCTTTTCTCCTAAAAGGGGAGGGAAATGAGACTACGGATTAATATTTAAACCGAGTAAGCCCTCTCTTACTCTAGTTCGATACCGGTCCTCGCCAACTCAGCGTATGAGTAGCACAGGGATCTGTGCGGTAAAGTAGGGAGCTGATGGTAGGTGTGGCGCACCACCTCAGATGCTAAAACCATCTCCTTGGTCTAGCGCTATTGAAAAGGGGATAGACTCCCTCGCTGACTGGCTGATACCGACTTTAGACCGCCCCGACGACTTTACTTACTTTACTATTATAATAGATATATATCGTACCAAGTGTGCAGCCTCCCTGTCGGCTGGGGCGTTAGAATGCACCGACTGTACCTCTGCAGAGGGGTAAGACTCCCCCAATGGGGCCACCTGTTGGCCGTGGGTGGCGACCCGTGATGCTTAAGGATAGAACCCAGGTGGTTGAGCAGTCCATGACTTGCAATACACCACTTTGGCCCTTTCTTAGGCTAGACGGGTGGTCTGGGAGACCCCCTCCAATCAATCGGCTGGTCACGTCAAGCCCTAGCATCTATATGATTTTCCCAAACCTATTGTCCTTATGGCAAGCCCCAACCCTTTGTTATCATACGGATGCTACAAAGCGGTGACTGAGGATCGACATGTCCTGTGAATGACGTTAAACTCTATCTGATGGTGAGGTTCCAGTTTTAGAGTTTTGGGGAATGTGGAGCACCCCTTCATCACCATTGCTCTCTGGTACACTCTGGCTCGGAGTGGAAGTACCTGTTAGGGTCCCATCTATGGGTTAAATAGAAAAATGTATTTATAAAAAAATTGTGTATCCTTTAAGAATGACTTTATTTCAAAACTTTATCGGCATTAAATGACCTACTGCGGTTGATATGCCGTAAAACAAACCAAACCAAACTAAACCAAGTGAACAGTCACCAGAGTGTGTTTAGTTTTGTCCGTGAGGCGGCAAACATTGTCTAGTCCCGTGTGTCTTTCCGACAACAAAGGGTAAGACATGTTAAGTAAACTTACAAAGTAAGAAATGTCTGCAAAAAGCAGAAGAGAAAACATACAAGGAAAAAAAAGATACGAGTTTCAACTGATGTAGTTAGAAAAATAATTTCCTTTTTCTCTCAGAAAAAAAATACTTGACTTCAAGCGGAATATTCATATAAAAAGAAAGTATTTAAGAAGATAGAAATGATACCGTAAGACTACAAGAGAATACATACATACATAGAGACAGACAGATAGATAAATAGATCGAAACCAACACTACGTATATATATATATATATATTATATATATATATATATATATATATATATATATATGAAGTTAAAGCTAATGATTCAGATATACCTACTAATATACCTATGATGCAGATTCTTGCCCTGATGAGTGAGGAGGACCGGTGTTGCTTTTTAAACCGTAGAGAGAAAGACCCCGAAACGGTTTGCACATTCTCTCATGATGAGCCCATGCATTTGTAAACATCCTTTGTTTTTTCGATATATCATATTTACTCTGTCGGATTAAGTTCCAATTTTATTTCATATATATATATATATATATATATATATATATATACTTTCAATAAGAAAGAAGAACTTAACAAACCTTCATTTGGCTATCTTTTACTCTCAAATTCTTTAAATGTATATTCTTTCTCGTGTATCAATCTTATTTACTAGTCAAATTACATAAATTGAATAAATGATAACGATTCAAAGATTGTAAACATTATTTTGGGAAACCCTATATATATATATATATATATATATATATATATATATATATATATATATAAATAAATAAATATATATATATATATATATATATATATATATATATATATATATCCTACGATGATACCTAATACATACACAATCACATGTACACACACACACACACACACCCACACACACATATATAGATATATAGATATATAGATATATAGATA
>CM042172.1:36732538-36745038 GCA_023376005.1 Doryteuthis pealeii | reverse complement strand
ATATATATATATATTCGTGTGTGCTGCTTGCTTGATAAGGAATTTGTTTACATTCAAGATTTTAATTTTTTTTTAAATTTTCAGTTGATAAGCTGCCATGTGTGCTTATGTAAGCATTTAGCAAATATATAGAAGGAGGACAGCATTGAAACTAATCTACAACAGCGGGTTTAGAATTCCCCACATAGTAAACTACTTTTAAATGTAGAGTGTATTTGTGCATTATGATATCTAATAACATTATGTTGTAATGTGTTGTGTAAACTAATTTCTTTAGTGGAATTAGTTAATGTCCAATGGACACCGAAAAGCGATCTGGTGAAATACCCATGTGGTTTGCAGAAAATTGAATTCACAATTTAGTTTACTGCACGCTTAGGTTTGTTTTTATGATTTGTTTGGGTTTTTAATAAGAAGAAGAAGAAGAAGAAGAAGAAGAAGAAGAAGAAGAAGAAGAAATGGGAAATAATAGAAGAAGAAGAAGAAGAAGAAGAAGAAGAAGAAGAAGAAGAAGAAGAAGAAGAAGAAGAGAAGAAGAAGAAGAAATGGAGAAGGCAAAGAAGAAGAAAGAAGAAGAAGGCAAAGAAGAAAACAAGAACAAGAACAAGAAGAACAAGAACAAGAAGAAGAAATGGGAAATAATAGAAGAAGAAGAAGAAGAAGAAGAAAGAAGAAGAAGAAGAAGAAGAAGAAGAAGAAGACACACGCAAGAAGAGAGACAGACATACAAAGATAGACTGGGAGACAGACATATATAGAAAAAAAGAGAGCGTGAGAGAGAAGAGAGAGGGGAAGAAGAAGAAGAAGAACAACAACAACAACAACAACACAACAACAAATAAGAACGTGTCTCGTGTCGGCCATGTTGAATTTGTCTCTTTTTTTTTTTCTCCCCGAATAGACAATACTCAATAAGAATCAGTACGTTGACGTGTTGCGTTGGTCTCGCTGTGTTAGATGTGTGTGTCCCGAAGTTGGCAAAATGCCGAGATAGTCGAAGCTTTATTGGGGGCGGGAGTTTTGAAAGGGCCAGTGCTTGGTAGGGGGCGTTGGCAGCTGTGCTTTTATTAACTGTTGTAAAGATAGTACACTCCCCGACACCCGCCAAAAATTGATAACTAAAAAAAAAAAAAAAAAAAAGATGGTAACGAGACAGATATGGAAAGTTTTGTTTATTTTTATTATTTTTGTCTCTTGCGAGTTTAATTTAAGACAGCCATTATAGGGTCAAGAAGGCCGGAGCCAATAATTGACGGGGGGTCGGGGGACTTCGGCTTTATAATTTTTAGTTGACAATAACAAATATTTTGCGTGGGTAACACCGGCTGTGTCTTCTTCTTCTTCTTCTTCTTCTTCTTCTTCTTCTTCTTCTTCTTCTTCTTCTTCTTCTTCTTCTTCTTCTCTCAAGCTCTCTTTCTCTCTATCTATATCTGTCTACCTGTTTATCTTTATATGTCTCTTACTCATTCACTCACTTTAACTCTCTCTCTCTCTCTCTATATATATTATATATATAATATATATATATATATGAGTAAGAAAAGGTGGAATGAAAACATCACACAATGCTGTTAAAGAAGAAAACAATTTATAATATAATCATAGCTGATATTGATCAATATTTCGATTTTACAAAAATCATCATCAGAGCTCATTCACTCCCGTAGTTGTTTGGGTCGGAGAGGAAAGTTAAAATGAGTTTACAAAACAAAAACCTTAATACTGCAAAAAACGAAAGACGTTACAATATTCACCAACGTGGGCATTTCGCGCCATATATATGTCGGTGAGATGCCCACGTTGGTGAATATTGTAACGTCTTTCGTTTTTTGCAGTATTAAGGTTTTTGTTTTGTAAACTCATTTTAACTTTCCTCTCCGACCCAAACAACTACGGGAGTGAATGAGCTCTGATGATGATTTTTGTAAAATCGAAATATTGATCAATATCAGCTATGATTATATTATAAATTGTTTTCTTCTTTAACAGCATTGTGTGATGTTTTCATTCCACCTTTTCTTACTCATATTGTCGGATTAATTTCCTTTCTTTTTACTTATATATATATATATATATATATATATATATATGCGTGTGTGTGGTATGTCTTCATGTCTATCTCTGTCTGTCTGCCTCTCTTCCCGGATGTATGTTATTGTATGTGGTTAGAGGATCTCTCTCTCTCTCTCTCTCTCTCTCTCTCTCTCTCTCTCTCTCTCTCTCTCTCTCTCTCTCTCTCTCTCCACACACACACACACACACACACAGACACACACATATATATATACATATATATATATATATAATCTGGAAAAACGTAGTGTTCTAAAAATGATGAATTTATTATGATGTTTATGTCGACGTTTAAACGTTTCTATTTATGTAAAAACCTTCTTCAGAACAATAGAAAAGTAAAAGATTTTTTGTTGTTCAAACGGTGATGGATGTTTCTAGAATATGATCTTTTTTTTTATAAATATTTTTTCAAATAAATGTTTTGAACAACAAAAAAACTTTTACTTTTCTTTTTTATTTCATTTTTAACCAGAGGGTGTTGCAAGATGATAACGGACGTACTTTTAAGGAACACGAGTACTAATATATTTTTGCATTTCGTCTTGCACGATTTGGAAGGTTTTATTTTTAACTAGAGGGTATTACAAGATGATGATGGACGTATGTTTAAGGAACTCGGATATTAATATATAAAAGATTTATAATTATGTTTATAAATGTTTAATTACTTTATTGTGTTTTCTTGTTTAGCAATGCTAATTTAAATTGATACAAAGAAACGAAACGGATAAGCAACACCAGATAATCAGAATTTACATTTTTGCGTTACATCTTGGATTATTTGGACGTTCTTATTTTTAACTAGGTTTTCAAAGATTATGACGAACATACTTTTAAGGAACACTAGTATTAATATATTTTTGTATTTCGTCTTGCACGATTTGGACGGTTTTATTTTTAACTAGAGGGTGTTGCAGGATAATGACGGTCGTACTTTTAAGGAACACGAGTACTAATATATAAAATATTGATACTTATTTTTATAGATTTTTAATTACTTTATTTTGTTTTATTGGTTTAGTAATGCTAATTTAAATTGATACAAAGAAACGAAACGGATAAGCAACACCAAATAATCAGGATTTACATTTTTGCGTTTCATATTGAACGATTTGGGCAGTCTCATTTTTAATTAGATGTTGCAAGATGATGACGGGCGTACTTTTAAGGAATATGAGTATTAATATAGAGATTTTTTTTATTTTTGATCAGTACACCCCCCTCCCTCAAAATCCCGCTTTATACTAGAGATAATATACTTTTACTTATCCTTCTTTCTTTAATAAAAACGGAATTGTCTATTATTTAACTGAGGTGACGACACTCATAAGATATAAGAATTCGGCGAATAAGTAACACCAAACAATCACGATTGACATTTTTGCGTTTCATCTTGGAAGATTTGAACGAACTCCTATTTAACTAGAGGGTGTTGCAGGATGATGACGGTCGTACATTTAAGGAACACGAGTACTAATATATAAAATATTGATACTTATTTTTATAGATTTTTATTTACTTTATTTTGTTTTATTGGTTTAGTAATGCTAATTTAAATTGATACAAAGAAACGAAACGGATAAGCAACACCAGATAATCAGAATTTACATTTTTGCGTTACATTTTGGATTATTTGGACGTTCTTATTTTTAACTAGAAGGTTTTCAAAGATGATGACGAACGTACTTTTAAGAAACATGAGTGCTAATATATTTTTGCATTTCGTCTTGCACGATTTGGACGGTTTTATTTTTAACTAGAGGGTGTTGTAGGATGATGACGGACGTACTTTTAAGGAACATGAGTAATAGTATATAAAATATTGATACTTATTTTTATAGATTTTTAATTACTTTATTTTGTTTTATTGGTTTAGTAATGCTAATTTAAATTGATACAAAGAAACCGGTTCATTTCATTTCGAAATTAGTGATACGTTTGGCTAATTTATATTCATAGAATTTGTAATTGAAGCTAAAAAAAAATACAAACAAAAACAGTAAGAATGGTAGGACAATGTTCTGGGCGTGTGAAACAATACAAGAACTGAAGAACAACCAAATATCTCCAAGAGAAACCAACAGTCCACTCGTGTATATACAAGCACCCAGACTCTCCTTCCCATACACACCAATATTTATTTATTCATGGGCTCCCAAATAAATATAAGGAATTCCTGTAGACGTTACAGACAATTTCAATATCGCAAAGACCGAGGGCATATACCGTAGAGCGACTGGATGGTTCTAAGCCAATATTCCAAATTCCAATTCTATTGTGATTCTCTACGCAAAATCACAGCGGGCTACGTCAATACTAATGGCGTCTGTTATAGTGCACTGTTTAATAAGCTTGTTATTTATCTCGCAAGCCGTTGATGATTCTGTTGGCATTGCGATATAATGTAATCATTTATACATTCACCGGTAAACACAAACGGCGCCTCATACGAAAAGCCAATTCGGTGTAATTGTGTCTCGATTTCGATTCTATCTTTTGAGAGATTCGCTTTCGTTTGTATGAATTTCGGATAATTTTTGGTGATAAGGAAATGCCATATAAAAGCCGTGGAGATAGGGTTAAAGTCGGACCAGTTAGTCATTAGAGACAGAGAGAGAAAGAGAGAAAGAGGGGGTGATAGATAGATAGAGAGAAAGAGGGTGATAGATAGATAGATAGATAGAGAGGGTTGATAGAAAGAGAGAGAGGAGGTGATAGATAGATAGATAGAGAGAGAGAGAAAGAGAGAGAGAGAGAAATGCCATATAAAAGCCGTGGAGATAGGGTTAAAGTCGGATACAAACCAGTTAGTCATCAGAGACAGAGAGAGAAAGAGAGAGAGAGAGAGAGAGAGAGAGGGTGATATATAGAGATAGAGAGAAAGAGAGAAAGGGGGCGATTGATAGATAGAGAGAAAGAGGGTGATAGATAGATAGATAGATAGAGAGAGAGTGATAGAGAGAGAAGAGAAAGAGAGAATGAGAGGGAAGAGGCGATAGATAGATAGATAGATAGAGAGAGAGAGAGAGAGAGAGAGAGAGAATGCCATATAACAGCCGGGGAGATAGGGTTAAAGTCGGATACAAACCAGTTAGTCATTAGAGACAGAGAGAGAGAGAGAGGGGGGGTGATATATAGAGACAGAGAGAAAGAGAGAAAGGGGGTGATAGATAGATAGATAGATAGATAGAGAGGGGGTGATAGATAGATAGAGAGATAGAGAGAGAGAGAGAGAGAGAGAAATTTCATATAACAGCCGTGGAGATAGGGGTTAAAGTCGGATACAAACCAGTTAGTCATCAGAGACAGAGAGAGACAGAGAGAGAGGGGGTGATAGATAGATAGAGACAGAGAGAGAAAGAGAGAGAGAGAAGGGGTGATAGATAGATAGAGAGCGAGAGAGAAAGAGAGTGAGGAGGTGACACATATATATATATATATATATATATATATATATATATATAGAGAGAGAGAGAGAGAGAGAGGGAGGGAGAGAGAGGAGAGAGAGAGAAAGAAAGAGAGAGAGAGAGAAATGTCATATAACAGCCGTGGAGATAGGGTTAAAGTCGGATACAAACCAGTTAGTCATCAGACAGAGAGAGTAAGAGAGAATGAGGGGGTGATAGATAGATAGATAGATAGATAGATAGATAGATATGGTTAAAGTCGGATACAAACCAGTTAGTCACCAGAGATAGAGAAAGAGAAAGAGAGAGAGAGAGAGAGAGAGAGAGAGAGAGAGAGAGAGAGGATGATAGATGCATAGATAGATAGAGAAAGAGAGAAAGGGTGAGAGGGGTGGTAGATAGATAGATAGATAGATAGATACATACATACATACACGCATAGAGAGAGAGAGAGTATGTGTGTGTGTGCGAGAGATAGATAGAGATGGGAGGTAAAGTAGTATTTAGTAGTATTTAGTAACAGGAAATAGTTATATGTGAGAGAGGGAGAGGGGGGAAATTGAGAGAGGGTAGAAAGGAAGGGAGAGAGAGAATAACGCTATTCCATCTTATATATATATATATATATATATATATATATATATATATATATATATATAAAGGGCAGTTGTGTGTATCTGTATGTCCGGAGGAAACTTAAAAAAACAAAACAATTACCATCAAAGTAAATATATATACACATTAAATATCACCAGGGCTTGGTTTTTGAGCAAAAATAATAGAGATTTGATTTATATTCGTGAAGATAATTAAAAAATAAAATTTGAATGATAACAGCATGGATTTTCTTTTTCATTTGATATTTTAGATAGTAGACATTAACATTTCTTTTCAGAGTAGCTGGATCAATGCAAGATCTATGTTTTTTTACATAGGGATTTAAATGGGGCATCCCACGAGGATTCAACTCACGATTCAATAATAATGGATCTGCGGGACTAACTTTAAAAAATCCCCCTCTACCCTGGCGATGCCGGGTAGCCGCTGCTAGTTGGTGATAAAGAATTGTTATGTATGAGTATAGTTGAAATCACATACAACCAGGAAGAGAACGAGAGAGTGAGAGAGATTTAATTAATTATAGTATTTGATAGTCAAGAATTTATATCATATGATGGTTGGTGGTTGGGTGGATCTTACAGCATGTCAACCCATTATGACATAAGGTCAATTTGTGAAGTGGAGTTTAACAGGTTTGAATTCAGAGATGTCCTTCTAGACTGGTTAAAGGGCCTAGTCTGCCCTACTATTTACCTATAACTGGAGGGAGACAGGTTGGATTAGCATTCCCAGTTAATTTTTTTATTTGAGTTTGTTATTTAACCATATTAGATAAATAGAACTGTGTAAATGGAGTTCAGAACTATTTGAATTATACAAATATCCCCAATGGTTCAAAAGTTATGAGAATTTAAAGTCCCAAAATTGGGGGTACAAAAGTGGACATAATTTTGCTAAGAAAATATGTCAAATTATGGATCAATTCAAAACAAGAAATTCAGTAATTTCTTCACCATTTCTTTATTTTTGCGGCAATTTTGATAAAACTTTGCATTCTTATGTAAAATTGTATGTTCTTTCTGATTCTGCACTCATATTGTATGCATCTCTATACTGTAACCCATTATTTAGAGAATAAGAGGTACAGATAGCAGTGTTTTTTTTTTTAAGTTTACCATTAGATTATTAAAGATTTTCATTTTAATACTGTATGTATACACATATATAGTGTTAATTTAAATAACATCACTTTGATCTTAAAAATACTTTTTGAAATACCTGCTATGTTGTATTACATACAAAAAATAGAATACCTCTTTACATTATTCTTTTGGGAATAAGAGGTACAGATTTGGATGCACACCTTTCCCAAGGGTGCTAACACTTTGTGAAATGCAAACAGACTCATCTAGGATTTGAACTCAAGTCGACAAGTTTAGCATTTAAAGGGCTTTTAGAATTAGATGGATGCATCTCTACACTTTCCCCGTGCGGGGTGAGGTGGGGTGAGAGGGGGGCGATTTGACATGTAAATCAATCATTTTGTTAATCTTTTCTCATATTGAAGAATGATTAGATATAAAGACATTTTGGTTGATTCATTCTTGATGGCTTCTCAGTTATTTTGTTAACTCATCTTTTCTTTTTAAACTCATTTTGTTTAGTCTAACCCATAGATGGGAGCCTAACAGGTACTACTACTCCGGATCAGAGTGGACCCGGAAGTAATGGTGATGAAGGGGTGCTCCACATTCCACAAACTCCAAAAACTCCTCACCATCGGATAGACTTTAATGCAATATCTAGGACATTAAGACCCTTAGTCATAGCCTTCTAGCACATATATGATAAAAAGGTTTTGAGGCATTTTTAAACTCATTTTGTTCAGTTTAACCCATAGATGGAACCCTAACAGGTACTACCACTCCGGATCAGAGTGGACCAGGTAATGCAGGGGTGCTCCACATTCCACAAACTCCCACAACTGGAACCTCACCATCGGATAGACTTTAATGTCATACCTTGGAAATTAAGACCCTTAGTCATAGTCTTCTAGCACATATATGATAAAAAGGTTATGAGGCATTTTTAAACTCATTTTGTTCAGTTTAACCCATAGATGGGACTCTAACAGGTACTACTACTCCGGATAAGAGTGGACCCGGGAGTAATGGTGATGGAGGGGTGCTCCACATTCCACAAACTCCCAAAAACTCCTCACCATCGGATAGACTTTAAGGTCATACCTAGGACATTAAGACCCACTGCCACGGCCTTCTAGCACATATATGATAAAAAGGGTTTGGAACTGGAACCTCACCATCAGACAGACTTTAATGTCATAACTAGGACATTAATACCCTCAGCCACAGTACTACCACACCGGATCAGAGTGGACCAATGGTGATGAAGGGGTGCTCCACATTCCCCAACCCCCTAGAACTGGAACCTCACCATCAGATAGACTTTAATGCCATACCTAGGAAATTAAGACCCTTAGTCATAGCTTTCTAGCACATATATGATAAAAAGTGTTTGAGACTTGTCATAAGGGCAATAGGGTTGGGGCAATCATATAGGTACTAGGGCTTGACCTGTCCCGTCAATTGACTAAGATTTTTGACAATATTGCATTCCAATGGTCATCAAATTCCAACAATAAAAATTCTATTTAGTTGCAAAAAAAAAAATGAAATAATCGAAGCGATGATGGAAAATAATTAATTTGCTAAATTGTCGTGTCATAAAAAGTTGATGAAAGTTTTTTATTCCTGCCAATTTGGGCATTTTTATTATCTGCGAATTTAATATCGCATTCATTGTATATAAAAAAAAAAAAAAAAGATTCGATTGCATTCTATATTAATTTTTTCTTCCGTGAAATGAATATCCCAATAATAATGAAATCAATTATCAGTTGAAAAAAATTAGGAAAGCGAAAGTGAAAGTGAAAGTATAAATGAAAACGACAGCCATCTTGAATGATAAAATGTAATAATAAAAAAAAGTCCTACATTTAAGCCAGTAGTTTTCAAACTTTTAATACTCAATGACATCTCTTTTCTGAGTTTTAAAACAAAAGGCAATTGGTTTAATTAATACGCTATTTACCTCTCTATATACGGGTCGAACATTCTACTAAGACTATTGTTCCTTTAATTATATATTTCCGTTAATAATGGAGAATCGGTCTCTATTTGTCTGTAACAAAAACTACGTCACTGGTTAAGTCACAATTATCAATATCGTCAATACATAGAATAAAAATAATTAATACTAATAGAATTAATAAAATCTGTTCCTTATAATTCAACGTTTGAATCCATTGTAATAAATAAACTATATATTATTTGAATAAATAAACTGCATAAACTATGGATCTCATTTAAAAATTGTATTACTATCAAGGGAAAAAATATTTGTGAAATTTGTAATCAATTTTTTAAATTATTCTTTACTCTCGACCTTTTTTCAGTAACAAGAAGTTAAATACCTACGATTTTGTGTAAAATTTATGTGTAAAATATTCAAAATAATTATTTGATTAACAATTAATAGATACCCTCAACATTTTATTTGAGAGGGACAGAACTAAGTTTCCATTTCAAATTGTTTTCTTTTCAACTCCTTAAATAAATGTGATGATTTTACTTACTAGTGATACAAATCTTTCAAAAATATATTTTTACACAGCCCGGAGAATGTCATTCTTTTTTTTTCTTTTTTTCATTTTTTTTTTTTTTTTTTGCTAGTTATTATAATGAAGATTATGTAACCGTCTGTCTGTAACCGAAACTACGTCACGATGTTAATGCTTAATAGCATCTCTATAAGTCGATACGTACATACCAAAATAGACGCGACTATTTTATCTATCTAGGTAACCGTGTTTACAACTTGTATAGAGTCGACTAATTAAGTGGCGAGATTTTTCCTTGTTATTAACGTATTAATCTGTATGCACGATTTTAATGCTCAATGACGTCTTTTTTCTGAGTTATAAGTCAACACGTACATACCAAAACAGACGCGTCTATTTGTATCTATGTAAATGGCTGTGTTTCTAAGACGCACAACAACTCGTATGGTGTTAACTAATTATTTGGCGTCACTTTTTCTTATTATAAACATATTAATGTGTAACAACGACAAATGAAGTGAAGAGATCTTTCCTTATTAACATATTAATCTGTATGCGCGATTTTAATGCTAAATTCCATCTCTTCTGAGTTATAAGTCGACATGTACATACCAAAACAGACACGACTCTTTTTTGGATGTAAATGTGCCGAGACTTTTCCTTAATATAAATATATTAATGTGTATGTGCGATTTTAATGCTCAATGACGTCTCTTTTCTGAGTTATAAGTCGACATGTACATACAAAAAAAAGACATGTAGTGTCGACTAATGAAGTGACGAGACTTTTCCTTATTGTAAACATATTAATGTGTACGCGCAATTTTAATGCTCAATAGCATGTCTTTTTCTGAGTTATATGTCGATACGTACATACCAAAACAGACGTGACAATTTTATCTATCTAGATAACTGTGTTTAAAACTTGTGTAGTGTCGACTAATTAAGTGGCGAGACTTTGTTTATTTGTATCCATGTAAATGACTGTGTTTCTATGACGCACAACAACTCGAATAGTGTTAACTAATTATTTGCCATCACTTTTCTTTATTATAAACATATTAATGTGTATGCGCGATTTTGATGCTCAATTAGATGCTCTTTCCGAGTTATAAGCCGACACGTACATTAGGGTAGGTCGGTTTTTCCCTTTTTTTAAATATCAAATTATCCATCTATGCGAAAGTTGTGTGTTAGTATACTGAATATTGATACCAAAAATTAGATCTTTTACTTGCATTATTGTTTGAGGAAATAGCATCAAAGATCGTCTGTTATAGCTTAATTAATGAGGTAAAAAGCAGTATATCAGAGGTATCCGTGGTGATGGGGAGACACAGTTTCAATTTGAATCCTATTTATAATATTTAATTCGTTTCATTTTAATAAAATAAAATAACATTTCTGATTTAAATATTGAAAATGGTAAATTTTTTAACCTATTTCTAGGCTAAATTTTATGAAAACGAGGATTTTTAGTGCATAATTAGACGATCTTTGATGCTATTTTCTTAAACAATGGTACAAGAAAAAGATCTAATTTTTGGTATCAGTATTCAGTATATTAACACACAACTTTCGCATAGATAGACAATTTGATATTTTTTTAAAAGTGAAAAATCGACCTGCCCTAACGTACATAGCACAACAGACGTGGCTCTTTTATATATGTAGATGGCTGTGTTTATAGGCGCACAACTCGTGTAGTATCGACTAATGAAGTGGAGAGAAACAAGATTTATTGGTCAAATTTTCGCCCATCACAAAATCAAATTTGACTATTCGGTTTTCGCGTCACGTGATGATGAGGATGATGAGGATGATGACCACCAAAAATGTTGGCGTTCTTTTCGCATCTTCAACAAAACAGACCACCACGCCGAATTCGTTCCCTCCTTTCTCAAAATCTGTAAACAACGACCCACATTTTTGCTTCCTATTTTGTTTCCTCTGCAGTTCGCCTTTCCTTGGCGACTTTCCACTAGGCTCTTTTGAGAGTGTCCAGTAATTTCCCCCGTCTAATCAAGTTGAAATTGGATGTCGCCGACAAGCCGAGCCAAAATGCGCATTTTTCTATGAAAATTGTAGATAGATACGGCGACGTCTCTTGATTTGTCTTCGGGTCTGTTCTGGGAAGTGTCGTATCTAGCCTCGATTCGGAAATGAAGCGTTTACGGCTGGTTGTGGGAGGGTTGGGTGCTGTGGTAGAAAAATTTTATTCTAACCTCAATGACTTTCGTTAGTAGACAGTAGATAGGCACTCACTGGTCGCAAAATTCCGAGACGAACTTTAACGTACCCGCTGGAAAGAAGAGATTACAGTTTAAATACTCGTCTAATTCGGCGGCAACTAAAGTGAATATGACCTTTGACACCGATTTAAAACGATCTCTTGTCAGGATTGAACGCGGAGCTGTCATTTCCGGGTCAGTTTTCGATAGAAGACGTGTTAGTAAGGTTAAAGACAGTCCAGGCTGAATCATTAAAGGGACGCGAGTAATTGGAGACGTTTAGTACCACTAAGTCGTTTGAAGCTGCAGACAACTTTATGAAAGTTGGTCAAAATTTTAAAAGTGATTCCGACCAGTATATATATTTACCAACCCCTCCGCACAAGCAGGATGCGACACACTGGTCAATTTCTTAAGCGGAGTTCAGCAGATTTGAATTCAGAGTTTTCCTTCTCCTAGACCGGTTGCCTAACCAAGGTTAAAGAGCCCACTCTGCCCTACTATTTACCCATAGCTGGAGGGATAGTAGGATTCATACCTTCCCCAGGGATATTAGCGCTAAATGAAATGCAATTACCACGTCCA
>CM042172.1:36722538-36727538 GCA_023376005.1 Doryteuthis pealeii | reverse complement strand
CCTAAGAGTTGACATACCGTTAAATCCAACCAAACCAACAACCTCCAAACCGAAAAGGTAACAAAGAAAGGACGTCCGCCAGTTTAAGTGAATTCTCATTACAAAAATTGGAGTTCGTTTCTTTATTCCCGTTTCTGATTTTGTATTGACAGTATTTTCAAATGAACCGAAAAAACAATATATTTCCGTTGAGCCGCTGTAAAAAGGAGCGATCTATAAAAAAGTTGGAATTGTCGTTCATGAAATAATTTTGCCGGAAAGAAACGCCTGAATTCCGACATTTGCAAACAACTGAATGAAAAAAAAAGTTTTCTTTTTTGTTCTTTGTTTGTTTGTTTTTTTTCTTTTTTTTCTTTTTTTTTTTTTTTCCTTTTTTTTAATTAAAAAAATCTTTTTTAACCAAATTTGTCGTAAACATTGATTTGAATTTACCTGTTTTCAATAACAATTCCTCGCTTATAAAAAGAATTCTACAAGACAAAAAGCCATTACCAGAAGGGCAGGTGTAGCTCAGTGGATAGATTGTCTACCTACGAACTACAAGTTTCCTGGTTCGATACCACCTCGTCGCCGGGACAGCAAAAACAATCACTAGTGAAAAGAGGGCAGACTATTTTGCTGTCCAGCTGATACCGACTTTGAAAAATATTATTTCTCTCAATTTTTTACATTAGACTTGATAATTTGTATAATTTAGATTTTTCGGACTGTTGTCCTCACTATTGTTTTTATATACACATATATATGTCGTTGTTTTTTTTTAGGGGGGAGTGTTTTGTTTTGTTTTTGCTTTTGTTTTTTAATTGAAAAAAATCTTTTAATCAAAGTTGTCGCAAACATTCGATTTAAGTTTAGTTCAGTCGGTACAGTGTCTACTTACGAACTTCAAGGTTTCTGGTTCGATACTGGTCGTCGCCAAATCGGCGCTTGAGTTGTACGGTTTGGATCTGTGCGGTAAAGTGACGAACTGATGGTGGGTGTGGTGCTCCACCTCCACAAACATTCAATTAAATTTATCTGTTTTCAATAACAATTCCTAGTTTATAAAAGAATATTCTATGTGATGAAGGGGTGTTTGCGGGAGGGCCGGTTTGAATCTGTGCGGTAAGATGGGGAGCTGATGATAGGTGTGGCACTCTATCTCTACAAACATTCATTTAAATTTACCTGTAATTATTCCCAGCTTATAAAAAGTTATTCCACAAGAAGAAGAGACATCTCTGGAGGGGCCGGTTTAGCTCAGTCAGTAGAACTCCAAGGTTCCTAGTTCGATACCGACCCGTCGCAAACTTAGTTTGGTTCTGTACGGTTAATTGGGGAGTTGGTGGTAGGTGTGTTTCTCCACTCATAACCGCAAAAACAGTCTCTCTAGTACAGCCATAGTAAAAAGAGGATAGACTCTTTCGCTGTTCAGCTGATACCGACAATAGGCCACTCCACCGACTTTAAAAAATTGTCTCAATCTTAAGGAAGTCTAGAAAGGAACAAGTCATTGTGACCCGATTACGCATTGGTCACACAAAACTAAACGTACTCCTATATACTCAAACAAGAACAACAACCACAGTGTGAAACATGTCAAATACCTTTGACTGTTGAACACTTAAGAATGCAGGTTTTTTTGCTCACATCAAAAACCGTTATTTTAATGCAAACAATATGAAATATTTATTTGAAAAAGTCAACATAGAAGACATTCTGTCCTTTTTGAAGGAAATAAAATTATACCATAGAATATAGACATGAACCTAATCAATACCATACAACATGATCCTGAATGATGCTAACACATTGCTAAAACCAATTACTATAAAAGTATAAATATAGATACACAACATATATTACTTCCTAACCGATAGGAATGACAAAACCCCACACGTGTTGATATGCCGTTAAAATAAATCAACCAACCAACCAACCAATCTTTTAAGAGTCTTGATAATTTGTATTATTAAGATTTGTCAGACTGTTGTACTCATCATTATTATTATTAGTACAAAATAAAAAACTCCCTCCGGGCGATGTAAAAATAGATTTTTGAAACATATTGCCTGAGGGGTGGGAGTAAAAAATTCAATGTCAGCGAGTTTGTATCATAAGTAAGCAAAATCCTCATATTTATTAAATAAAAAAAAAAAAAACAATTTGACATGAAAACTGAACCCCGTCACTCTCAAATAAAATGTTGCGTGCATGTAATAATCAAACAATTATTTTGAATATTTTACACATCAATTTTACACAAAATCGTAGGTATTTATTTATTTATTTGTAAACTTTTTAGTTAACTTCTTGTTATTGTAAAAAAAAAGGGGGGACGAGAGTAAAAAACAATTTTTAGAATTGCTTACTCAAATTTTGGGTGTATTATAGCATAAGAATATTGTGGCGTAAGCTGTGACATAGAGCTATGACGTAGTTTTTGTTACAGACAGAAATACAGACAATCTCCATTATTAATAGAAGATATACACATATATATGTTGTTGTTTTTTAATTCAAAAAATGTTTTGTAACCAAAGCTGTCGTAAACATGTCGTTTTAGCTCAGACGGTAGAGTATCTTCCTACGCACTACAAGGTTACTTGTTCGAAAATTCGAAAACAGCCCCACCAATTCAACTGAGTTGCATGGCTTGGATATGTGCTGGTGATAGGTGTGGCGCTCCACCTCTAACAACTTTCATTTGAATTTACCTGTTTTCAATAACAATTCTGCAAGGTGAAGAGTTGTTACCAGAAGGTCCGGTTTAGGTCCATGGTTACATGAGAAACCCAGGATCCATCTCGGCCTCTTTTTTGTCACTGTTCTTTGAACAGTTAAGACATGCCTTGCTTCGTTGAACAATAGTCTTCGGCTGTTTCAATAGAATGGAAATATGGAACAAAGGGAAAAAATAACGAGAAAGAGAGAGAGACGCTTAAATCAAGATTATTATACTTAAAGATTAATAGATAAATAGAGAGAGGCGAGTAATAACGTCAATTAGACGCTTATCGTTATAAAGTATGAAAGACGTGGTTCAGACGTCAAGAGTAGAATTGCAAATGGCTGCTTTCATGACTATACTATCGATGGAGGCGCGTGGTCTAATGTTTAGAGTCATAACAAATGGACTCGTCAAGCCGAGTTCAATTCCTGGACAAAGCTGTCTGCATTTCACATAGCGCTAATACCCTTAGGAAAGGTATGAATCTAATCCTCCATCCAGCTATGGATAAATAGCAGGGCAGACTGGGCTCTTTAACCATGACTAGTTAACCAGTCAAGGAGAAGGAAAACTATGAATTCAAACCTGTTAAACTCCGCTTAATAAATTGACCTTGTGTCGCATCCTGCTCATGCGGAGGAGTTGGTAAATATATATATACTGTCGATCTGACCAAGGGCAGATCACCCTGTTCAGCCTAGACACAGCGGCAGATCCCTCCATTCTACTTATACATGCTCCCCCACCCCCCAGTGACTACGGGATGAACTATCGTGGTCTAGTCCTATCGAGGGTCTCTCCGGTTTCCTAACATGGGACGTGTTTAGCTGCTCATTTGGTCTTTCCTTCTTGAGTGTGATGTTTTCTTGTTGTAGTTCAACAACTTCCCTCAAAAATTCAAAATACTGTCAGTCTAGGGCCTGGTTAGCTCAGTCGGTAGAGCGTTCGGCTAGAAACGACAAGGTTCCTAATTCGATACCTGCCCTCGCTAACTCAGAATCTGTGCAGTAAAGTAAGGAGCTGATGGTAGGTGTGGCGCTCCACCCCAGAAGCCAAAAACAATCTCCTTGGTCTAGCACTAATGAAAACGGGATTGACTCCCTTGCTGATTGGCTGATACCGACTTTAGGCCACTCCGACGACTTTACTTACTTTTGTGGTGCAGGTATGTTCGTTTTTATCAATTTTTTAAAAGTTCGAAATCACAAACCTCCCCGCAGCACCATATAAAGTATGAAAGACGCAAATGGCTACATCTATGACCGTTTATACTATGCATCTGACCAAGGGCAGATCACCCTGTTCAGCCTAGACACAGGGGCAGATCACTCTATTCTACTTATCTTTCTTTCCGAAGTCCGTCGCAGACGACGATGACGTCACTTCTTGTCTTCATTTGTGGACCCTATGGTGGCTCATTAGTCCAATTCTGAACCTGCAGATACAGCCACACAAACTGCAGGGGAAATTCCATCTACATCTGGCTGTTCATGTCGATGAAGACGTCGCCGCTCTGCAGTCCTGTTATCTCATTATTGAGCTGCTTAGCTCCTGTGCGACAGGCGTCATGCCAACCCTGTCTGTTGGAGGCCAGATCTTCAATGCTTAAAGGTGTGATGTTACATTTCTTCAGCGTTGTCTTAATATGGTCTTTGGACCGCTTTTGGGGGGCTCCTGTCCTCCGTGTGCCATCTGTGAGTTCACTGTAAAGTAGTCTACAGGGAAGTCTGTCTGCAGGCATGCGGATGGATTCTACTTATACAATCGTGTGTTTATTATATGGAATGAAAAGAAGAAAGTGAAAGATAGTTAAATCAGTATTATTATACTTTTAGGAAAAGCATGGTCGGACACAAACAAATTATCAGTCATATGGAAATCCGATCTTACTGACAAGTTAAAGCGACAATTCTTCCAGGCTGGGGTTATATCAGTGCTGCTGTATGGCTGCATCACCTGGACCCTAACGAGGCGCCTTGAGAATAAGTGAGATGGGAGCTGCACAAGAATGCTGCGTAGTCTTGAACAAATCGTGAAAACGGCACACCACAAGGAAACAGCTGTATGGCCACCTGACCCCCATCTTACAAACCATTCGAGTGAAGCGGACAAGGCATGCTGGACATTGTTGAAGAAGCAAGGATGAGCTCATAAGCGACGTTCTCCTGTGGAAGCCAACACACGGACATGCTAGTGTGGGCCGCCCACCAAGTACCTACATTGATCAACTATGCGAAGATGCTAGATGTTGCGTAGAGGACCTCCTGGGACAATGAATGATAGGGAAGGT
>CM042172.1:36702538-36717538 GCA_023376005.1 Doryteuthis pealeii | reverse complement strand
ATTAACATTGGCACAATCTTCACTTTCATGTTGCACAGTTTTCTTAGTTCTCTAGCAAGGTCCAAGTATTTTTCTATCTTTTCGCTTTCTTTCACTTTCATTCGGTGATCGACCGGGACGGTAAAATCCACGATGACAAGTTCTCTTCTTCTTGTTAATCAGTACTTGGTCTGGTCTCCTGGTCGAGATTAGGTGATCCGTCTGTACCTCGAAGTCGAGATTAGGTGATCCTAGATAATCCTATGCATCTCATTCTCCAGGACAGGTTCAGGTTTGTGCATATACCATTTAGTTGTATGGTGAAAATTGAATTTCTTGCACAATTCCCAGTGGATTGCCTTTCCCACCAAGTCGTGCCTAGTCTTGTACTCTCTTTCTGATAGTTTGCTGCATTCGCTTATCATATGACTAGAAGCGTGTTATGGTAATTTACCACGCACGCATTAACTCTTCCAACTATAAGTAGCAGCAGGTTTTGCACTTAAGCGAGAGTTAATATTTCAGCGGATAGCCGATAAGACAGCCTCGCGTGTAAAAAACGACTCATTGATATATTTGTACTACTGTTTTTTTGTTAATATATTTGTTAACTCATTTCCCCTCTTGTGTCTTTATTCTGGCGCCTAACCAGGCCACAACAAAGCACCTACCCTGTGCCTAGTTAGGGGAAGGTTAAAAAGGTAGTCTCGCAGATATTGTTGAATGGCAAGTTGGATCCTTGATCCTGGATGCCTCATTAAAATCCCTATGTAAAAAAAGACCTGACGTTGATCCAAACACACTGGGGAAAAAATAAGTGTCTCCTAAATTAAAATAGTAAATGATGTTATCATTTAAATTTTAGTTTTTAATTATCTCCACGAATATAAATCAAATCTTCAGAAGCAAGATCTGGTGATAGTGAATGTGTATATATATATTTACTTTGTCGTTAATTGTTTTATTTTCATAGTTTCCTCCGGACATACATACACACCAACTGTCCTTTATATATTTACTAGAACTGGCTACCCGGCGTCGCCTGGGTAGAGGGGGGATTTTTTAAGTTAGTCTCGCAGATCCATTATTACTTATCGCGAGTGAGATCCTCACTGGTTGCCCACGGAAATATATAACAATATCGTAAGAAATGTCCATTCAATGATTTACAATTTTTAAAAAAAGATATAATTGATGCAATTAATTCAATCAATCAATATCATATTTCAAAGCGAAAAAAACATAAAAAATTAAGGTAAACAAAATAACATGCAAATGACTTTCCCTTTTGTTACTTTTAAAATTTGAATTTTTAAATATCTTCATGAATATAACTCAAATCTTCATTATTTTTGCTTAAAAACCAAGCCCTGATTATATTTAATGGATATATATATATATATATATATATATATATATATATATATATATATATATTTACTTTGTCGTTATTGTTTTATTTTCGAAGTTTCCTCCGGACATACACATTAAAAAAACTGACCTTTATATATGTATAGGTACTAAAAGCGGCTACCTGGAGGGGGTGAAAAGGTTAGTCTCGGAGTTCTATTGTTAGCGAATAAAGTCAGATCCTCGTAGGATTATAATCCCTATGTAAAAAAGAAAGACCTTGCGTTGATCCGGCCTGATGGTGCGTGAGAAAACAAAGTGCCCATACATTATCTCCTATTTAAAATATTAAATGCAAAAAAAAATAATCTATGCTGTTACTATCTGAATTTTATTCCTAATCATCTTTACGAATATAAATCAAATCTTAATTAGTTTTGCACAAAAAGCAAGATCTGGTGATAGTGAATGTGTATATATATATTTACTTAGTCATTAATTGTTATATTTTAGTTGTTTTCTCCGGACATACATACACACACACCAACTGTCCTTTATATATGTATAGATAGAAGATTAAACGTTTCGTGTCTGTCTCTATATATTCTGCATTATTGTTATTATTATTATTATTATTATTATTATTATTATTATTATTATTGTTGTTGTTGTTGTTGTTTTTGTTGTTGTTGCTGCTGTTGTTATTATTTTTATTGTTATTGATATCATTATTATTATTATTGTTATTGGTATCATTATTATTATTATTGTTATTGTTATTATCATTGTTGTTGTTATTGTTATTGTTGGTGTTATTATTATTATTGTTTTCTTTATTGTTTTTGTTATTTTTTTGTTATTATTATTATTGTTATTGTTATTATCATTGTTGTTGTTATTATCATTATTATTGTTGTTGTTTTTATTATTATTTTTATTATTGTTTTTGTTATTATTATTATTGTTGTTGTTATTGTTATTATTATTATTGTTATTATTATTGTTGTTGTTATTATTACAATTATCATTATTGTTGTTATTATTATTGTTGTTATTATTTCTTATTGTTAGTTATTATTACTATAGTTAGTTATTATTGTTATTATTATTATTATTATTATTATTATTATTGTTGTTGTTGTTGTTGTTGTTGTTGTTTTTGTTATTGTGGTTGTTGTGGTGGAAGTGGTGATCGTGATGGTTTTGACTGGAATAAATGTAAATGTAATATACGCTAAGTAAGCTGGAATCTCGCCCAAGTACGTAATTTTTAAGTCCTGGCTTAGAGTAAACCAACAAGACAATATTTTAATCTGAACAATGGGTCGCATTTTGTTGTACGTTGCGTCGACTCGACAATAATTCTTATTCATGAAGCCGGGCCAAAATATACAAAACAAGACGAAACAAAAACGAAGGTCAATTTATCACCGGCGGCAGACATGTTTACTAGGCAAGAGAACAAGCCGGTCATAAATCATTTGCGACCCTTTCAAAAAAAATGGACCGTTTAGATTCGAATTAAAAACAACCGTAGCAGCGGAAGTCTGGCGTAACGATGACAATATTAACATAAAGGATGCCGGGAAGATCTCTTAATATGATGGCCTATTAATTCGTTATAAAAGCTGACGGTCATTTGTATGATTGGTTGTTATGAGTGACTGAAACTTTGTTATTTCCTCTTAAAAACGATTTAATGCGGACATATTCGCGTCGGTGACAATAATTATGAATCAAATGTTGTTGTCGTGTCGGCAAAGGGCGAAAAACATTGCAAATTTGAATTATTGTCGCAGAGATTCGTCGATTGTTATCACGCTTATTTCATGTAACTATACAAAATAAATACACACACACACACACACACACACACACATATATATATATATGTGTGTGTGTGTGTATGTATATATATACATATGTAAAGTTGATAGAATATGAATACATCGGTGTGTATATATATATATATATATATATATATATATATATATATATAAATCCAACTATATTTTCATATTCTGTCAGCTTATATCTCCACACATACACACGCACACACACACACTCATACACACACACATATATATAAATGTAGGAAGCGCGTGGTGTAGTGGTTAAAATCATGGGAAATGGACTCGTCGCCCCGAGTTCAAATCCTGGACGTGGTAATTGCATTTCACTTAGCGCTAATAACCTTGGGAAAGGTATGAATCCTACTCTCCCTCCAGCTATGGGTAAATAGCAGGGCAGACTGGGTTCTTTAACCATGGCTAGGTAACCAGTCTAGGAGAAGGAAAACTCTGAATTCAAACCTGTTGAACTCCGCTTAAGAAATTGACCTTGTGTCATATCCTGCTCGTGCGGAGGGGTTGGTAAATATATATATATAAATATGTGTATATATATATATATATATATATATATATATATATATGTAGAGAGAGAGAGAGAGAGAGAGAGAGAGACCAGTCTGTCGTACAATTACATAGCTATGGGTAAATAGTAGGGTAGACTATTATATAATATGTGTATGATATTTGGGCAGGTTGGGCTCTTTAACCTTGTTTAGGCAACTGACTTAGGAGAAAAAAAATTAAAACCTGCTAAACACCGCTTAAAAATTGCTCTTGTGTCACATCCTGCTCATACAGAAGGGTTCAGTTTTTCAAAATAAAATAAAATTTTCAAACTGACATCTGGGGAAAAAATGTTTAAAAAGAAAAGACCGGCACAACCGTACTTTCTGTAAATGATCATCAGTATCGTATGCAGTGGCCAAAAGAGAAAAAAACACCGGGGGAGTTTTCTAAATTTCATATGTAGAAATATATATATATATATATATATATATATATATATATATATATATATATATATATTCTACATATATATATATATATATATATATATATATATATATATAATTACTATTCTATCTCTAAGTATGAGTAAATATTTGGCCACTCTGGGATATTTAACTTTGTTTAGGCGACTGGTTTAGGAAAAGGAGAATTTAAACCTTTTGATCTCCGCTTAAGAAATTGATCTTGTGTCACTTCCTACTTATACGGAGGGGTTTGTAAATATACATATATATATATATATATATATATATATATATATATATATATATATAAACAGGCGCGTTGTCTTGATGAAGGGTGGCTAAAATGCTGCCTGAAAATCAATGGTAACAATAGCACCTTAAATGTATTGTACACTATAATAAATAAATAAATATATATATATGTGCCTGTGCGTGCGTGTGTGTGTGATACTCTCTCTCTCTCTCTCTCTCTCTCTCTCTCTCTCTCTCTCTCTCTCTCTCTCTCTCTCTCTCTCTCTCTGTGTGTGTATGTGTGTGTTTGACTGCGTGTATGTTTTCTCCTCTCTCTCTCTCTCTCTCTCTCTCTCTCTCTCTCTCCCTCTGTGTGTGTGTGTGTGTCACCTCAGATATAATCCCCTCCCACCTTTCATGAACATGTGGAGCTTCTAAACACTTGCTGAAAAACGTTTGCTGATCTTACGTGATATCGCCTTTGATTTTGCAGACGATAAATTTAATTTTCGACGCAATAAATCTGTTTTGCTGGAAAACAAAAACAAAAACAAAAAACGACTTTCAAATATATCTAGATGAACATTCGAACGCAGGTTTTGTTGTAAAAGAATTTCTTTTTAAATTACACTCTTTATTTTATTTTATTTCAATGTTTTGTAAACGAAGAAGGGAAAAGCTGATTCTGACAGGATTATGATGAACCGTTCGTTTGTTCGTTCGTTCAAATTCCATTTCCCTCTTTTCAGTGAGAATTTAACACGGGTTGTTTTTAGCCATTGTTATTCTGCGCACGTTAAATAAGGGAGGGGGGGGGCGAAGGCTTTGAAATAAGTTTATATCCATTTCAAGTTTAAATTGTCACGTATTTTTCCTGTCTCGATGATTTTGTGGACATACAAGTTCCGGTTATTTCCTATAAGTCTAACATAAACAAAGGGGAACTACTCTTGACTGATAGATTATTTATTTGTTTATTGATCTACTAGGGAAAAAAGAAGACGGGGTTCAGTTTAGGGTTAGGGTTAGGGTTTAGGGTTAAAGTTAGGTTTAGGGTTTAGGGTTAGGGTTAGGGTTAGGGTTTAGGTTTAGTTTAATGGGGAAATAAACAAATAATTTATCAGTCAAGAGTGGTTCCCTTTTGTTTAAGTTGGAGTCATAGGAAATAACCGAATTTAAAATATAACACGTCCTGCCGACGGTGCTTAGAATACACTGACTGTATCCCTTGGTGATCTCACCGATAAGATAAAACGAACATTATTCGAAGCTGTTGGCTGGTTGTTTGGCTGGATTTTATGGCAAGAGTGATTCCACTTTGTTAATGTTAGACTTATAGGAAATAACCCAATATCTGATTTAATTTAATAGTTGAATAAAAAACATTTTACAATAAAAGCCGGAACTGATGGAAAAAGCTTGCATTCAAACGGTTGTATTCTTCGAATTTACACCCTTTGTTTCAAATAAGTTTAAATTAATAATTGATAGTTAATAATTTATATATAAATCTATAAAAATAAGTGTAATCTTTTTATATGCGTTCTTATTTTATTTCACTAGTCTTTCTAATTTGATATGATATTTTGCTACATTAAAACTTAGATACTTGTGCATATATATATATATATATATATATATATTATATATATATATGTAGAATTAAACAAAAGACACATCTCCTGTTTAACAATTTTATTTTTGATCTTTTCGAGTTTTCTGGCCAACTTTTTAATGTTTGGGTGGAATTCGTGAATAAGTCCACCAAAGTTCAGGTCCCCAGTACTTTCGGCACTTCGAAGTACCATCATCAGGGGTGATGTGTTCCAGTTTTAATTTTTATTTTTATTTTTTAAAACTGGAACACATCACCCCTGATGATGGCACTTCGAAGTGCCGAAAGTACTCGGGACCTGAACTTTGGTGGACTTATCCATGAATTCTACCCAAACATTAAAAAGTTGGCCAGAAAACTCGAAAAGATCAAAAATAAAATTGTTAAACAGGAGATGTGTCTTTTGTTTAATTCTACATGTATAGATGAAAGAATGCTGCACAAATACACACACACACACACACACACACACACAAATATATATATATATAAAAGTGCTTAATTGGAGTCGTACCTAATTTTGAAAATTAATTAATTAATAATGAATTAGGCGGGAATACCTATTAAATGTATGGCTAAACAAATCGAGAAAAATCAATCTCTGTATGTACATTTCGGCCTATTAGGCCTCATCAGCAGAGCTATAGATCGGAAGACCGCCCTGTGCGTGATTTGAAACCGGACTGCCAAGCTGACAGGCCGATCCCATAACCTCTACACTAAACAGACTTCTTAGATTTTATGATTTGTTTAGAGTAGGTTAATATTCCTCTTCTAGTGACTTTTATTACACGACGATATGATAAGTTGTAAACACGGTTTGTTTTGAATGGCTTTTTGCCGATAATTTTTGGGAGAATAAGTGCTTAATTGGAGTCGTACCTAATTTTGAAAATTAATTAATTAATAATGAATTAGGCGGGAATACCTATTAAATGTATGGCTAAACAAATCGAGAAAAATCAATCTCTGTATGTACATTTCGGCCTATTAGGCCTCATCAGCAGAGCTATAGATCGGAAGACCGCCCTGTGCGTGATTTGAAACCGGACTGCCAAGCTGACAGGCGGTCTTCCGATCTATAGCTCTGCTGATGAGGCCTAATAGGCCGAAATGTACATACAGAGATTGATTTTTCTCGATTTGTTTAGCCATACATTTAATAGGTATTCCCGCCTAATTCATTATTAATTAATTAATTTTCAAAATTAGGTACGACTCCAATTAAGCACTTATTCTCCCAAAAATTATCGGCAAAAAGCCATTCAAAACAAACCGTGTTTACAACTTATCATATCGTCGTGTAATAAAAGTCACTAGAAGAGGAATATTAACCTACTCTAAACAAATCATAAAATCTAAGAAGTCGTTTAGTGTAGAGGTTATGGGATCGGCCTGTCAGCTTGGCAGTCCGGTTTCAAATCACGCACAGGGCGGTCTTCCGATCTATAGCTCTGCTGATGAGGCCTAATAGGCCGAAATGTACATACAGAGATTGATTTTTCTCGATTTGTTTAGCCATACATTTAATAGGTATTCCCGCCTAATTCATTATTAATTAATTAATTTTCAAATTAGGTACGACTCCAATTAAGCACTTATTCTCCCAAAAAATTATCGGCAAAAAGCCATTCAAACAAACCGTGTTTACATATATATATATATATATATATATATATATATATATCTTTATTAATTCAGTAGATTTAACCCTGAAGATACTTTTGGTGAAACTCGAGTGGGTTATTTGTGTGCACACTATAATAATAAATCAGTTCTACTTATGTATTGAGCACTTTATATTTGTTATAACGCTGACTTATCCGATTAATACTTGTACCAACCAAATATTGAGACCAACCCAATATTTTTACCGGTAAGTCATTCCCTTTACACACACACACACACACACACACACACATATATATATATATATATATATATATATATATATAATCATACAACGTGTAATGTACACAGATGTACATAAATACATATATACACACATATACAGTCAAATGTATGGGTCCATATGCATACAAAGAAGCACACAGGCACATACGTATAGATACACGCATGCACATACAAATTCGCACATGGACATACGCTCAAATGTATGGACTCATACGCATACAGAGAAAGAAACATGTATATCCATTCATACATACGAATGGACATACACACGGACACACACACGGCACATACACGCACACAAATTCGCACATTTTCCATCCTGATTTACGACATGCCTTCTTTGGAAGAAAAAAATATCCGTGACGTATTTACCACGTTAAAGTGTTTATTTTATTAAACCGTAAATTCTAACAGTGTTTTGAAATAAAACTCAAATTTCCAATAAAAAAAAGGAAGACAAAATTCAATTTTTGTTTAGACAAAGCTGTTGAGTTTTAAAACTTGCAAACTTTATTACGTCACTGGGCGTCCCATCGTGGGGTAATGGTGAGCAAGCAAGAATCGCAGATCAATTACTACTGCTTTCGCCGGATACACCCATAATAGTGCCCTTGTGTCATATCTTACCAGTGCCTTCGGTAAAAAAGTTGGTCTCGCAGATCCATTACTACAGCAATAGCAAATTCGATCCTCGCCCGATGACCCATACTTGCGATCTTGTGTCACATCCTACCCATGGCCAACAGAAGGGGTGTCCCATCGTGGTTAATGGCGAGCAAGCTAGTCTCGCAGATCAATTACTACAGCAATAGCGGATTCGATCCTCGTCGGATACCCCCATACTTACGACCTTGTGTCACATCCTACCAGTGGCAAAAGGGTGTCCCATCGTGTAGTAATGGCGAGCAAACTGGTCTCGCAGATCCATTAATACTGCAATAGCGAGTTCGAATCCTCGCTGAATGTACCATATTTGCAAACTTGTGTACCCGTGGTGAACAGTCTGCGACATGATGGGCGTCCAATCGTGGACCAAGCTAATCCCGCAGATCTATTAACACTGCAATAGAGAGTTCGAGCCCTCGCTGAATATACCATACTTGCGACCTTGTGTCCCATCCTACCCGTAGCCAACGTGTTGGGTAAAACGAGTGTCTATCCTGTAATGGTGAGCAAGCTAGTGATCCATTACTACTGAATTAGCGGATTCGTTTGCTGGATGGTACTGGCAACAGATTAGCAGAGTGTCTACCACTACTGGAATCCCAAAGGAATTAGCGGATTCGATCTTTGCTGGATGCCCCAAACTTAAATCTTTGTGCCACATCCTACCACTGGCCAACAGATTGGTTAAGAGGGGTGCCCATCCTGGTATAATGGTGAGCAAGCTGGACTCGCAGATCCATTACTACTGAATTAGCGGATTCGATCCTCGCTGAATGACCCATACTTGCAACATTGTGTCACTACCTATCTGAAGTGAACGTGTTGGCTGAATAACATCTTATAACGGGAGCATATATATATATATATATTGGGTATAAAATTTGATTGTCGGTCGTAAATTAAGCTTAAAATGACAAGGTTCTCCTATAAACAAGATGTGAGTTCTCTAACATACAAACCTATGTATATATTTACCAGTTAAAATCTACCCCTTCTCTGCGGGTGGCTGATGATAAAGTGGTTAAGACGCTGGACTGACGTAAAATCAGTCGGGTTTCTATGCCGACCAGAGGTAGCTTGCAGTGTCTAGCCACACTGAGAAGATGTGATACGTCGAAACACGGTGTGTATATATATATATATATATATATATATATATATATATAGGAGAATGGTATCAAATGTTTCCTTGATAGTATTAAATCAAAATTGAGAACTCATACGTACATATAAAGATTTTGTGTATATACATATAGATATCAGTGTATGTGCATATTTTTACATATATAGAGTATATCATAAATAAATATATGAAGACCATAATTTATCAGAAATTAATTTATTTCGGCTACCTTTGCCTCTTCAAGTCAGATTTTATAATGCCTTATGAAATCAACTTGGAGAGGCAAAGGAAGACAAATAAACTTATTTGTGATAAATTAAGGTTTTCATTCATATATATATATATATATATATATATATATATATATATAATATTATATACGAGGGGTGTATGAAAAGTTTTAAGCATCAGAAAAACTAAAAGGGATAAAAGATTTTTGAACGTTCATTTTTTCAACTTAGTCCCCCTTAAGGGCTGAACACTTGCTCCAACGGCGCAAGTTGTAGTGTAGAAGAACTCTTTTGTTTGGGACTAAAGAAACTCCTCGACTGCAGCTATGACGTGTGCTTTTTACTACTTTGATTGTTCTTTGATTTCGGGTTGGTAGTGATGAACCCAGGTTTCATCATAGGAATGAATCGAGCAAGGAAATTGTCTTCATCAGCTTCAAATAGTTTAAGTGTGCCTGGTGCGTTTCTATTCAAGTGTCAAAAGACCCACCTTTGAAAATTTTGTCTGCTCGCTCAATTGATATCCCAAGTCTCTCTGCTATCTGACGACATGATATTCGACGATCTTGCATAACCATCTGCAGAGCAAGGTCAACTTTATCCTTGGTTGTTGCTGTTGAGGGTCGTCCTGACCTTGGGTTGTCTTCAACACTGTCTCTGCCACGCTTGAATTCTCCGATCCAAAGTGTGATTGTTGTATATGAAGTGGCACTCCCTGCTAATGTTCTCAACATGTCATCATAAATTTCTGAGGCAGTCTTGCCTTTCAAATGTAGGTACTTAATGATTGCACGAATTTCTGTTTTCTCCATTTTTCACTGAATCCTTGACCATAACTTATTCAAATCTCCCCAAAAAATAATAAACATGTTAGAATCTCTAAATTTGTCAGGAATGCTTACCCAAAAAATCATAGGTTTTGACCATACATCAACGTTATGATACACCCCTCTATATATCAATAAAGAAGAACTCAATACAGTAATCCATAATAAATTTATTTCGACGAAAATTGGGGCCCATATAAATCTAAGTTGATTTATTTTCGCCTCATCAGATGGTCTCATTCTTATGGACAAGAATAGATGCTTGTCCATAAGTGAAATTGAGACCCATCTGATGAGGCGAAAATTTCGGTTTAAATCAACTTAGATTTATATGGGCCCAATTTTCGTCGAAATAAATTATTATGGGATTACTGTATTGAGTTCTTCCTTTATTGATAAATATTGCTCTGTATATAATCTAAAAGGTTATTTTACATTGAGCTCTCTTTAGTGATTTAATGATTCACTGTATTTATACATACTGGATCATCAATATAGTACAGTGGATCTTAGAAATCACATATAGAATCATCCTTTACTACCTTGGATAAATCTATATATATATATATATATATATATATATATATATATATGACAAGTAAATAAACAAACGATGTGTTTGGATATGGCTTTTTTTTAGCCGACAATTTTTGGAGAATATGTGCTTAATTGAAGTGTACCTAATTTTGAAAATTAATTAATTAATAATTAATTAATTAGGCGGGCATACCTATTCAAATGTAAGGCTAAATGTACATACAGAGATTGATTTTTCTCGATTTGTTTAGCCTTACATTTGAATAGGTATGCCCACCTAATCAATTAATTATTAATTAATTAATTTTCAAAATTAGGTACGACTTCAATTAAGCACATATTCTCCCAAAAATATATATATATATAGTGAGAGAGAGAGAGAGAGAGAGAGAGAGAGAGAGATAACTCCAGTGTGAGAAACGCTCATGACACGTTTTAGGTATGTCATCAAAACAATCTTAAAACTCTTGATATAAATGTTGAGCACTGGGAGAGGATTTCTACGAATCGTGTGGTTTGGCGGAGTCTTGCTCATAGTGGCTGTAAGATCTCTCTCTCTCTCTCTATATATATATATAATATATATATATATATATGAATGAAAACCTTAATTTATCACAAATAAGTTTATTTTGTCTTCCTTTGCCTCTCCAAGTTGATTTCATAAGGAGCATTATGAAATCTGACTTGAAGAGGCAAAGGTAGCCGAAATAAATTAATTTCTGATAAATTATGGTCTTCATATATCTATTTATGATATACTCTATATATATAAAAATATACACTGATATCTATATGTATATACACAAAATCTTTATATGTACGTATGAGTTCTCAATTTTTCACCTGCCACTCCATGAGCTTCGGCTCGTGGGTGGTCCCACGTTAATAGGGACTTTGTGCCTGACCCGTACAAGTGGGGTACGCGGTAAATACAGTATGAGTTCTCAATTTTGAGGCAAGGCGTGTCGAGTACTCCATCTTGAAGTTGACTTTGCGAAAGCGGCACATGTTGGACGTTCTAGACACTTTTCCTACATTTAAGACTGATCATGTATGTGATGTGTGTGGCAGGGCTTGCCTGTCGAGAGCTGGGCTTCTCAGTCACGTACGGTCCCATACAAGTGGAAGCCGAAGGTCTCATGTGTCATTTGTGCGACAGGCCTCGTAAAAGCAAAGCTGGATTACTTAACCATCTACGTGTTCACGACCGAACAGCTTGTAGAAATTGCCTTCTTGTGTGAAGAAATGACGATCACCATTGTGTGTGGGGGGGTGCAGTGGTGTATTCTACATTAGGGTAGGTTGATTTTTCACTTTTTTTGAAATATCGACTAATCTCAGACCGTAAAGGTTGTATATCTTATTATAATGGAGATTGTGTGTTTTCTGTCTGTAACCGAAACTATTACTACTCAAGTCACAATTCCATGATTTCATTTCTTTTAACCTTCATTATTAATAAAATTGTTTTTACATTATTAATACTGTTGACTATACGTACTAATAACATGCAATTATATTATATATACAACAAAATAGCGGTTTATAGTTTGAACGAGAAGGCTAATTTGCATCTTGATATTTAAAATTTATTTAATAAATATGTGCTTGGTATTATTGATTTCTAATTGTTTGGTTTTATCTTAAGAAATAAACAAAAATCTCGTGGATAAATCTTAAAGAAATTTATTTAAGAAGAACTAACTTAATATTATCCTTTTACTTCCTATTTTAACTAAATAGTTAAATTAGGAAAATTTACAATGAAAGAGGGAGTAATGGAAAAGATGGAATAGTTAGTTTCAAAGTTGTTCTATTTTTCGATTGCAAATCTTTTTATCTGCATTCTTTAGTCAGTTTCATTAGACTTTCTAATTTAATATGATATTTTATCATATCAAAACTTAAATACTTGCACCCGGAGGGTGCATATATTTGCTAGTTGGTATAATAAATTCTGATACCAAAAACTAGATCTCTGACTTGCATCATTATTTGAGGAAATAGTATCAAAGATGGTCAGTTAAAATGCACTAAAAATCCCTGTTTTCGCAATGTTTCGCCCAGAAATTGGATAGAAAATTTAGCAATGGCAATATTTAAGACAAATTTATTTTGATAAGAAGAAACAATTAAGATATTATAACTAGAATTAAAATTGAAAATATTCCCCTTTCATCGCCAGCACCTCTGATAGCTGCTTTTTACCTCATTAATTAAGATGTAACAGGGATAACATTTTGAAAGACTAAAATCTATTTCCTCAAAAGAAAAGGAAAGTTTTGAAGAAAAACGTTTCGTGGGGTAATTCTTTATGTTAATTTGCAACTTTCGTCTAATACAATGGTTCTCAACCTTCTTTTTACCTATTGACTCCCTTTTAATCCTATTTTACCATAGTGCCCCCCCCTAGCCTTTCGTTGTTTAAAAATCTCATTGCATTTTTATAGTTAAATACATTTTAATTGCCTGGGTCCCCAAAAATGTTATATTGTCCCCGGGGGTCCATATGGACCCCGGTTGAGAACCACTGGTCTAATAGGAGATGTTTCAGTTCCAAAATCGACCTACCCTATTCTACAGCCCCAGCTGATAGGGTAGGTTTTTATTTTTGGGTCTCTTCAAGGTTATATTTTGGCGATAGATATGAAATCAAAAATATTCATTTGAATTTTTTGGAAATTTTAAGTTGATCAGGTTTAACTGATATTGCCGATTTTAAAATTATCTTTATTTAATCGGATTTGGAAAACCCTCTGATCAATGGGAAGAAAAATACACTCATCTATAGACTTCTAGAAAATCGATTTTGGTACGTGGAATCGAAGAGATCGATAACATCAAGGTTCTGCCGGCGTGCACATGTCGTGTAACAAAATGAGTTAAAGGGATTGCGATAAACAGCGTGCGTGTATAACAAAGTGAGAAAGAGTGTGAGAAATATCATATGGGTGTGTAATGAAGTGAGTGAGAGGGAGAGTGTGAGAAGCAGTGCGTGAGTGTGTGTATGTGTGTGTAACAAAGTGAGTGGGTGAGAGTGCGATAAACAGCATGTGTGTGCGTAACCATGTGAGAGAGAGAGAGAGAAAGAGTGCGTGAAACAGCATCCATAAGTGTGTGTGTGGTGTGTTGTGTGTGTGCGTGTGTGTGTGTGTAACAAAGGAGTGAGAGAGAGTGGTTAAACAGTGTGTGTGTGTGTGTATGTATGTAACAAAGGGAGTGAGAGAGAGTGGGTTAAACAGTGTGTGTGTTGTGTGTGTGTGTGTGTGTGTGTAACAAAGGGTGAGAGAGAGTGGGTAAACAGTGTGTGTGTAACAAAGGGAGTGAGAGAGAGTGGGTTAAACGTGTGTGTGTGTGTGTGTGTGTGTAACAAAGGGAGTGAGAGAGAGTGGGTTAAACAGTGTGTGTGTGTGTGTGTGTGTGTGTGTGTGTGTGTGTAACAAAGGGAGTGAGAGAGAGTGGGTTAAACAGTGTGTGTGTGTGTGTGTGTGTGTTAACAAAGGGAGTGAGAGAGAGAGTGGGTTAAACAGTGTGTGTGTGTGTGTGTGTGTAACAACAAAGGGAGTGAGAGAGAATGGTTAAACAATGTGTGTGTGTATATGTGTGTGTGTGTATGTGTGTAACAAAGGGAGTGGGAGAGAGTGGGTTAAACAGTGTGTGCGTGTGTGTGTGGTGTGTGTGTGTTGTGTGTGTATGTG
>CM042172.1:36680038-36697538 GCA_023376005.1 Doryteuthis pealeii | reverse complement strand
TTTAAGTGCATATTGCATACTATTGGAATCTACTTTCAAGAAACTCTTGTTTACGACCCAACTTGGTGTTTATGGTTTTTTTTCTGACAGATTTTAAAGATGGGACATTCACTGAATGTTTTTGCGTCTCGACAAACTGACCCCCGCGGTATTTCCATGGCGACAAGAGTTAACAAAGAGGTTCATTTTGGGTCATTATCGTTAAGATCACTTCTACGTCACCCCTAACCTACTCACCAGACAATACTCGTACTCACACATTGATATATGACTGACCTTCACGTACGTTAGGGTAGGTTCGATTTTTCACCTTTTAAAAATATCAAATTGTCCATCTATGCGAAAGTTGTGCATTAGTATACTGAATACTGATACCAAAAATTAGGTCTTTTACTTGTACAATAGTTTGAGGAACAAATCAAATATCGTCTACTAAAATACATTTTACTAGGGAGCAGTGTTGCCGGGGGGGGGGGGGCTGGGGATCATGGTATTTACCGCGTACCCCACTTGTACGGGTCAGGCACAAAGCCCTATTAACGTGGGACCACCCACACCGAAGCTCATGGAGTGGGCAGGTGAAAAAAAAAAAAAATTGCGTCGATCCCGTCGGCATTCCCCTCAAGGGGGGCGCCTCAGGCACTGGCAATAAACCCAGCCCTGCCCTTTAAATCAAGGGGCAGGTGTTGCCTGGGGGGATGGCCCCTGGGATCGACGCCGTTTATTATAGCACTCCCCAACCGTTGGGCGGGGCTGGGATCATACTGATATTAAATATCTACAGGTCCAATAACCGAAGCCACTGGACACAGGACCTAAGGGTCAGCTAAGAATCAGCGCAACATGATGTGATAACTTAAAGAAAATAAAGAATCTACCGTTAATATGAATTTCTATTTATTAACAGAATTATTTTCTACTTGCAGACTGTTATAATAATTTAACTATACTATTTTCTTCCTGATTGATTGATGATTTTAACAGCATGCAACCATCTAGGGTTATTTTATGCCAAGTGTGTGTTAGTATACTGAATACTGATACCAAAAATTAGATCTTTTAGTGCACCATTGTTGAGGAAATAGCATCAAAGATCGTCTACTAAAATGTACTAAAAATCCTTGTTTCTAAAGGCTAAAACTTTGCAAAAACGAGGATTTTAGTGCATTTTAGTAGATGATCTTTGATGCTATTTCCTCAAACAATGGTGCAAGTAAAATATCTAATTTGGTATCATTCAGTATACTAACAAACAACTTTCACATAGATGGACAATTTGATATTTTAAAAAAGTGAAAAATCGGACCTACCCATACCCATTAAACTCACGCATCTGCACTATTTTCTTTGCTCGCCTACACAACCATACGTACATCCACCTATATACTTTCACATATAGAATACTATCACCATAGATAGGTACACTCCACCATTATTTTTATGGAAAAGTTATTTTTATCAGATGCCCAATCAATATGCAGCCAAATTTACCAGGATCTGATTATATCTAGCTATTGAAAGACGGAAGATAAAATGGGTAAACAATTTAAAAGACTATAATTATTTGGATTAGGAGGGCAATGGTTATAGGGTTGGACTATTTGTACGAACGGTTTCGTATATATTATATATATATAGAGAGAGAGAGGCACGTGGTGTAATTCTTACTGTCGTAGGAAATGGACCCGGCGACACGAGTTTAATTCCTGGATGAGGCTGATTGTATTTCACTAGCCTTAATACCGTGGGAAAGGTATGAATCCAATAACTCAATCATGCCGGTTTTTTTTCTTACCGCAAAGTTATATATATATTATATATATATATATATATATATATATGAGAAGTAAACAAACATACGAGTTTGTGATATGGCTATTTTCAGCGACAATATTTAGGAGAATATGTGCTTAATTGAAGTCGAACCTAATTTTTTATGAAGTTAATTCATTAATAATTATTAGGCGGGATTTACCTATTAAATGTAAGGCTAAACAAATCGAGAGAAAATCAATCTTCTGTATGTAACATTTCGGCCTATTAGGCCTCAACGCTATCTATAGCTCTGCTGATGAGGCCTAATAGGCCGAAATGTACATACAGGAATTGATTTTTCTCGATTTTGTTTAGCCTTACATTTAAATAGGTAAATCCCGCCTAATTAATTATTAATGAATTAAACTTCATAAAAATTAGGTTCGACTTCAATTAAGCACATATTTCCCAAATATATATATATATATATATATAATATATATATATATATATAAACAAGGTTTGTTTAGAATGGCTTTTTGCGATAATTTTTTGGAGAATAAGTGCTTAATTGGAGTCGTACCTAATTTTGAAAATTAATCAATTATAATGAATTAGGCGGGAATACCTATTAAATGTATGGCTAAACAAATCGAGAAAAATCAATCTCTGTATGTACAATTAAGCACTTTATATATATATATATATATATAGTCAGTCTACAGAAACCTTGTTTCAACGTTTACGTCTCATCAGTGGCAAACTTAACAGCTACTGAGAGCGAAATTGTCTGATTTTTACCATTTTTTTTTTTTTACTTAATTTTTTTCTATTTCTCTGAATTTTTTGAGGAGGGGGTTCCCAAGTTTGAGAAGGTCCCGAGTCTGACAAGAAAATAGTTGTCCCAGCGGACACTCTACTGACTGAGCTAAACCACCCTATCTGAACATAATAGCACACTATGATGTTGCAATCCAACAGTTAGCCAATGCGCCACAGGGATTCGAATAATAATAATAATAGAAAGCAAAGAAGAAGAAGAAGAAGAAGAAGAAAGCAAAGAAAAAGAGAAAAGAGAAAAAGCAAAGAGAAAAAATAAAGAAAGAAAGAAGGAAGAAGAAGAAGAAGAAAGCAAGAATAAGAATAAGAAGAAAGCAAAGAGGAGGAGGAGGAAAGAAGAAGAAGAAAGCAAAGAAGAAGAAAGAAGAAAGCAAAGAGGAGGAGGAGAGAGAAAGAGAAGAAAGCAAAGAAGAAGAATAATAATAAGAAAGCAAGAGGAGGAGGAGGAAGAAGAAGAGAAAGCAAAGAAGAAGAAGAAAAAGAAAGCAAGAGGAGGAGGAGAAGAAAGAAGAAAGCAAAGAAGAAGAAGAAGAAGAAAAGCAAAGAGAGGAGGAAAAGAAGAATAAGAATAAGAATAAGAAGAAAGCAAAGAAGAAGAAGAAGAGAAAGCAAAGAGAGGAGGGAGGAGAAGAAGAAGAAAGCAAAGAAGAAGAATAAAAAGAAAGCAAAGAGGAGGAGGAGGAGAGAAGAAAGAAAGTAAAGAGAAGAAGAAACAAGAGAAAGAAAGAAGAAGAAGAAGAAGAAGAAAGCAAAGAGAGGAAGAAGAAGAATAAGAAGAATAAGAAGAAAGCAAAGAAGAAGAAGAAGAAGAAGAATTTCCTCTCGGGCGTTCGTAGCTGTTAGTAAGAGGCGAACATTTCAATTGAAAAATACTTACATCTCGTAGATGTATGTTACAATAACCCAGAGAACTCGAATCTGTAAACAACAGACGGTTAATGCCTTACGGTAAACCGGTGAAAGTTCGTTAAAGTCGCCTCTAGAGAGGTCTACTAGGCCCAGGACCATTAACAGTCATCATACTCAGTGCAAATTTCGGATGTGATATTCATTGAATATCTTGATAAAATTCATTTATATTATATAATATATTATATATATATATATATATATATATAAGAAAATATTGTCATACTTACATCAAGGCTGTAATGGCTTCAAGTTGTAACTTATTTTTGTATATATATTTACAACCTCTCCGCAGGTGCAGGCTGTGACACAAGGACAATTCTTAAGCAGAGTTCAATAGTTGAATTCAAATTTTACTTCTAGACCGGTTGCTAACCATGGTTAAAAACCCAGTCTGTCCTACAATTCATCATAGCTGGAGGAGAGTAGGATTCATACTTTCCCAACAGTATTAGCGCTAAGTGGAATGCATTACCCCATCCAGGATTTGAAATCGGGGCGACGAGTCCATTTCCATGACTTTTAACCAGTACACCATGCGCTTCCATTTGTGTATATGCGAGAGAAAGTGAGACGCGAGATGTAATGGTTATGTCGTAGGAAATGGACTTGGCGAGACAGGTTCAAATCCTGGACGAATCTGTTTGCTTTTCACATAGCGCCTTGGGAAATATTTAATCCAACTGTTCTCCCTCTAGCTATGGGTAAACAAAAGGGAACACACCATACCCAGGTACTAAAACCTTAGACATCACCTCCTAGCGTATATATGATAAAATGTTTAGGTACTTGCTATAAGGGAACTAGGCCAGGACAATCATATAGGCGATAAGGCTGTGGTGCCCAGCCGATTGATCGGAGGAGGCCTTCTCGACGCTCGTCCAGCCTAAGTAAGGACCAAAGTGGAATGATGCAATCATGGATTCTTCAGGCATAGGATTCCGTACTTAAGCATCACGGTCGCCACCTACGACCAACAGGTGTCCTCATTGAAGAGTTGTCGCCGGTTTATTCTACAAATATATATATAATTATTCTACGTATATATATATTATTATATATAATATAATATATATATATATATATATATATATATACCGGAGGGTGTTTCTGTTGCTAGTATATATATATATATTATATATATATATATATTGAGATAAATCCGAAGTATGTAATTATAGAAATATGAAAAGACAAATACTTAGAGGATGTAAAAACCGAAACGTTTGAACGGTGAGAGAACGCTAAAAGAATTATTTATCTATCAGACCACTGAAGTTAAGCAGCGATGTGTCTGCACACTACTTAGATGAGTGACCATTTAGCAGGTATAGTATGCAATCTGATATTCGTGTGTCAGACAAGGAAATTTGTGACTTTAAAAAAAATTGTCCAATGAGATTTCGTTATGTTATTTTCCAGCTGAAAAATAATATTTCGCGCCTTTTATTAAATTGAATAGAACTTTTCTCGAAAACATGGAGATGTACCGAGCAATTTCTTCCTCACCCCAGCTCTGAGAATTATTTCCGAGTGAATAAAAAAATGTTGAAGAAGGTCACGAGAGACGAACTAAACACACACACACACACACACACACACACACACACATATATATATATATATATATATAATGTAACTTAAAAGAATATAGGTAAGATAAATTTTATTATCGATAAAAAACGTGTGAATATCTGCAAACAACTTTTTGGGACACTTCTTTCTCTTTCCCTTCTTCTGTCCTTCCCTCAGTATATATATAATATATATATATATATATATATATATATTATATAATATTGCTTTGTGTGTATAATGTCTTATCTATCTCAGTCAATTCATATATATCTATCTCAGTCGTTTCATATCAGTCTGTCTGTCTGTCTGTCTCTCTCTACACACACACACACATATATTATTGTATATTTATATGTAAATACACACACACACACACACACACACACAACACACACACACACACACATATAATATATTATATATATATATTTGCATATGATAATATATATTATATATTATATATAATATATATATAATATATATATGTTGTATGTATGTATCAATATGTATGGTTGGCACTATTATTATATTATTCCAATTATAATGAAAATAAGATAAACCTTTTATTTATTTATCTAACGTGAGAAAAAATATTGATGCGTTAATATGATGATGCTTAATGTATCCAGTATACATAAAAACCGAAACGCTCGAACATTGGCAGAACCATTTATCCATTCATAAATAAATACACCTCCTGAATATTTTTTTTATTATTCTATACTTATACTTCCATACCATCGGATTTATTTACATATTTCTTGTATACATATATATATATATAATAAAAATGAAAATAAATGACTATATATGTTATATCACAATATGTAAATAAATCCGATGGTATGAAGTATAAGTATAGAATAATAAGAAAAATATCAGGAGGTTGTATTTATTTTAGGTTGAATGGGATAAATGGTTCTGCCAATGTTCGAGCGTTTCGTTTTTATGTACTGGATACATTAAGCATTCATCATTAACCATCAATATTTTTCCACGTTAGATAAATAAATAAAAGGTTTATCTTTATATTCATCTATAATTTGGAATATATAATAATGTGCCAACCATACATGATTGATACATACATAAAACATACATTATATATTATATATATATATATATATAATAATACTAATATATTATATTCATATGCAAATAGTTACTATATATATATATATTGTGTGTGTGTGTGTGTGTGGTGTGTGGTGTGGTCGGTATTTTACATCATGAATATACATAAATATATGTGTGTGTGTGTTTGTAGAGAGAGACAGACAGAACAAACAGACTGATTGAAACGACTGAGATAGATTATATGAATTGACTGAGATAGATAAGAACATATACACACAAGCAAATATATATATATATAATATATATATTATATATATATATAATATACTGAGGGAAGGACAGAAGAGGGAAAGAGAAAGAAGTGTCCCAAAAAGTTGTTTGCAGAATTCACACCGTTTTTTATCGATAATAAAATTTACTTACTATATTCTTTTAAGTTACATATATATATATATTATATATATATATGTGTGTGGGTATGTGTGTGTGTGTGTGTCGCTGTGTGGTTTAGTTCGTCCTCTTCGTGACCTTCTAAACATTTTTTTTATTCACTTCGGAAATAATTCTCAGAGCTGGTAGGAAGAAACTTGCTCGGAACATTCCATGTTTCGAGAAAGTTCTAGTTCAATTTATAAAAGGCGCGAAATATTATTTTTCATCTGGAAAATAACATAACGAAATCTCATTGGGACAATTTTTTTAAAGTCACCAAACTTTCCTTGTCGACTCAACACGAATATCAGATTGCAACTATACCTGCTAAATGTCACTCTCTAAGTAGTGTGCAGAACACATCGCTGCTATTCAGTTGCTTATAGATAAACATATTCTTAGCGTTCTCTCACCGTTCAAAACCGTTTTTTCGGTTTTTACATCCTCTAAAGTATTTGTCTTTCATATTTCATAATTACATACCTTCTGGATTTATTCAATATATATTTTAATATATATATATTATAATATACTTAGCAACAGAAAAACACCCTCCGGATAATATATATATTATATATATAATATATAATATATATATATATATATATATATACCGTAGATAGATATATATAATTTGTAGAAATAAACCGGCGACAACCGTCTTCAATAGAGGACACCTGTGCGTCGTAGGTGGCGACCCGTGATGCTTAAGTACGGAATCCTAATGCGAAGAATCCATGATTTGCCATCATTCCACTTTGGTCCTACTTAGCTGGACGAGCGGTCGAGGGGCCTCCCCGATCAATCGGCTGGGGCACCACAAGCCTTATCGCTACTATGATTTCCCTGGCCTAGTCCCTTATAGCAAGTACCTAAACATTTTATCATATATACGCTTAGGGAGTTGATTGTCTAAGGGTTTTAGTACTCCTGGGTATGGTGTGTCCCTTTTGTTTACCCATAGCTAGAGGGAGAACAGTTGCATTAATAATTTTCCCAAGCGCTATGTGAAAAGCAAACAGATTCGTCCAGGATTTGAACCTGTCTCGCGCCAAGTCCATTTCTACGAAAATAACCATACATCTCGCGTCTCACTTTCTCTCGCATATACACAAATGAAGCGCATGGCTGTACTGAGTTAAAGTCATGCGGAAATGGACTCGTCGCCCTGAGTTTCAAATCCTGGATGGGGTAATGGCATTCCACTTAGCGCTAATACTGTTGGAAAGATGAAATCCTACTCTCCCTCCAGCTATGAATGAATTGTAGGACAGACTGGGTTTTTTTTAACCATTGTTAGGCAACCGGTCTAGAAGTAAAAATTTGAATTTCCAAACCTATTAACTCTGCTTAAGAGAGATGTCTTGTGTCACAGCCTGCACTCGAGAGGTGGTAAATAATATACACAAATAAGTTACAACTTGAAGCCCATTACAGCCGTTGATGTAAAGTATGACAATACTTTTCTTTTATAAATAATAATATATATTATATATATATATATATATATATATAATATAAATGATTTTATCAAAGATATTCAATGAATATCACATCGAAATTTGCACTGAGTAATTGATGACTTGTATATGTCCTGGGCCTAGTAGACCTCTCTAGAGGGACTCTTAACCGAACTTTCACCGGTTTACCGTAAGGCATTAATCGTCTGTTGTTTTTACAGATTCGAGTGCTCTGGCGTTATTGTAACTACATCTACCTATAGGTAAGTATTTTTCAATTGAAATGTTCGCCTCTTACTAACAGCTACGAACGCCCGAGAGGAAATCTTCTTCTTCTTCTTCTTCTTTGCTTTCTTCTTATTCTACTTATTTCTTCTTCTTCCTCCTCTTGCTTTTCTTCTTCTTCTTCTTCTTCTTCTTCTTCTGTTCTCTTCTTCTTTTACTTTCTTCTTCTTCCTCATCCTCCTCCTCTTTGCTTTTCTTTATTCTTTCTTCTTGCTTCTTCTCTCCTCCTCCCCCTCTCTTCTTCTCTTCTTCTTCTTCTTTGCTTTCTTCTTATTCTTTTATTCTTCTTCTTTCCTCCTCCTCTTGCTTTCTTCTTCTTCTTCTTCTTGCTTTCTTCTCTCTTTCCTCCTCCTCCTCCTCTTTGCTTTCTTTTTCTTCTTTCTCTTGCTTTCTCTTCTTCTTCTCCTCCTCCTCTGCTTTCTTATTATCTTCCTCTGCTTTCTTCTTCTTTTCTTCCTTCTCCTCCTCCTCTTTGCTTTCTTCTTCTTCCTTCTTGCTTCTTCTTCTTCTTCCTCCTCCTCCCTCTTTGCTTTCTTCTTATTCTTATTCTTTGCTTTCTTCTTCTTCTTCTTCCTCCTCTTGCTTTCTTCTTATTCTTATTCTTCTTGCTTTCTTCTCTTCTTCTTCTTCTTTTCTTTGCTTCTCTTCTCGTTTCTTCTTCTTCTTTGCTTCTTATTATTATTTATTAATTCGAATCCCTTGGCCATTGGCTAACATGTTGGATTGCAAATCATAGTTGTGCTATTATGTTCAGATAGGGTTGGTTTAGCTCATTCAGTAGAAGTTCCGCCTGGGACAACTATTTCTTGTCAGACTCGGGAAGCCTTCTCAAACTGGGAACCCCCTCCTCAAAAAATTCAGAGAGAATAGAAAAAAAATTAAGTTAAAACAAAAAAAAATGGTAAAATCAACAAGTTTCGCTCTCAGTAGCTGTTAAGTTTGGCCACACTATGAGCGTAAACGTTGAAACAAGGTTTCTGCTAGATGACTATATATATACTATATATATATATAAGGTGTCTTAATTGTACATACAGAGATTTTTTTTCTCGATTTGTTTAGCCATTACATCTTAATAGGTTATTCCGCCTAAATTCATTATTAATGAAATAATTTTCAAATTAGGTACGACTCCAATTAAAACAACTTATCTCCAAAAAAATTATCGCAAAAAGCCATTCTAAAACAACCTTGTTTACTATATATATATAATATATATATATATTAATATATATATATTGGGAGAATATGTGCTTAATTGAAGTCGAACCTTAATTTTTATAAAGTTAATCATTAATAATTAATTAGGCGGGATTTACCTATTTAAATGTAAGGCTAAACAAATCGAGAAAATCAATCTCTGTATGTACATTCCGGCCTATTAGGCCTCATCAGCAGAGCTATAGATAGCGTGAGGCCTAATAGGCCAAATGTACATACAGAGATTGATTTTTCTCGATTTGTTTAGCCTTACATTTTAAAGTAAATCCGCCTAATTAATTATTAAATGAATCTAACTTTCATAAAAATTAGATTCGACTTCAATTAAGCACTATTCTTTCTCCTAAATATTGTCGGCTGAAAATAGCCATATCACAAACATCGTATGTTGTTTAACTTCTCATATCCTATATATTTATATATATATATAATATATATATATACCGTTGCGGTAAGAAAAAACCGCGCATGATTGGTTATTGGATTCATACCTTTCCCACGGGTAATTGAAGCTCTAGGTGAAATACAATCAGCCTCATCCAGGAATTTAAACTCGTGTCGCCGGTCCATTTCCTACGACAGTTAAAGCAATACACCACGTGCTCTCTCTCTCTCTATACTAAATAATTATATATATACGACAAACCGTTCGTACGAATAGTACCACGCTATAACCATTGCCCTCCTTAAATCCAAATGAATTTAGTTTCTTTAAATGGTTACCCATTATATCTCACGTCTTTCAATAGCTAAGATATAATCAGATCCTGGTAAATTTGGCTGCATATTGATTGGGCATCTGATAAAATAACTTTTCCATAAAAAAAAATGGTGGAGTGTACCTATCTATGGGTGCATAGTATTCTATATGTAAGTATATAGGTGGATGTACGTATGGTTGTGTAGGCGAGGCAAAGAAAATAGTGCAGATGCGTGAGTTTAATGGGTATGGGTAGGTCGATTTTTCACTTTTTTAAAATATCAAATTGTCCATCTATGTGAAAGTTGTTTGTTAGTATACTGAATGATACCAAAAATTAGATATTTTACTTGCACCATTGTTTGAGGAAATAGCATCAAAGATCATCTACTAAAATGCACTAAAATCCTCGTTTTTGCAAAGTTTAGCCTTTAGAAAACAAGGATTTTTAGTACATTTTAGTAGACGATCTTTGATGCTATTTCCTCAAACAATGGTGCAACTAAAAGATCTAATTTTTGGTATCAGTATTCAGTATACTAACACACAACTTGGCATAAAATAACCCTAGATGGGTTGACATGCTGTTAAAATCAATCAATCAATCAGGAAGAAAATAGTAATAGTTAAATTATTATAACAGTCTGCAAGTAGAAAATAATTCTGTTAATAAATAGAAAATTCATATTAACGGTAGAAATTCTTTATTTTCTTTTTAAGTTATCACATCATGTTGCGCTGATTCTTAGCTGACCCTTAGGTCCTGTGTCCAGTGGCTTCGGTTATTGGACCTGTAAGATATTTAATATCAGTATGATCCCAGCCCCGCCCAACGGTTGGGGAGTGCTATAATAAACGGCGTCGATCCCAGGGGGCCATCCCCCAGGCAACACCTGCCCCCTTGATTAAAGGGGCAGGCTGGGTTTATTGCCCAGTGCCTGAGCGCCCCCCTTAGGGGAATGCCGACGGGATCGACGCAATTTTTTTTTTTTTTTTTCACCTGCCACTCCATGAGCTTCGGTTTGTGGGTGGTCCCACGTTAATAGGGACTTTGTGTGCCTGACCCGTACAAGTGGGGTACGCGGGTAAATACCATGATCCAGCCCCCCCCCCCCCCGGCAACACCTGCTCCCTAGTAAAATGTATTTTAGTAGACGATATTTGATGTTATTTCCTCAAACAATTGTACAAGTAAAAGACCTAATTTTTGGTATCAGTATTCAGTATACTAATGCACAACTTTCGCATAGATGGACAATTTGATATTTTTAAAAGGTGAAAAATCGACCTACCCTAACGTACGTGAAGGTCAGTCATATATCAATGTGTGAGTACGAGTATTGTCTGGGTGAGTAGGGTTAGGGGTGACGTAGAAGTGATCTTAACGATAATGACCCAAAATGAACCTCTTTGTTACTCTTGTCCGCCATGGAAATACCGCGGGGGTCAGTTTGTCGAGACGCTAAAAACATTCAGTGAATGTCCATCTTTAAAATCTGTCAGAACAAAAACCATAAACACCAAGTTGGGTCGTAAACAAGAGTTTCTTGAAAGTAGATGTCCAATAGTATGCAATATGCACTTAAGACAAATTACGTCAATGTGAAGACAATGGGAAGACATTATACATACTAGCAAATATATGCACCCTCCGGGTGCAAGTATTTTAGTTAAATTTTATAATAAAATATGATATTAAATTAGAAAGGCTAATGAAACTGAATAAGAATGAGATAAAAAGATTTTGAAGAGAGGGTATGATTGAATAAATAGAACAACTTTGAAACTAACTCTTTCCACTTTCCGTTACTCCCGGTGTTCATTGGTAATTTTTCTAATTAACTGTTTTAGTGAAAATAGAAGTAAAGAATAAATTTACATATCTTCTTTTAGGATTTCTTTTAAGATTTATAGAAAGATTTTGCTCATATTCAATAATAAAAAACCAAACAATAGAATCAATAATACTAAGCATATATTTATAAAAATCAATTTTTAAAATCAATATGCAAATTAGCCTCCCATTCACACTGTAAACCTCTATTTTTGTTGTATATATAAATACAATTGCATGTTATTAGTACGTAGATATGGTCAACAGTGTAAGTAATGTAAAACAATTTTATTAATAATTGAGGTTTAAATAAAAAATAAAATCATGGATGGAGAATTTGATGTAAATAACAAAGGGAATTAACTTGATAGTAATAAATTTCGGTTACAGACAGACGAACACACAATCTCCATTATAATAAGATATATATATATATATGTTGTGTGGTGTGTGTGTGTGTGTGTATATTTGTGTGTGTGGCAGAATTCTTTCATTTATTCATGCTGAATTAAACAAAAGACACATCTCCTGTTTAACAATTTTATTTGTGATTTTTTCAAGTTTTCTGGCGAAATTTTTAATATTTGAAATACTTTTTTTTTTCAAATAGTGTAAGACTGGGTTTTGAACTCGCTTACTTCAATGTCGCCAGCTAGTACGTTACCCACAATGCCACGAAACCCCTAATACTAATATTTACTAAGTTTAACTAGCCAAAAGCTTAAAGCCAAAGCTTTACACCTGCATTGTGATAGCCTTTAAAATCAACCCCCAAACCATATATATATATATATATATATATATATATATATATATATATATATATATATATAGTAAAGAAATAGACTTAAAAAACGCTCATTTTGCTTTTATAGATCTATTTCTACCCACAGGTATCTGTGTGTACCTATGAATTTCAGCAGATCACTAACTAAGATCTGAACAACTCCTACATTCCGTTGTTGAAAGAAAGGTCCAACTTAGAATCATCTTAATACCACCAAACATGTCAATCCACCTGCTTATATTATATATATATATATATATATATATATATATATAATATATATATATATATATATATATATATATATATATATATATCGGATTTTGTATGCATTTTTTTCTCATATATATATATATATATATATATATATATATATATATATGAGAAGAAAATGCATATAAAATCCGACAGTGTAAAAGTGTAAAGTTTTGAAAAAAAACAAGAAAATTAAATCAAAGATTGACTTACAGTCAAACGACTTTAAAGCGTTTCGGTTTTAAAACCAACAACGGAGCTTAACATAGTTGGTAATTGTGAATCATACGAAAAGAAATTGGTGTAAAACAAGAAAAAACTTTGCGATGTTATAAGGTTAATCTCGGCAACCGAAATGCAAGAAACATGTAAAATTGAAACGTCTCATATATATATATATAGATTAATTTATTTATACTAGCAAATATATGCACCCTCCGGGTGTAAGTATTTAAGTTTTAATGTAATAAAATATCGTATTAAATTAGAAAGGCTAATGAAACTAAATAAGAATACAGATAAAAAGATTTGAAACAGAGGGAGTATAATAAAAGATTTGAAATAGAGGGAGTATAATAAAAAATGGAACAACTGAAACTTACTCTTCCATCACTCTCGTCTTTCATTGTTATTTTTTCTAATTTAAGTATTTAGTTAAAAGAAGAAGTAAAGAATAAAATGACAGTTATTTTATCTTGTTAATGGATTTGATTTAAGATTCATTGAAGAGATTTTTTGCTTATATTCATTAAAATAAAACCAAACAGTTAGAAATCAATAATACTAAGCACATATTTATTAAATTCGATTTTTTAATATTAATATGCAAATTAACCTTCCCGTTCGCAATGTAAACCGCTATTTTGTTGTATATATAAATATGATTGCATTTAGTCAGTATGTAGACATAGTTAACAGTATTAATAATGTAAGACAATTTTATTAATAATTGAGGTTTAGATAAAAATAAAATCATGGAGAATGTGATGTCAATAACTAAGAGAATTGTGACTTGAGTTTCGGTTACAGACAGAAAAAACACACAATCTCCATTATAATAAGATATAAAATATGTTATTCTATTTTATTTTATAAGATATCAATAGCTGATATGTCGTCGTCATATGAATTTATCAAGTCCACACTCGTATAGTTTCGGCATTGACAATTCGCGCTTTGCTAACTGAGAATCTTACCTTTTTTTTGTAAGTGTTTCATTCTATCTGATTTGAAAGTCTTGGATAAAATCCAATATTTCTTTTTAGACCGAGCAGTCAATAATTCAAAAATAAAGAATGAAAGTTCCAGGAACTTAGACAAATCTCTAATTGCAAGGGTGCTTTTTTTAAATTTTTATTTTATTTTTGTTTTTATATATTCTTTTATATAGAATTTTTCTCGTTGTCTTTGAGAACTTACGCGAATGGTTCGCTTCTTGAAAACAAGCATTCATAATATTCCATTCCAGTGGAAAAAAAAACGATGGTTTAATGGTTGGAAACAAAGGTGGGGAAAATCGAAAGACTTATTGATCTGCTGGGAAACCATTGTCTGTCAAATCCAACCTTTGTTTAAGATAATACCAAAAAAAAAAGGTTTTTGTGCTTAGAGACGAAGAAAATCTTTTTCCATACACAAGGAATATTCGATTGTCGAACTATTTGAAAGAATAGAAAAAAGTTCAGTATTTCTTGGCGAAAATCAATTCACACCAACAAGAAGTGGGGGGCTGGGTTTCACGGTGTTGTGGGTAACGTACTGGCCAGCGACATTGTAGTAAGCGGGTTCAAATTCCAGTCGCACCATAAATTTCATTTTCTGACAATACCCTTAGAAAAGGAAAGAATCATTTATATAGTTCTACTACCTGTGTTCTATAAGGATTACTCTATACTTGAGGCTTTTGGCTAGTTAAACTTAGTAAATACTAGAAGCGGCTACATGGCTTCACCTGGGTAGAGGTTATTTTTTAGTTAGTCTCACAGGTCCATTATTACTGAATCATGAGTTTAACCCCCGCAGGATGCCCCATTAAAATCTCCACGTAAAAATAGACCTTGCGTTAATCCAGCCATTCAAAAAGAAAAATTAATCGCATAGGCGAGAAACTGTCAGTAAACAGGTGTTGATTCAATATCCATGCTACTTTGACTCATATATATATATATATATATATATATATATATATATATATATAATATGCAATATAGAATGAATAGAGAATGAATGAGAAAAGTATTGGCATATAAAGGTGCTCAAATAGCAGAGCAGGTTTACATTCTAATATTATATATTATGGATTTAATATCTCATTACTAATATTTCATGCTTACTGCAATCAGCAGACGAGACGGTCAGAATGTTAAGATTTTTAAAAATGGTGGTTTATTTAGCGTTTATAAAAACGTGATGCGTGTTCACGCGATGGAATGTTATACCGCTAAAGTTGCTGTTGTTTTTTAACTGTGGTTTGTTTAGCGTTTATATAACCTCTGTCGACAACAACAATAATACATTTCATCCATACCAAAATATATATCTTTCTTACAATTATCTTTTTAACTTATCTGTCGGATTAATTTCCACTCTCCTCTCTCTCTCCTCTCTCTCTCTCTCTCTCTCTCTCTCTCTCTCTCTCTCTCTCTCTCACACACACACACACACACACACACACACACACATATATATATATATATATAATATATATATATATATATATATATATGCTCCACATCCCCCAGGGGGTTGATCACTTTGGAGGTGATTTCGCTGACGACGAAAGCGTAAACGCAACGCTCTCCTATAAAAAGGATGGCGGCCTTTACATACATACAGATGTGTGTATTTAACAGTTTTAAATCCCCTTCCCATTCTGTAGGTGACGATGGCCGAGCGGTTAAGCATACCGACTGATGATTAATTGATCGGGTTTCTATCCGGCTGTAGAAAACTTACAAATGTCTTGCCACACTGAAGAGACGTCATACGTCAAAACACGGTCTCTGTAGATGACTAATATATATATATAAATTATTGAAAAGAGATAGAAAAACAAATGTTAATAGTACGCTAACAGATATCTGTTTTGACTTTTTATAAAAACGGTCTTCTTCAAGAGCAACTATATTGATATTTACCAAACCCCTCCGCACGAGCAGGATGTGACACAAGGTCAATTTCTTAGGCGGAGTTTAACAGGTTTAAATTCAGAGTTTTCCTTCTCCTAGACTGGCTACCTAGACAAGGTTAAAGAGGCCAGTCTGCCCTACTATTTACCCATAGCTGGAGGGAGAGTAGGATTCATACCTTTCCCAAGGGTATTAGCGCAAAGTGAAATGCAATTACCACATCCAGGATTTGAACTCGGGGCGACGAGTCCATTTCCCATGACTTTAACCATTACACCACGCGCTTCCTACTATAAAGAGCAACTGTATTGATGAAAGATAGAAGGAGGAAATATTCTTCTTTCTTTCATTAATATTCTCTTGAAGAAGACCGTTTTTATAAAAGGTCGAAACAGATATCTGTCAGCGTACTATTAACATTTGTTTTTCTATCTCTTTTCAATCATACTGTTGGACTTATTTCCATTTATCATATACTTATATATATATATATATATATATATATATATTATATATATTATATAATAGTATTTGATAATTTGCTTTTGAAGCATTATGTAAAGTATATTATTCTTTATATTTTGAAGGCAATTACAATGCGTATACCGTATAAAATTCGATAATTATTGAAAATAATCATGACAGGCAAACTCGGCGAACAACGAGTGCGACGTGTGAGACCTAATAAGGTTGAAACAGTTGTACGGTATTGGAACACGCGTTGCACTCGATGTTCGCCGAGTTTGCCTGTCAAGATTATTTTGAATAATTATCGAATTTTATTCGATATACACATTGTAGTTGCCTTCAAAATATAAATGATACTACATATATATATGTATATATATATATATATGTGTGTGTGTGTGTGTGTGTGTGTGTGTGTGTGTGTGTGTGTGTCTGCATGTATATATATATATATATATATAATATATATATATATATATATATATATGTGTGTGTGTGTGTGTGTTATCATATATCAGATTATCCAATCTGTGCCACTCTTGCGCCGAGTTTGGCGGAAATCGATACCGAACCCTGAACCTTGTGATTCGTAGGCGTGTGCTCTACTGACTGAGCTAAACCGGCCTCTAGGGTCAATTAGAGATTGAAATAAGTGGCGGTCGAGCGAAAGACTTTGTGATTCGATGACTTGTTATCTTCCATTGTTTAAAACCTTGTCTGCCGGGTCATCTGACGTAATTCACCCGCTCGACCATTTTAATCAGCTTTGTC
>CM042172.1:36657538-36675038 GCA_023376005.1 Doryteuthis pealeii | reverse complement strand
ATATATATATATATATATATATATATATATATATATATATATATAATAAATATATAAACATATCTATTTATTAGGTGACAAAGGAACATTCACGACCTATTGGTTTCATGCGATGCAATCATCAGGTGAAAATGTTTCAAATGCAAAAGCTGAAACGGTGGCCATCTCACACTATAGTATATATAATATATATATATATATATATATATATATATTATATATATATATATATATAACACTTTCTCAAATAATTATGCTTTATTATTAATTCCAGTAAAAATGACTTGGTGGTAGCTCAGTCGGATGAGCGTTCGGCTAAAAACCACAAGGATCCTTGTTCAATACCGGCCCTCGCCAACTCAGCGTATGAGTAGCACAGGGATCTGTGCGGTAAAGTAAGGAGCTGGCGGTAGATGTGACCCTCCTCCTCAGACGCATAAACAATCTTCTTCGTTTAGCGCTAGTGAAAAGGGGATAGACTCTCTCGCTTATTGGCTGATACCGACTTTAGGCCACCCCTACGATATATATATATATATATATATATATATATATATATATATATACACTAGACAAAACGTGACTCGTTGAGTCACCCATTGAGCTCTAAATAGGTAATTGGGATTAGGGAAAAGTAAGTTTGTAAAGCTAATTATTTTTTTATATAAATACGGCCGGAGAATTAAAAGAAAACGCTAAAATCATTGTGTGATAGAGAGACGGTATGAGTGGACCGTTATAAGACGAAAGTGGTACAGATGAAACGTTCAATTTCATAGCCGGAATTTTTTTTTTTTTTTAATTTTTGAAAAGGCATATTCCGTTTTGAAAATGAAAATTTTATTCTATTTTATTAAATCAGAAACATTATAGTCCACAAAGAAAACTCAAAAGAGTTTGATGTAAATATGTATAAAAGTTTATAAGAAAGTATCAAAAAGTTCAAAAATCCCAGCATTGCAAACCACGATAGTCACCGGATATATATATATATATATATATATATATATATATATATATATATATATATATATATATATTAATGTTTATTTCCAAAGAATTGACGAAAGATATCAAAAAATTTCTTTTCAGTTTTTTTCTGAAGATTTTTTTAGAAATAACTCATACTTTTTTCTTTATTTTTTCTTCCTCAGGATCTCCCATATAACAGGAGTGTGACTCAATTGTACCGAGCATCATCGACCCGTCAATTCATTTCTGCAATGTACGGAGGACAGCCAAAAAACAGCAGCCAAGAAATCGTGCAATGACATCCAAGATCGAACAAATCTCTCAGAATGCTTAAACTTGACCCACATCGAGCCCACATGCGATGCAGTCCCTACTGACCAGCCGGTAAACATATTTATCAGTACCTGCTTAAAAAAAAAAACGAAAGAAAGAAGTTGCTTATAAAAAACTATGGTGTCAAACAGTGCAACTCACAGAAAATTATTAATGGTCGAAACTTCAAATAGTGACGAGAATAATTTGGCCTACAATGGCTCAAACACTACAGACACTTCGGACTATGATTTAACACTGACCACGACGACTGCCCGACCTCTGGACGATGTAATATGGACACCTGACGTAATACAGAGGGTCGCTTCGTTGGTGGTCATCATGATTATAACCTTATTTGGTAATACCATCATTATAATTGTACTGACGTGCAGCAAGTATCGTAAGAAGAATAGCCGTGTAAACATCTTTATCATTAATTTAGCTATTGGGGATCTGACAGTTTGCTTTGCTACCATGACAACTGAGATTCTGTTTGTCTGTTTTGGAGAGTGGGTACTCGGACCGGTGGCTTGTAAAATTTTGCCTTACCTGCAGATTGTCACGCTGGCCAGTACTACCTTTATTTTGACCGCCATGAGCTACGACCGCTATATGGCCATTTGCAACCCTTTGAATTTCAGAAATACCATCCACCAGGCGCGAATCTCCATTGCAGCCGCTTGGATCATGGCGTTCGGATTTGCTCTTCCGCAGTTATTTATATTCGTGCAGACTATTAAGGGTACCCACCCGAACGGCCAGAAAAAGTACGGCTGTCAGACAAAAGGCTACACAGAGGAGTGGCAGAGAAAAGTCTATTTTACCTTCCTCACCACCTACATCCTCATTGTACCGGCCATTTTAATCTCGTATTTCTATATCAATGTCGTGCTAGTCGTGTGGCGCGCTAGTCGCGACATTGTGAACACGGCAGGCGAGGGCACCCTTCGCCGAAGCGTTCCAAATCGCAGCTCAATCCCCCGCGCTAAAATCAAAACGATTAAGATGACCCTAAGCATCATCTCAACGTTCATTGCTTGCTGGACGCCATACTTTGTAGTCAACCTGGTTCGTATCTACAGCAATTATAAATACGACATCCCCGCTACGGTTATCGCTTTCGCAGAGACTATGGCCCTACTACAGAGCGGTCTCAACCCGGTCCTCTACGGCTTCTTCAATATCAAGATCAAAAGAGGCCTGATGGAGGTCTTCTGCCCGCAGAAAATCGCTCGTCTCAACCGGAATCAGAGTCTTCGCACGGTAATGCCGACGGAGTGTGTGTCGGTCGGCAACGATTTTAACGGTTCGCGAAGCTCGGTGCGCAGCGGCGGGCGGGAGTATCATTTGGTGAGTCAGTCGAATAGTACACCGAGTCTGACCCCAGAGCGACCGAGGGCCCAGGGTTCGATCATCACCGAAGAAAACACCAACGGCTACCGATTACGCGTTCGTTTTACTCCCAAGGAAGCGATGCATTCGGTGGAGAACAAGCATAACGAAACCGAGGCTACTCCTGAAGAAGAACAGGAACCTGTCACCGATCCTGAAACGTCAAAGATATAAATGGCTTCGCGTTAACCCTTCATATTCCAAACGTGAGGTTAATTATCGAATCTGCTCACCCGTCTCAAAAGTGACGTTTTTAATTCTTCAATATGTCAACAGTCAAATCTCCGATCATCTTCAACCAAGGTGGGGTCATAGTTTAGGTACAGGACATGTATGCTGAAAAGTGGGGGTACCTTAAGGAAAAATTGTTATATACTAAAAGTGCGTTGTGTAATGGTTAGAGTCGTAGGAAATAGACTCGTCGACCCGAGTTCAAATCCTTGACGAGTCTGTTTGCATTTCAGATAGTGATAATACCCTTGGGAAAGGTATGCACCCAACTCTCCTTCCAGCTATGAGTAAACGGTAGGGCAGACTGGTCTCTTTAACTTTGGCTAGATAACCAGTCTAGGAGAAGGCAAACTCTGAATTCAAACCTGTTAAAATCCACTTAAGAAATTGACCTTGTGTCACATCCTGCTTGTGCGGAGGGCTTAGTAAATATACATATATATAGTAAAAAGGACCTAATACCTATTACTTAAGCATAACATATATTATCTAGATGTAGATATAATATACATAATATATATATATATAATATATATATATATATATATAGATAGATAGATAGATAGATAGATAGATAGATAATAAAGGGGCCTGAGTTAGCTCATTCGATAGAGCACACGCCTAGGAATCGTAAGGTTCCTGGCTCGATTCTGGTCTCCACCAACTCAGCGCATGAGTAGCACATATTGGTTAATCTGGTATGTGCCGTAAAGTGGGAAGCTGGCGGTAGTTGTGGCGCTCCCTAGTCGAGCGCTAACGAAAAGGGGAGAGACTCCCTCACTGTCCGACTGATACCGACAATACATAACTCCGCCTTTGGATAATAAATGAAATAATTTACAATGAATTATTTCAATTTTTCTAAATGCATGTCATCATGTCGTTTTTCTTTAAATTTAACTTTTAACTTAAAAATCATACTTAATCAAGTCATTTTATGATTTAATAAAGATATACAGCTCATTCAACTGTGGCATATGGAAATCTAATAGATTGCAATGGAGTTATCAGAATAATAATTGATTAGAATAATTAGGGCATCACCTGGAGGGACAGGATCAATAACACAGCAGTTCTAGAAAGAGAGCTCATCTCCCCAGCTTGTGTTCTCTACTGAGGCAACGTCGTCTCCGATGGCTGGGTAATGTACGTCGGATGGATGATGGACGAATCCCGAAAGACATCCTTTATGCAGAGCTACGTCTGGTAAAAGACAGATTGGTCGCCCCAGCTGCGATTCAAGGATGTCTGCAAGAATGATCTCAGGTGCTTTGGCATTGCCTTCCAACTGGGAAAATTTGTCTCAGGACCGCCCTCGGTGGCGGTAGATTCTCCGTAGAGGAGTGTTCATGTCAGACAACATTCATATGCGACACCTGTGGTCGGGAATGTTTTTCAAACAGCGGACTTCATAGTCACAGGAGGCGCTGTAACTTCAGGGGCACAAAAACTTTATTATAGTCTTCCGAGACTGAAATGCCAATATATAATATATCATAATAATAATTGATTAGAATAATTTATATTTTTATAGTCTAAAAGAACTATAATGTTTAAATTACAAAACATACTAGTAGCTCCAGGTACTCGCTTGGTTACCTCATTTTAGGAATGAACTCCTCCTTAGAGGTACCAGTTACTTTTACAATATCACAATTTTTCCTTAAGAGGACCCCCCTTTTCCGGCATACATGTCCAGTACCTAGACTTTGACCCCTCCCCTGTTTCAACCTATTTTACGCGCCCAGATCTATTTTCGCGCCCAAATCAAATTTTAAAAAATACTAACTGCTTCTTAGAGTCGTCTACATATCAACAACAAAATATATATATGTATATATAGGGTGGGCCAAAAGTAGGGTTACAGTTAACACTTAAACATTTTAGCTTTATTAGAGATTTAGACATTTATTTACATATATTTACATACATTATATTTACATATTAGACATTTTACATTGAACATTTAATCTCTCAAGTTCTCAAAGTGTCCACCTTCAACCTTACAACAATCTTCGTATATGTCCCAAACATTCTGGCGCACATTACGACACAATTCCAATCTCCATCAATTTCAGTGAATGCATCTGATATGTAATCTTTCAATTCATTCACTGAGTGGGGATTTCTCTCATAGACCTTGTTCTTGACTACACCAAAAGAAATCCATTGGTGTCAGGTCAGATGAAGGTGGTGGCCATTCAATGGTGCCCCGCCTTCCAAACCAATGCTGCGGAAAGGCTTGATAAATATAATCTCTTATTGTCTGCGCATAATGTGGAGGGGCTCCATTTTCTGGAAGTACAGTTCGTCACAGTTATTTGGTTCTGAGTTGTGATATTTTTTTCTATAATTTAGTCGGCCACGAACAAATTATCAGTCAGGTGGAAATCCGATCTCACTGATAAGATAAAGAGACAATTCTTCCAGGCCGTGGTTATATCTGTACTGTTGTATGGCTGCACCACTTGGATCCTAACGAGGCACCTTGAGAATAAGCTGGATGGGAGCTGCTCAAGAATGCTGCGTTCAGTCTTGAACAAGTTGTGGAAACAACACCCAACAAGGAAGCAGCTGTATGGCCACCTGTCCACCATCTTACAAGTGAGATGGACTAGGCATGCCGGACACTGCTGGAGAAGCAAGGATGAGCTCATAAGCGACATTCTCCTCTGAAAGCTAACACGTGGTCATGCTAGTGTGGGTCGCCTACCAAGGACCTACATTGAACAACTATGCGAGGATGCTGGTTGCTGCGCAGAAGACCTCCCAGGGACAATGAGTGATAGGGAAGGTTGGCGAGAGATTGTCATGGATATCCGTGCTAATTGCGCGACATGATGATGATGATGATGATATCTAAAATGTAATTGTGAAGGTGAAACAGATAATGAAGTAACTGTAACCCTACTTTTGGCCCACCCTATATATATATATATATATATATATATATATATATATATATATATATATCCCTGTCGATTTATTTAAATAAATATTGACTTTCTAGTCTCATATAACACTGCCCCTTCCAATTCAAGACGTATGCCATTTCTTCACGTATGAATGCATTTTATTTTATAGGCGAAAAAGATGTACGCATTATTTTAGATAAAGGTCGGAGTTTGACCGGTCGAAATATAATGAATTTCACCTTGCCTTTGAGACGGGTCAACAATTCAGATAAATAATAAGTATCGAACTATTGGCCAGACGCCTGTACAGATCAAACGGAAACGAATTTGTCGACTAACCAGTTCAATATATATATATATATATAATATATATATATATATATATATATATATATGAAACAACAACAATTATCCCATAACTCTATATCTGGTGTAATAATTACCACATTTTCTTTATTTGTCTGAATTCTTTAGATGAGGCTTGATAATTTGTATTATGTAGATTTTTCGGACTGTTGACCTCATCTTTATTGTTACCTACACAACGTTTTGGCCGATGTACACCCGGCCTTCTTGTTCAAATCGAGAATCTTCTTGTCAAATTCGGGAGCCTTCATATCGTAATCAAAAGCCTTTATGGCACCTCGAACCGAACCCTTTATTTAATCCATCAGGGTAGATTGTTCTCATTCCGTTAACCATGATCGGGTACAAGTGTTAAGCTATATTAAGTATTATATGTTATTTTTGGCCGTAGTCAGGATTGAACCTGAAACCTCCAGATGATTGTCACTTATAACTGTATTAACCAAACCATTCATTTAATCCATTGGGGTAGATAGTTCTCATTCCATTAACCATGACCGGGTATACGCGTTAAGTTATGTTAATATTCTATATGATTTTCGCCTGTACCCAGGATCGAACCTGCAACCTCCAGATCATTGTCACGTATAACTGTATCAACTCAACGCTTATATCCGTTATGCCATGTGTTCTACTTGCTCCCTAGTTTCACAAGAAAGTTCTCGAGTTCAATGTATAAAGACCTGAAGAAGGCAGGGGGCACGTCAATCGAATCGTTGTGTATATAACAATAAAGATGAGGAAAAAGGCCGAAAGAAATGAATAATACAGACAAGTCTCCTGTTTGTAATGTGAGGCATGCCAACAATTATGCTGACATAACGCTCATTATTTAAGGCCTTGTACCTGAGATCATTTAGTCGCTTTTTTGTATGTTTGTTTTTGTTTTTGTTTTTTTTTGTTTTTTTTGGGGGGGTTTCATTTTGTTTTTGTTTTTTCGGCGGGGTCTTTTTTGTTTGTTTGTCTGTCTATTTGTTTTGTCTTTTTTTTTCTTTTTTTTTTTGCTTTTTTTTTTTTGGTGGGGGTCGATAAAATGTGACCAAACGGCTTCATATCAATGTTTCAATGTTAGTAGGCGGCCTAATAACAGGGTTACCGGTTGAACGGATATGATATTGCAAAACCCGAAATCTGTAAGGATACTGGTGTAGCATCACTGATGACCTCCTTTAGTGCATTTCGGCGATGTTTAACAAGACTAATCAAACGGCTTCATATCAATGTTTTATACTTTAAAAATATCCGAATTTGATTTGTTATCGCATTTCTATAGAAAAACAAAACAAAAAAAACAAAACAAATTGAACTTCGATCCCTTATCGACCTGAACGATGTCAAACAGGCTGATTACTTCTATTTAAAAAAAAAAAAAGATAAATAAATATGCTAACACCGCGTCTTTAAAGTTGAATATTACGTTACTTACAGGCGTTTTTACCTTGTGGTACCGACCATCCTCAACAGCATCCAATATGACACGTGACTTGAAAAACAGAACATCTCCATGACAACGAGGATGCCGCCTGTCCCACCCATCCCCACCCCATTTCCTTATCAATAACTCATTCCTACTCCCCTCCCGTACCCGCAGAGTTAGAGGTTGGGGTTATTCACGGCAGAAAATAATATTGTTTTAGTAAAATTTTGTTTGGATAGCACAGCCGTACCAAATATCGTACAGATTCGTTTTGTTTTTGATTTCTTTTTTGTGGGGGGTGGGGCGAGGTCAAAATATTTTCTGTGTGAATCAAGAGTACACCGTGAAAGTCTTCGATGTCCTAAATACATAACATTAATAAATGAGATTTTTACATAAGAAAAGTCTCTGTGTATTAGAAAAATAATAGTTAATAACCAAAATGTAATATCAGCATATATATTTATATGATATAGAAGATACCAGATATCCTTGACTAATAGACAATAGACTAATAGAAAATACCAGATATCCTTGTTTCCCTCGCCATCAGACTCTCAAACTTTACGCTATATATAATGACATTTATTAGGTATATTTCTTGATACCACACGATGAATTTAACTCTTTGTATACTTGAAGCTGCTCACAGCGGCTCTCCAACCACTGCGAACCTACCGTAAACTGTTCACAGCAAATCTCGCACGTGTTAAATGTTTACACTGAAACATTGAGCAGAAGGACTTAGATTACAATAATAATAGGACTTTATTTGAATAGAATGAGTTCTGAGGTGAATAGATAGTGAACTTTGAAAATATCCCATCGTACAGGTAGAAAATACCAAGAAAATTTGGTAATGCCCTGTGGGGAATTTGGTGTGAAAAGAGTTAAACCACTCACAGCGGCTCTCTCACCACATACAAGCAAAGTACAAAATCTGATGTTAAATTCATTGGGCCGGTTTAGCTCAGTCGGTAGTGTGTTCGGCTGGGAACCTCAAGGTTTCTGGTTCGATATTGGCCCTCGCCAACTCAGCGTATGAGTAGCACAGGGATTTGTGCGGTAAAGTGAGGAGCTGATGGTAGGTGTAGCGCTCCGTCTCAGACGCTAAAAGAACAATCTCCTTGATCTAGCGCTAGTGAAAAGGGGATAGACTCACTCGCTGCCTGGTTGATACCGACTTTAGGCCACCTCGATGACTTTACTTATCTACTTTTATTTGAATAGAATGAGTTCTGAGGTGAATCGATAGTGAATTTTGAAATATCCCACCATACAGGTAAAAAAGAAAATACCAAGAAAATTTGGTACAGTCGGGTGGGGGAAATTTGCTTCGGTATGGGAGAAATTTGGTAGGTGAAGAGTTAAGCAGCATTCAAAAACTAATGGTTTCTTCATTATAATTTAGCAGAAGGACTCAGATTACAATAATAACTTTATTTGAATAGAATACATTGTGAGGTGAATAGATAGTGAACTTTGAAATATCCCATCATACAGGTAAAAAAAACTGTATTTGGTACAGCCTTGGGGGAAATTGGTAGGCAAAGAGTTAAGTCACATTCAAGCAAAGTACAAAAACTTATGGTTAGTCTATTAATAATGGAGATTCGCTTCCGGTTTTTGTCTGTAACAAAAATTACGTCACTGCTTACGTCACATTACCCAAAATCGTCATAACATAGAATAAATACACTCAAAATTTAAACATCCAACATTAGACAGTCCTCATTGTTTTTTAAAACAAGTTTTAATAAATACATGACTGGTATTATATATCTATATATAGTTTGTTTTATTCTAATACATATTTAAAGTTTACATTTCAAATTGTTTTATTTTTTTAATCCTTTAATGAATTTGATGATTTTACTTACTTAGGGTACAAACTCGCTGACATTGAATTTTTTACTCCCACCCCTCAGACAATATGTTTCAAAAATCTATTTTTACATCGCCTGGAGGGTGTTTTTTATTTTGTACTAGTTCATTATAATGGGACATTATTTTAATAGAATGAGTTCTGAGGTGAATAGATAGGTAACTTTGAAAATTTGGTACAGCCGTGGGGGTAAAATCAGATTTCGCTACTACCCTTGAGAAAGGTAAGCATCTAACTATTCTCCCTCCAGCTATGGTGAATAGTAGGACACACTGGGCTCTTTGACTCTTTGCGTACTTTAAACCGTCCACAGCGGTTTTCCTACTACACCTAAGAATAGTACAAAAACTGTTGGTTATTCATTATAATTGAGCAGAAAGACTTAGATTACTATAATGATAGACTTTATTTGAATAGAATTCGTTCTGAGGTGAACAGATAATGAACTTTGAAGTGTCCTATCATACAGGTTAGAAATACCAAGAAGGTGTGGTACAGCTGTGGGGCAAATTCGGTAGACAAAGAATTGAACTGCATTTAAGCAAAAACAAAAACTAAAGGTTATTCATTATAATTTAGCAGAAGAAACTGAGATTAAAATGATAATAGTATTTTATTTGAATAGAATGAGTTCTGGAGTGAACAGATAGTGAACTTTGAAATATCCTATAATAGAGGTTAAAAAAATACCAAGAAAAATTTGTACAGCCGTAGTAGATATTTGGTAGGCATTCTAGCCAATTACGAAAACTAATGGTTAGTTCATTATAATTTAACAAAAGAACTCATATTATAATAATAATAGGACTTTATTCGAATAAAATGAGTTCTGAGGTGAATAGTGAACTATAAAATACTCTACAATACAGGTAAAAAAGTACCAAAAAAATTTAGTACAGCCTAAGGGGAAATTTGGTAGACAAATTCATTCAGGCAAAGTACAAAAAAACTAATGGTTAGTTCATTATAATTTGACAGAAGAACTCAGATTACAATAATAATAGGACTTCATTTGAATAGAATGAGTTCTAGGGTGAATAGATAGTGAACATTGAAATATCCTATCATACAAGTAAAAAAATACCTAGAAATTTTGCTACAGCCGTTGGGTTGAAATTTGGTAGGCAAAGAGTTAATACCGACGATGAATTTTCCCCGATAAATTTACCGACACGATATTTTCTTAATAAAGGTCCCCCCCCTATTTTAAAAAAATTTTTTTTATAGTTCCGATCAATATTAACTTAACCCTTCAATATCCAAATCTACTTCAGTAACCTTTAGACTTATAGTTTTATTTAAAGACATATCTAAAAATGCATTTTTATTTATCTGAATTTATGAGATGAGGCTTGATAATTTGTATTATTTAGATTTTTCGGACTATTGTCTTCATTTTTATTGTTATACACACAACGTTTCGGCCGATATGCTCTCCGGCCTTTTTCAAGAGTTTCTTGACGAACACGGGAATCTTCTTGAACTTGATACCTTCTTGTCGAACTCGGGAGCCTTCATGCCGTACTCGGAGCCTTCACGGAACTTCGAACCGAATCCTTTATTCAATCCACTTGGGTAGACTATTCTCATTCCCCGTTATGGTTAACGGAATGAGAACAGTCTACGCCTGTGGATTGAATAAAGGGTTCGGTTCGAAGTTCCGTGAAGTCTCCCAATTTTGACAAGAAGGTTCCCGAGTTCGAAGAGAAGGTTCATGATTTCGACAAGAAATACCCTAAGAATACCGGAGGGCACACCGGCCGAAATGTTGTGTAGATAACAATAAAGATGAGGACAATAGTCCGAATAATCCAAATAATACAAATGAATTTTCGTTTGTCACTAGTCAATAATGCAAGAAAATATAAAAAATCTTTGTAGAAAAAATAAATTTAGAATTATGTTTGTCTGTATTTATGAAATGAGGCTTGATATGAATAATTTTCATATATCGGACTGTTGTGGTATGTATAAACACAATATTCAGGACACTGCAACCTCAGGCCTTGTTTTGGTGTTTTAATTACCTCAAAATAAGTCATCATTCGACGATAACCTTGAATTCAAAAGTGGTTTCGGAGCTAAAATATCGTTACCACTAGTTCAAGGGGTTCCAATCAGCATAAATACCATCAGACTTATTGACAGAAATACGATTAGACATAGAAAAAATAAAATGGTAGAAAATTGCATATTCTAAAATGGAAATTTCAACATTTGAGGTAATTAAGAAAATACCTAAATTGAGTCCAAGCTTACAGTGGCCTGAACATTGTGTTTATATATACTATAATAAAGATGAGGACAACAGTCCGAAATATTAAAATTATTTAGATTTGTATTGTTAGAAATTATTTAGATTGGTAGCGATTTTTTTTAAACTTGTGCGAGTGACATTATCTTTAGTCGTAAATAAATTAATATCGAGGCCCAACGTCGAAAATAACGGACCATATAACATTTAGGCACCCATTTTTGATCTCGATTAAGAAAGGAAATGTTTTTCATTTACACTGTCAATATCAGACGATTTTTAGATTTTTTTTAAATTATAAAACTAACCCCTAACCTCTAACCCTAACCCTAATCCCTAACCCCTAACAAACAACCGGATATTGACGGTGTAAATGAAAAACATGTCCTTTTTTAATCGAGATCAAAAGGGGTTGCCTAAAGGTAATATGGTCCAAAATAACAAACTACTTTTAACCTATTTGTATTTATGAGATGAGGCTTGATATGAATAATTTGGATATTTCGGACTGTTTTCCTTATCTTTATTGTGGTATTTATAAACAGAATGTTCAGCCCTCTGTAACCTCGGGTTGTTGTGGTGATTAAAAAAAAAAACGTCTAAACAGAGCCCGAGGTTACAGTGAACATTGTGTTTATATATACTACAATAAAGATGAGAACAACAGTCCGATATATCAAAATTATTTATTTATTTACCGTTTAACCATAAGAAACAAAATCCTACAACGGAGCAAAAATAAATAAATAAATAAATACGTAACAAATAGTGAGAAGCTTATAAAAAAAAACAAAGAAAAAAAATTAATTCTGCAAAATGGTATTTTTTGTTTATATCTTTCTGAAGATCTTTGAACGAATTTTTGGAATTATATAAAAAACTAAGATCGTTTTTGTGTTCAAATATTTTTATTTTATTTATTAATATTTTTCTTTTTTTTTTTTTTTTTTTTTTTGCTAATTTCTTTTTTGTCATTTTCTAATAAATACTAAAACAAAGAATACTTCAATCATACCGACAAACATTTGAAGAAAAAGAAAATGTCGACGATATGAAATGCTTTCTTCTGATTGGTTTTTACAGATCACGTGACTTGAATAAATTATTATCACAGTTTTGTTTGCATTTGAACATATAAAACATATAAAATTAACGAATTGACAAACTTCATCGGGGAACAAACATTTTTTTCTTTTTTTTTTCTTATTTATTTATTTATGTTTTTATAACACTTTTCTTTTGTTTGCTGATATCATTTTTTTGCTGATATCATTTTTTTTGTTGATATCATATTTTGGTGTCGTTTTTTTTTTTTTTTTTTTTTTTTGCTGATATCATTTGTTTTAACTGATCTTTTTGCTGATTTTTTTTTTGCTGATTTTTTTTTTTTTTTTGCTGATGTCATTTTTTGCTGATTTTTTTTTTGCTGATGTCATTTTTTGCTGATTTTTTTCTTTTGCTGATGTCATTTTTTTGCTGATTTTTCTTTTGCTGATGTCATTTTTTGCTGATATTTTTTCTGATATCATTAACAAAAAAGTCAATGTCATCTTAATATTTGCAACAACAACAACAACAATAACAACAACAATCAATTTGTTTTCGTGTTCTACGCCACCCCACCGAATTCTATTTGTTTAAAATCGCGAAAAAAATGAACAGACGAAAAAAAAAATTATTACATCAAAACTGCGCAGGACCAATCAAAATTAAATCCGTCGGATCTCGAAAAAAAAAAAAAACAAAGTTCTTTTTTTTTAACCAACAGAACTTTTTGTTTTTTTGTTGTTCTTCTTTTTTTTTTTAATGAATTGCAATCACAAAATGAACAAATTGAATTTGCGAAGAAGATGAAAAAAAAATCTTAAATGTAAAAAAAAAAAAAAACGAACTCGACCCGGAATCGTGAAAGACAATACAAACTAAAACTCATTTAATCTTTCAGAGAAATTGCTGTAAACTATAACTGTAAATAATATTGGTGAGTGTAAGTAAAAACAATTGAAGCATCTATCAATTGTTGTGTTGTTTTTTTTTTTTGGAGAGGGAGGGGTTGTTTGTTTGGGGTTGGATTTTTTTTTTTGGGGGGGGGTTCAGGGGTTTTTTGAATATTTTTGTTGTTTTGGAGTTGTTTTTGGAGGGGTTTGTTGTTTGTTTGTTTTTGGGTTTTTTTGGGGGGGGGGTAGTTTGTTTTTATTTGTTTGAATTTTTTTTTTTTTTTTTTTTCAGTTATTTGAATATTTTTTTTTTTTGGGTTTTTGTTTTTTTGTTTGTTTGTTTTTTTTTTTTTTTTTTGAATTTTACGGGAATGCTGGGTTATTACGCTTACTGGGTTATGTTATGCCGAAAACGTTTTGTTTGATTCCTTCTTGATGTGAATCAATTTTTTTCAGACTCAATTTCTTAAATTCATTTTTTTTTCTATTGAACCTAAAGATGCGACCCTAACAGGTACAAGCACATCCGCTCAGAGTGGATCGGGGGAGTAATCAATGAAGGGGTACTCCTCATTTCCCAGATTCTCCAGAACTGGAAATTCACCATCAGATATAGTTTAACATCATAGTCAGAACCCTTAGCCATCGCCTTCTAGCACCTATATGATAAAAAGGGGTTGGGGCTTGTCATAAGGGCAATTGGGTTGGGACACTCATATGGGTTCTAGGGCTTGACATGACCAACGATTGATCGGAGGGGGCCTCTCCGATCGGCCACTTAGCCTAAGTAAATGTCTAAGTGTTTAAATTATGTTGTTTTTTTTAGGCTTGATATGTATTATTTTTCAGACTGTTGTCTCATCTTTATCATATTAAATATAATCATATATAAATTACAAATAAGATTATAATTTTTTTTAAATATATATATATAAACACAACGTTTCGGCTGTTGTACTCGCTGGTACACCTGAGGAAGTCTGGAGAGCACAACGATCGGAACGTCATGTCTTTATATATCACAATAAAAATAAGACAACAGTCTGAAACAACAAGCCTAAGTAAGGGCCTAAGTGGAGTGTTGCATGTCATGGACTGCTTATCCACCAGGATTCCGACCTTAAGCATCACGAGTCGCCATCCACGGCCAGCAGGTGGCCCCATTGGGGTGATCTTATCCCACTGCAGAGGTGCAGTCTGTGTATTCTATAGCCCCAGTCGACAGGGCTGTTGAATATTTGTGGGAGAGGGCGTTGGTTGTTTGGGGTTGATTTGTTTTTTGTTTTCTTTTCAGTTATTTGAATATTTGTCGAAAAAAGAAACATTCGACCTTAACGCAATGAGAAAAAAGAGTTGATAGAGCTTAGTGGCAGTGGTTACTGTTATGTAATTTGTGTTGCCTCAGGTCCTAGTCCTTCCTCTGGGTCGTTTCGCCTTCCTTTATGCGCACGTCTCAAAGTTCCAGACTTTGTTACACACTATAGTTTTCGGGGGCAACACTATTTTTCCCTGGGAATGTCTGGTGAGTTCGGAACTATGCGTTGACTGAGTGAGACGTGGGCTCTTGCTCGGGGCAATTTTCACTTAGAGGAAGATAAAACTATCACGGGAAGAAATAAGTCCCTTGTGTTATTTCTAAAGACTCTGGATTGGTTTCCGGACTCCAAACATCAAGAAATTGTCAGCTAACTCAGCATCGGCCAAGCAACTAGATTCGAGCCTCTCCGCGCAGCACAGAAAGTGAGATAAATATATGACCATTATTTCTATATGTTGGAATTTTTTGTATATAAGGTGTGCACCACTTAAATTATAGACTAAGCAGGTCACGTGATTTAAGCCTCAGCCAATCAACAGCCCAAATGCGTGACTGGTTGACTACTTAATCCCTGTTACTGAGAGAGGCCCATTTGCAATCATTGACGAAGGACTTGCCAGACTGAGGGGCACCAAGGAACAACCAAAGGATAGGAATTTTTGGTATATAAGGTGTGCTACAATGCACCACTTAAATTTATAGACTAAGCAAGGTCACATGATTTAAGTCTCAGCCAATCAACAGCCCAAATGCGCGACTAGTAGACTACTTAATCCCTGTTACTGAGAGAGATCCATTTGCAATCTGAGGGGCACCAAGGAACAAACAAGGATTTTTTACCCGTAGATCGAAACTACGCTCTGCTTAATATAAAAGATCTCCGTTGGATGGACAAGCGCTCTTGCTTGAAGCCTAGAGGATGACCCATAAAATTGTATCACTAATACGTCACATCATCATTCCATTCCGACATGAGAGCCATAACGTTACATATTGTCCTCATCTTTATTGTTATATACACTACGTTTCGGTTGATGTCTCCTATCAATCTTGGTCAAGGGCGATAATAACATAGAATGCTTGACACAGCTTAACTCTTGTACCCGGTCATGGTTAACAGAATGAGAACAGTCTACCCCAATGGATTTAATGATACCCCAATGTATTAATAATGGAGATTCGCTTCCAGTTTTGTCTGTAACAAAAACAACGTCACTGCTTACGTCACTATACCCGAAATCGTCATAACATAGAATAAATACACTCAAAATTTGAACATGCAACATTAGACAGTCCTCATTGTTTTTTAAAACAAGTTTTAATAGATACATCCCCAGTATCATATATTTATATATATATATATTTTACCAACCCCTCCGCACGAGCAGGATGCGACACAAGGTCAATTTCTTAAGCGGAGTTCAGCAGGTTTGAATTCAGAGTTTTCCTTCTCCTAGACCGGTTGCCTAACCAAGGTTAAAGAGCCCAGTTTGCCCTAATATTTACCCATAGCTGGAGGGAGAGTAGGATTCATACCTTTCCCAAGGATATTAGCGCTAAATGAAATGCAATTACCACGTCCAGGATTTGAACATATATTTATATATAGATTGTTTTATTTTAATAGATATTCAAAGTTAATAGAACTTAGTTTCGATTTCAAATTGTTTTATTTTTTTTTTTTACTCCTTTAATAAATTTGATGATTTCTTGATTTATGGTTCAAACTCTCCGACATTTAATTTTTAACTTCCACCTCCTCAAGCAAAATCTTTCAAAATTTTATTTTTACATCGCCCGGAGAGCGTTTTTTTATTTTGCTAGTGGATTTAATGAAGGGTTTGGTTCGAAGTTCCGTGAACGCTCTTGATTACATGAAGGCTCCAGAGTCCAAAAGAACTCTCCATAGGTCGAATAGGTTCCCGAGTTCAAAGAGAAGGTTCCCGGGTTCGACAAGAAAAGTCTGAAGAAGGCCAGAGGGCACATCGGCCGAAACATTGCGTATATACCAATAAAGATTAGGCCAATAGTCGGAAAATTCTAGATAATACAATAAATGTTATCCTGCTACAATATTAGACCGATAACACGGATTTCCTTGTTAACAGTCCCTATCACCCATCGCTCTTGCCAGGTCCTCTAGTCGGCATCCAGAATCCCACAAAAGAACTTCGTTTATCAGTTCTTCCCAGAAGGTCTTGTTTGTCTCACTTGGACGGTTTGTGAGATGGGAGGCAAGTGGCCGTACAGCTACTGCTGATTTGCGAGAAAGCGCCGCTCCCAGAACGTTTATGAACCTATTAACGTCCTTATGTCTCTATCTGCTAATCGATATCTGTCAACGTTGATCGATTTTTTCGTGATTATCGATTTCTTCTTTATTTATTTCTTTAATTTATCTTATTATTTATTTATTTATTTTTTCTTTTCTTTTACGATGTTGCTGAAGTAAGTGAAAATATAGGAATTAAGGTTAGGTGGAAATCACAGTCATCCAC
>CM042172.1:36650038-36655038 GCA_023376005.1 Doryteuthis pealeii | reverse complement strand
TATATATATATACGCTCACACGTTCGCATTGATCAAATGTTACACACTCATAGAACAATGTATTATGTGTGTGACCAATTACCCCGCATACACAACCTTTATGCTGTCCATAAGCACTCACATACATTCAAATTACCACCACATACATACGCACATCACTTTATCCTATCATACAAATCCTATGTCTATTAAATTTTCTGATTAATTTGAATTTTTTCGATTTTCCTTGCATTTGAAACATCTTCACCTGATGATTGCCTCGCATGAAACCAATATGGTCGTGAATTTTCCTTTGTCACCCAATAAATAGATATGTAAAACCTTTATATATTTATTTTATTATATTATATAACAGTTCTATTTTATATTGACCACTCTACCAATAATACTGCCTTTGGTACGCCATTACAGCAAAAGCTGAAACAGTGACCATCCCACACTATATATATATATATATATATATATATATATATATATATATATGAGTCATCCACAGACACGTGTTTCGACGTTTATGTCTCATCAGTGCGGCACGACTTTTTTAACAGCTACCTCTAGCCGGGCCGGAACCCGACAGAATTTTCGTCTGTCAAACTCCTTACCCTCAAAGCCGTTGGGGACTGTCAGTCAGAGTCGAACAATTAATTGATACATACTTACAGGATGTATGTTTTTACAATCACCAGAGAACTCAAGTATGTAGACAACAGGCAAGTAAATGCCTTAAGCTAAACGGTGAAAGTTCAACTAATGCCTCCGCTATCTCCGGCCTTCTTCAGATATTTCTAGTCTGACTTTCTCGAACTCGGGAACCTTCTTGTCGTAATTGGGGACCTTCTTGTCGTAATCGGGAGCCCTCACGGAACTTTGAGCCTAACCTTTTATTCAGTTCACGAAATTTCCCGAGTCCGACAAGAAATACATGAAGAAACCGGAGGGCGCATCGGCCGAAACATTGTACAGATAACAATGAAGATGAGGACAATAGTCCGAATAATCCAAATAATACTAATCATCAAACCTAATCTAAAAAAAAAATCCTAGAAATGATATTTAATAATCATTGAGAATAAAACGTAAATAATAACTATGGGAATTGTGACGTTGTTGGCGACGTAGTTTCGGCTATAGATAGACAGACACACAATCTTCATTATAATATATATATATATATATATATATATATATATATATATATTAATAAAAAAACACGGTGTGTCTTCTGTGGCGTTAATAAAACTTCTCAAAGCCGTTCCCTCTTCTTCCCGAGTTCCGTATTGGTTTATCGATTACCTTTCCTATTGATCAATTTCCAATCCCACTTATTGATTATAAAACTTATAGGAGGCCCTGAAGTTCAAAGTAATTCCATTTAATATTCTAACAGGGCAATTGATTTAATCAACATCGCCTTAAACCAATATCATACTAAGCAAACAACAGTGTGGCACGTGGAACAGTATTTTCTCTTTGTCTTCTGGCTTGCACTATGTAAGACATTTTTTCTTCAATAGTATGTGTTATTTCTTAATTGCTTATGTTGTAAAAGTATAGAAAATGGCCATTATTCCCTTCAAACTTTGATTTCTTGCTCTAGATAACATTATTTTGATCAACCCCGATTGGTGCCCTGGGCGAGGAAATCCGTTGTTGAAAGACCAGAAATTTCCAATGATCTCTAGGATATAACAACGCTGATGACTTCACCCTCAATCATCTTATAGATGTATTTTACAAGATTGTAAGAAATTTTTTTTCCTGGATAGTAAATGTTATTTCTTAATTGCTTATGTTGAAAAAGTAGGAAGCGCGTGGTGTAATGGTTAAAGTCATGGGAAATGGACTCGTCGCCCCAAGTTCAAATCCTGGACGTGGTAATTGTATTTCACTTAGCGCTAATACCCTTGGGAAAGGTATGAATCCTACTCACCCTCCAGCTATGGGTAAATAGCAGGACAGAGTGGGGTTCTTTAACCATGGCTAGGTAACCAGTCTAGGAGAAGGAAAACTCTGAATTCAAACCTGTTAAACTCCGCTTAAGAAATTGACCTTGTGTCGTATCCTGCTCGTGCGGAGGAGTTGGTAAATATATATGCTGAAAAAGTATAGAAAATGATCATTATTCCCTTCAAACTTCCTTTTTCCACTCTGTATAACACTATATAACACTATTTTTCTGCCTGAATAGAAGGGGTTATTTCTTAATATCATATATCTAAAAGTATAGAAAATGGCGAATTGTCCAACTTTGCTTTTCTGACCTGGATAACACTATGTATGATAAGATTCATTGCTGTATAGTATGTGTTATTTCTTAATTGCTTATGTTATAAAAGTATAGAAAATGGTCATTATTCCCTTCAAGCTAGATGGTACCTGCACAAGAATGCTGCGAGCAGTCCTGGACAAGTCATGGAAGCAGCACCCCACAAAGAAGCAACTATATGGTCACCTGCCCCCCATCTCACAAACCATCCGAGTGAGACGGACTAGACATGCAGGACACTGCTGGAGAAGCGTGGATGAGCTCATAAGCGACGTTCTCCTGTGGAAGCCAACACATGGACATGCTAATGTAGGACGCCCGCTAAGGACCTACATTGACCAACTATGCGAAGACTCTGGATGCTGCACAGAGGACCTCCCAGGGGCCATGAGTAATAGGGAAGGTTGGCGAAAGATTGTTATGGATATCCGTGCTGAATGCGTGACATGATGATGATGATGATGATTCCCTTCAAACTTTGATTTTTTGCTCTAGATAACACTATGTAAGAAAAATGTTCTTCCTAGATAGTATGTTTTATTGTTTTCGTGTTCTCACCCTATCTAGATATATTTCTCCTCTCTTTATTTCATTCTTATTATATTTTTTCTGGATAGCATGTCCTTTCTAGTTTTATAATAAAAATAGAATGGTCTATTATTTGGCTGAGATGACGAAACTCATAAGAAATAAGAATTCGGCGAATAGACTGTCTAGCCCTGTCTTTGATGTTGTTTTCTGTGCTGCCTCCTCGTTTCTTTTGATTCTTTGGGTTGGGGGTTGCTGGCGTGGGGGAGGGGAATGGACCTGTATGTTAGTAGTGGACTACTTTATGTGTGGTGTAGTTGAAGTATTTGTAAGAATTTAAATTTCCTAGATCAAGAATTACACCTTACCCCCAAAAGGACCACAGGCAGGAAATAATAGTCAGTCTATCACAAACTCTTGACAAAGAGGCGCGTACGCTCCTCGAAATATCGGTTAATAAATCGGATTTAGAACACAATATTCAACATCAAGTCTCAGATCTTCTTTCATGCTACTAAACAATCAAAAATGATTTTCCCATAAATGTATGATATAGATATAGATATAGATATGATATATATAATATATATATATATATATATATATATAGAGAGAGAGAGAGAGAGAGAGGGAGAGAGGGAGACGGAGACAGAGGGGGACAGAGAGACAGAGATACAGAGAAACTCATCAGATATACCCCTCCCATTCTCCCAACTTGTGCCCCCCTCCCACAAAAAAATCACTACTGCAACGCTAGCTCGAACTACTACCATTCCTACAACCTCCTACTACCAATGGTTATTACCTCCCACTTCTAATTCCTTGCTACTACTCGTTCTCGTTAAAAACGAGACACGAAATCATACCATCGTTTCCTACCTGAAAATGGCAAATTGTATTGCCGAAAGCGCTCGTTTTGAAACCTTTGGTGGACTGTTATAGTAGTTAAACCCCAACACCATAAGGATGGCCAGAAAATTGGAACGGATCAATCAAAGACTTGTCCGACAGGAATTGTCTGTACAGTTCAACAAAACTTGTATGTATATATATATATATATATATATATATATATATATATAATATATATATATTGGAACATATTCTATCAATTACATATTGACATTGGAAGGAAGCAAAAATAATTTACCTTCCAAAATGTTGTACAAACTATTTAAATTAGTTTATATATATATATATATATATATATATATATATAATATATATATATGTATATATGAGAAGTAGATACACAAGCGATGTGTTTATGATATAGCTTTTTTTAGCCGACAATTTTTGGGAGAATATGTGCTTAATTGAAGTCGTACCTAATTTTGAAAGTTAATTAATTAATAATTAATTAATTAATTAGACAGGCATACCTATTCAAATGTAAGGCTAAACAAATCGAGAAAAATCAATCTCTGTATGTAAATTTCAGCCTATTAGGCCTCATCAGCAGATATATATATATATATATATATATATATATATATATATATATATATATATATATATAATGAGGTTAAGTAAACAAACAAATGTGTTTATTTTTTTATATGGCTTTAAGCCGACAATTTTGGAGGATATGTGCTTAATTGAAGTCATACCTAATTTTGAAAATTAATTAGTTAATAATTAATGAATTTAGGCGGGCATATATGTTCAAATGTAAGGCTAAACGAATCGAGAAAATGTCAATCCCTGAAAATTTAAGTATGAAAAAATGATACTACGAATCTAGGCTGACAGAAGCAAAATATAATTTTTTTAACTCGCTGTAAAAAATAATTCCATTGATAAAAACTCAACCAAACTACATATTTAGAGAGGTTATTTCATTCTCTTTCGAACCATATAGATATCTTAAAGAAGATTGAACCGTAAATAGGCGAGAAAAAAGATTTTTTTTTTCCTTGAAATTTAGAATGAAAAAAAAATTATACATATCAGCTCTCTGAAGCCATTTTTTTTAACTCGCTGTAAAAAATAATTCAATTAATAAAAACGCATAAAAATTGCATATTCAGAAAGATTATATTATTTTCGTTTCAATGATATAAATATTTTAAAGATTGGACCAAGAATAGGTGATAAATTCCTAGCAGAACGGCTTAGACTGCGAAATTTTATTCGCTAAAATTATACATTTCTGCTGTAAGTCGCTATAAATCGCTGTAAAAAAAAACGTCAGTCAGCGGACAAT
>CM042172.1:36622538-36647538 GCA_023376005.1 Doryteuthis pealeii | reverse complement strand
TAATTATTTTCTTTCCTCTCTCTCTCTCTCTCTCTCTCTCTCTCTCTCTCTCTCTCTCTCTCTCTCTCTCATCTCCCCGAAAGAAAATCCGAGATGCCGTATTTCAAAGCCGCTAACCAAATTAATTCTTTTCCAAATAAGAAATGTAACGAATACAGAGTTATCGGATCACAAAGGGATGAGCCGTTATTTGAACCCTCACCTTCCGCTCCACCACGCCCGATCCACTGTCAGACTGTCACTCCTTAACTTTCTTTCTATCTTTCTCATTCGTCTCGGTCATAATAGATTAACCCTTTGAAATGTAACAGCTTTAAAAAAAAAACTCTCTTAGACCAATCAAAGCGACGCTTTTAATTAGATTAATTAATATTGCTAGAAAAAATGGCGTCCGGGTGGTGTAATTATTTTTGACAGATATTATCTGGGGTGGATGGTAGTTAAGTAAATGTTGTATCCCTGAGGTGGAAAAAGATACACAGAGAACTCCGGGTGCGTGAATATGTATTTTATTCAGCACTTTTAACATAGAAAAAAAACCCACCTCTAACCCTAACCTAAACACTAGTTAAAATTAACAGTTTTATTACAAAATTCTGTTTTTTTCTGGGTCACCCTAAATTTTCCGAGCGATTTGCAAGTTTAGCCCATCACATAATGATATAGTAAGAAATTTTAATTCAATGATTAACTATATTTTTTAAATAAAATATAAATGACGCGATTTGCTAAATTTCAAATTAATATTTGAAAAAGCAAAAAAGAACTAAATACAGTAATCAAATTTATGTAAAACGATAAATAATATTATAACATTATTAATTCAAAAACGTAGCCGATCAAAAGTCAAATTATTATAGTAAAGTATACTATATCATACATTTGATAACAATTTGAGTTTTCAGGTATTTCCGTGAAATCTATTATGTAATCTAATGGTATTATCTCTTGCGTACAATGTTGTATCCTTGAGGTGGAAAGAAATACACAGAGAACACAGGGTGCATGAATATGTATTTTATTCAGAACTTTTAACATAGAACAACAAGTAGTACAATCACAAGACAAAACTTACAAAATGAGGAGGGTCAAATAGTTGGAGTTGACGCAGTAATTTCATCCGAATATTTTTCCCGTCCTTTGTCACTGCTGCGTCGACTCTTATATGGCTCTGGGTCAGTCCATCTTGTAGGGGTGTTAACTCCTCTACAACAGTAAATAAAATCATCAAATTAATTAAAGGAGTAAAAAAAATAAAACAATTTGAAATGGAAACTTAATTCTGTCCCCATCAAATAAAATGTTGCGTGCATCAATTAATTATTAATCAAATAATTATTTTGAAGATTTTACACATAGATTTTACACAAAATCTTAGGTACTTATTTATTTGTAAAGTCTTTAGTTAACTCTTTGTTACTGAAAAAAGGGTGAGAGTAAAAATTAATGGTTATTTCCTATAAGTATAACATAAACAAAGGGGAACCACTCTTGACTGATAAATCATTTATTCATTTATTGATCAACTAGAAAAAAAGAAGACAGGGTTAGGGTTAGGGTTAGGGTTTAGGGTAAGGTTTAGGGTTTAGAGTTAGTTTAATGGGAAAATAAATAAATAATTTATCAGTCAAGAATGGTTCCCCTTTGTTTATGTTAGACTTATAGGAAATTACTTATTAATTTTCAAAACTGGTTACAGGGTTGTTTCTTATTCTACATATTGACGATTTTCGCTATTGTGATGTAAGCAATGACATAGTTTTGGTTACCGACAAATAGAGACTGGATCTACATTATTGATGATTTTATTTCATTTTGTTCTCTATTATGACGTAAACAGTGACGTAGTTTCGGTTACAGGCAAATAGAGACTGTGTTGTATACTCTTCTTTTTACTTTCTTCTATTTTTCTTCTGTTCATCTTTTCTATCTTACGTTCTTCTTCTAGCGTCTGGACTTTGTCTTGGGGACTTCGTGTCTGGTCTTCCATTGGGGATTTCTCTTTATCAGAAGCCCTGTGTCATTGGTAGTTTTTAGATAATAACACAAGACTTCGATTTACTTAGATCATATTTTATTTCGAAATCCCCACCAGACTACCTGCGCAGATTGAGTCGGCACCGTGCATAACACGACTGACCACCGTCTTAGTTTGGCCGATACTAACTAAAATCTCTTTCTAATCTAAACCGGAAGAGGGTTTTCTCCACCGATTCTCACGGTATCCACCGGAAGGACGATTAGGACTGAGGTCAAGCCTTGTCATTCAATCCTTCAAGGCCGCCGGCTGAACTTATAATAGCCATTTTGGTTTCTACACTTCTGTACATAAGTATTAGGAATCTAATAATTATGTAACAACTGGAACTACATTATTGATCAATTTATTTCATTTTTTTAAGTTATCAATTCCCTTTCAAATTTTATTCAGTTTCTATCAATTAAGACGCGAGAAAAAGACAAATATTAAAGGATCTCAAGAATACAAAGGTGATTCAAAAGTTTTGCATTATTTTGATACGTGTTATTTAGTTCATAAGGGGTCGGTTTAGCTCAGCCGGTAGAGCACCCGTCTAGGAATCCTAAGGTTCTTGGTTCGATACCACAAGCTACCATGTCCTTGTTGACACTTCCCCTCCTCTTCCCGCTCTTTTTCCTCACACCTTCCGACGCACCCACCCTCACCCTCCTCTTCTCATCTTCCCTCCAACTTTTCAATATATAAACGCACTGTAGTTCTTGCTTTGTCTTCTTAGTTTCCATACAAATAAATATATATCAAAAATATATATTTATTAATACTGTTAATATCGCTATCTCACAGATATTGAACACTCTCTTAATAATACTGTATATATTGGCTTATGTCTCAAGTGAGATAGTGTTAATCATACACTGTGGTAATACATATATATATATATATATATATATATATATATAGAGAGAGAGAGAGAGAGAGAGAGAGAGAGAGAGAGAGAATAAACTAGACGGGAGCTGCACAAGAATGCTGCGGGTGATCCTGAACAAGACGTGGAAACAACGCCCTACGAGAAAACAGCTGTACGGTAACCTGCCACATATCACCCAAACCATCGAGTAAGACGGACAAGACACGCGGACACTGCTGGAGAAGCAAGGACGAACTCATAAGCGACGTCCTCCTGTGGAAGCCAGCACATGGGCACGCCAGTGTGGGCCGACCAGCAAAACGTACATTGATCAGCTCTGTGCGGATACAGGATGCTGCATAGAAGACCTCCCGAGAATGATGAGCGATAGGGACGGATGGAGAGAGATTGTCATGGATATCCGCGCTGACAGCGTGACATGATGATGATGATGATGATGATAGATAGATAGATAGATAGATAGATAGATATTGGCTTTTTGTACGCGTGTACTACTGTCTTAAAACGTGACTTTACGCCAATATAACATTACAATTGATTGACTACTTTTCTCACTTTTCTGTCTGATGATTGGGCAGAGAGAGTGAGAGAGAGAGAGAGAGAGAGTGAGAGAGAGAGAGAAAGAGGGAGAAAGAGAGGGAGAGAATCAAAGGAATCTGTGCCCTTGGCGCACCTTGATGATGATGATGAGGAGGAGGAGCAACAGAGAAAGAAGGACAGATACGTTGCTTCATCATTTGGTACAAATGCAGAATAACGCGCAAGGGATAATATCATTAGAATCACATTTCACGTATAAATAGCATTAGATTACGGAAACTCCCGAATTAGCTAACCCTAACCCAAATCTAACCCTAACACTAACTCTAACCCTAACATTAACCCTAACACTAAAACTAACCCGAACACTGACTCTAACTCTAGCGTCTCAAAAGTTTCGTCTATATCCGTGAAATGTAATGCTTTTTATATGTAATCTAATGATATTATCTCTTGCGCACTATTGTGTATATGTACCAAAAAATAAACTCAGAACCTAAAAAAAATAAAATATTAATGCTGCAAAGTTTAATTTATTCCTTGCACCATTGTAAAAACCCTAACCCTAAAACTAAAACTACCCCTACCCCTAACACTCACTCTTACCCTAACTCTAGTCCTAGTGTCTCAAAGCTTTAGGGTATTTCCGTGCAATGTAATGAAATGTAATGCTTTTTATACGTAAGTAAAAGTAAAGTCATCGGGATGGCCTAGAGTCGGTATCTACCAAACAGCAAGGGAGTCTATCCCCTTTTCACTGGCGCTAGACCAATGAGATTATATTTTGAAGTGGAGCCCCACACCTACTCTAAGCTCCTTACTTTATCGCACAGATGTGATATTCATTCGCTGAGTTGGCGAGGGCTGGTATCGAACCAGGAAACTTGTGGTTCCGAGCCGGATGCTCTACTGACTGAACTAAGCCGGCCCTACACTAACCCTAACCCTAAGCATAATCCTAACACTAACTCTAACCCTAACACAGACAGGTCTAATTTTAGTGTTAGGGTAAGAGTTAGTGCTAGGGTTGTGGAGTTATTTTCGTATTTGCCTCGGGAGTTGTCTGCCCGTTTAGTGTCGCTGGTTCCCGCTAGGGGCCTCGTGTATTTAAGCGGGTGATTTGAACTTCTTTTCCTCTTTGCCTGCTGCTCAACCTACGAGATACAATGAGGTAGTCTTATGACTACCCCTTTCTCGGTGGGGCTTCGGCCCTTAACACTGGCCACTCACTGCTAGTGAGTCTCTTATACGATATATGACTATCCTTTAGTCATGTATCCGTAACTACGTTTTTATGTACATTTAGGTATCTCGTTGATACCTAAATATCTTGTATTTTACCATTGATGAATGTGTCATTATCTCTACTCTTGTATATGTATCTATGTACTTTATGTATCTCGTAATATCCATGTGCTGTATACCTATCAAATGTTTTGTCTATCAACCCTTGTCGGAGTTGTATGTTCAATTATGACTTTGAACCTTACAGGGTTATGCTTATGATTAGGATTAGGGTTAGGCTAGGACCGGCTTAGTTCAGTCAGTAGAACATCCGGCTCGGAACCACAAGGTTCCTGGTTCGATACCAGCCCTCGCCAACTCCGCGAATGAGTAGCCCAGGGATCACTTACCCAAATCCTATCATGTCAAAAGTTTCGCGTATTTCCCTGAAATGTAATGAGATGTAATGCGTTTTATACTTAATCTAAGGATATTATCTTTCGCGCACTATGGTACATTAGTACCCATTAGTTTTTTGTTAGAATGGTGTTTTTTTTTTTGGGGGGGTCTTCTGACCCTAACCCTAATCATAACTATAACCCTAACACTAACTCTAACCTTAACATTAATCTTAACACTAAAACTAACCCAAACACTTACTCTAACCCTTACGTCTCAAAAGTTTCGCGAATTTCTATGAAATGTAATGATTTTTATTCGTAATTTAAGGTTTGGTTTGGTTTGTTTTGTTTTACGGCATATCAACCTCAGTGGGTCATTTAATGCCGATAAAGTTTTGAAATAAATTAATTCTTAATGGATAATACAATTTTTTTATAAATACATTTTTCTATTTAACCCATAGATGGGACCCTAACAGGTACTACCACTCCGGGTCAGAATGGACCAGGGAGCAATGGTGATGAATGGGGTGCTCCACATTCACCAAACCTCCAAAACTGGAACCTCACCATCAGATAGAGTTTAACGTCATTCCCAGGACATGTAGACCCGCAGCCACCGCCTTCTAGCACCCATATGATAAAAAGTGGTTGGGGCTTGCCATAAGTGCAATAGGGTTGGGAAAATCATATAGGTGCTAGGGCTTGACGTGACCAGCCGATTGATCGGAGGGGGCCTCTCCGACCGACCGTCTAGCCCAAGATAGGGCCAAAGTGGAGTATTGCATGTCATGAACTGCTCATCCATCTGGACTCTATCCTTAAGCATCACGGTTAAAATTGTGTTGTTTTAGATTTGTTTTGTTTTGGTTTTGGTTTGTTTTTTTGTTTTGTTTTTTTTTGGGGGGGGTCTTTTGGGTTTATTTGTGGGGGTTAAGAATTGTTGAATTTAATAAATATAATCTGAAACTCAACTAGAATCATCCGCCATCACCAGATATGAATTGCTTTGTACGGGAATTGGTGGTTATTTCACAATGAGATTCAAAAAGTTTTATTTGCCAAAGAGATTGGTGTTCCCCTGTGAATAGACCAACAACAGAAAATATTTACAACTTTTCTTTTATGTTTTTTTTTTTTTTTTCAATCTTAAATAAAATGAAGGCGTGAAAAGTTTTCCAGATTTAAGAGCAAACACTGGGTGACATATTGCGAAAGGAAAAAGAGAAAAAAAAAGAAATGTAAATGAATTAGCGAATGAAATATTAATATTTTTATGATAAACAGAAGTAACGAATTTTTATGTATTTTTATTTTTGTGGAATCTTTTTTTGTTTTTGTTCTTTTCTTTCTTTCTTTTTTTTTTCCTTTTTTATGCAAAGTGAATGAAACAATCTTTCAGTTCTTCCTATAAAAATGAAAATGCTATCTCAATTACATTAGCATCCAGGTAACACACGCCCAGATTTCTTTAAAGAAATCTCTTAGTTTAAAATAATAATAATAATAATAATAATAATAATAATAATAATAATAATAATAATAATAAGAATAAGAAGAAGAAGAAGAAGAAGAAGAAGAAGAAGAAGAAGAATCTTAATAATAATAAAGAAGAAGAAGGTGGAGGAGGAAAAGAAAAAGAAGGAGAAGGAGAAGAAGAGTCTTAATAATAATAATAATAATAATAATAATAATAATAATAATAATAATAATAATAATAATAATAATAGTAATAATAATAATAATAATAATAATAAAGTTTCTCTTCTCAGCAGTCATGATTTGGCGATGATGGCGTCTATAGAATAGATCCGTCCGTCTTTTCCATCTTTTTTTTTTTTTTTTTTTTTTCCTTTTTCAATCTGAATTTTCTTTTAAGCTTTCAAAATTGATTTTTCCTGACAATCTCTCTTAGATTCACGGGATGCTAATATTTTTCAATTCAAAAAAGTATAGTTTTTTTCCTATTTGTTTTTTATTTATTTATTTTATTTTTTTTAAGTAAAAATAAAAAAATGGAAAATTTAAAGAAAAAAAAGTTGCTGTTTTTTTTTTCCATTCGGTACATCCATAACGCAAACAGGGGAAACTTTCATTGTCCATTCCGACAATTCGAGAAATAAGAAAAACGACAAATCAATATGTCTTACCGAAATGGAAAGTTGATTACGTTAGATGTGAAATATGCTTCTTTAGAAAACCTTCTCGAAATATTTCTCTGCAAAAGGATTGAGAAATAAAAAGTCGATGAATGAATACATCAATATTTTTGTTTATTTATTCATTCATTTATTTTGATTTTGATTTTGATTGTTATCTATTTTATTTATTTTTTTTTTTTTTTTTTTTCATATCGTCAAAATATAAATTAATCAAGCTGAAGAAGCAGACGTGAAACGACGACATTTTTATTTTATGTATTTAAAATGAAAAAATATTAACAAACAAAGAAATAACAATAAATACAAAAAAAAAAAATATCTAAATCAACCATTTTTATTTAGGTTTTTAAAAATGAAAAATGTTAATGAATAACATAAAATATACAAAAAAAATGATTTTTTTTCTTCTAAATCAGCCATTTTTATTTAGGTTTTGAAAATTGGAAACTACTAATAAACAAAGAAAGCCCCCCCAAAAAGCAATGCAAATTTTATCTAAATTAACCAGTCATAAACTTTAAACAGATGAATTGATTTTACCTGCTTTGAAAAATCAGATAGAAAATAACTATCCCTTTGTGGCTTGTTGGATTTTACGACATGTCAAGCTCTGTTGGGATATGTTATGCCGAAGATGTTTTCTTCTATTTGTTTGTTGGGTATTCAAATTTGTTTCATACTCGATTTTTTTTAAATACATTTTTTAAACTCAATTTTCCTCCTATTTAACCCATAGATGCGACAACGAGTTTGTTTTTTGTTTTGCTTTTTGGGGAGGGTTTGGGAGGAGAGGGTTCATATCGTCAAAATATATAATAATAATAAAAAAATGGGTATTCAAAATTTTTCTATACTCGATTTTTTAAATACATTTTTTAAAACTCATTTTTCCTTCTATTCAACCCATCGTTTTTTTTTTTTAATTTTGTTTTTTTGTTTTTTTCTTATCGTCAAAATATAAAATAATCAAAAAAATGGGTATTCAAAATTTTTCTATACTCGATTTTTTAATACATTTTTTAATCTCATTTTTCCTTCTATTCAACCCATCGTTTTTTTTTTTTTTTTGTTGTTTTTTTTATTTTGTTTTTTTCTTATCATCAAAATATAAAATAATCAAAAAATGGGTATTCAAAATTTTTCTACACTCGATTTTTTAAACACATTTTTTTAAACTTATTTTTCCTTTTTCTCTGAATTTTTTAGATGACGCTTGATTCTTAGTATTATTTGGATTATTCGAACTGTATAACGTTTCGGCCGATGTGCCCTCCGGCCTTCTTCGGGTATTCCTTGTTATACTCGGGAACTTTCTTGGACTCTGGAACCTTCTTTTCAAACTCGGGAACCTCCTTGTCGAACTTGGGAACCTTCTTGTCGTAATCGGGAGCCATTACGGAACTTTGAACCTAACCCTTTATTCAGTCCACGGTGGTATCCTGTTCTCATTCCGCTAATCATAGCTGGGGTACAGGTGTTAAGCTGTGTTAGTTATTATTCTATGTTACTGCTGCCCTGTTCCCAAAATGCACACTGAATTGTTGAATTGGACACATAGCCTAGTGGATAAAGGAGTTAAGTTAAGAGAGTTCTAAGTGACAGTTATCTCTAGTCTGCAGGTTCACACTTTTTAAAACTTATTTTTTCATTCTATTTAACTCATAGATTGGACCCTAACAGGTACTACCACTCCGGGTGTTTTTTATATTTAAAATTAATTTTAACTGTTTCTTTGGAAAATCAGATAAAAAAATGATCACCCTGTCCCTTTGTAGTTTGTTGGTTTGCTGAATTTTATGGCATGTCAACCCTTATTGTATTATTTTATGCCAAAGACGTTTTCTTCTATCTCCAGTGCTGAAGCTAGTGCCATAAATTTAGCACTTGGCATTATTGCAATAAATACAAACAAAAGATTTATAATTTTTACTGATTCATTGTCTGTACTAATTACGCTAAAACCCCAAAACACTTGTGTTAGGTACACCTAAACAGACTTAAATAAAATAGAGTTGCTTCCCTTTGTTTTGTCAAAGGGTTTGTTTACATTTGAATATTGGGAACGCTCAGCGTTCTGAGTTACTGGTTAAGTCGTCTGAGAGTTAGAAAACATTTTCTACTCTGTGTTTTAATAAACCCTTTGTTAATTTTCCAAAAACCTTGCCTTGCATTTATCATTAATAATTCATATAATTTCATCTGTACATTAAAAAAATTACAACTTGACAACCCATTAATAGTCAAATTAATATGTAAACTCAATTCACTAAATGAGTCAAAAGAAGTCTGTTACGTAATGGGCTTGGCGTGAAGCGTGAGAGTGGCTTGGTGTGCGGATTAGCACGGAAAGGTTTAGTCAGGGGGTCAGTTTGATCTGGTTTGGTTTGTATTGTTTTACGGCATATCAACCTCAGTGGGTCATTTAATGCCGATAAAGTTTTGAAATAAATCAATTCTTAATGGATACACAATTTTTTTAAATAAATACATTTTTCTATTTAACCCATAGATGGAACCCCAACAGATACTACCACTCCGGGTCAGAGTGGATAAGGGAGCAATGGTGATGAAGGGGTGCTCCACATTCACCAAACCTCCAAAACTGGAACCTCACCATCAGATGGAGTTTAACATCATTCTCAGGACATGTAGACCCTCAGCCACCGCCTTCTAGCACCCATATAATAAAAAGGGTTGGGGCTTACCATAAGGGCAATAGGGTTGGGGCAATTATATAGGTGCTAGGGCTTGACGTGACGAGCTGATTGATCGGAGGGGGCCTCTCCGACCGCCTGTCTAGCCTAAGTAAGGGTCTAAGTAAAATGTTGTAGGTCATGGACTGCTCATCCACCAAGACTCCGTCCGTAAGCATCACGGGTCGCCAATAGGAGGCCCCATTTGAGGGAGTCTTACCCTTCTCCAGAGGTGCAGTCGGTGCATTCTAACACCCCAGCCGAGAGGAGGTCAGAGTATAAATTGAGTCTGAGAGAATGCGTTAACGGAGTAAGACATGGATTTTTTTGTTCTTGGCAGTTGTAATTTGGGGGAAATGAAATACTCTCGAGTGAAAAGAACCGGCTTTTTGTTATTACTAAAAACTTCAAATGGCACAAGGCAAGATGTCCCCCAGCCCCCAAGTTGGTTCCTGATTCCATGGCATCAAAGAACTGCCAACAATTGAACAGTGGCCAGGATTCCAGCCTTCTCCGAAGTAGTACCCGTACAGAGATAAGTATATTGAATATTTCTTTATCCAACATCATTCACTCCATTAGAAGGAAGAGTCGTGCCGTAAACAACGTGGACACATCATCTCTCCATTCAGAAATAAGTGCAAGACGTAACAAAGAGTTGACAAGTCATCATCTCAGCCATTACGACAAGGAGAGGTAAAATAAACAAACGATTAAACACAATATTTGAATATTTCGGTTATTTCCTAGCTGAGTAACATGAGTGACCCAGAAAAACAGAACCCAAATTATTTATTTATTTTCCCATTAACCGTAACCCTAACCCTGACCTAACTCTAAACCCTAACCCTAACCTACCCCTAAACCCTAACACTAACCCTTGTTGGACTTAAACTTTTTAAAAAAATTAAAATTAACAGTACATTACAAAATTTGTGGGTTCTGTTTTTTCTGGTTAACCTGTAATATTATGTTACTCAATTAGGGGAGTTAGGGTTGGGGTTTGGGGTTAGTTTAATGGGAAAATAAATAATTTGGGTTCTGTTTTTTCTGGGTCACCCTGTAATATCATGTTACTCAACTAGGAAATAACCAATATTTCTTTATCCATACATCATTCACTCCATTAGAAGGAAGTGTTGTATCATAAACAACGGCAACACGTAAATCTCTCCATTCGGAAATGAGTGCAAGACGTAACGAAGTGTTGACACGTCATCATCTGAGCGATTCCGACAAGGAGAGAGTAAAGTAAACAAACGTATTAGTGTTACATATATAGAAGTAGTCGACGGGGTGGCCTAAAGTCAGTATCAGCCAACCACTGAACAGATGCTTTCCGATTTAATGCAGAGATAAGTATATTGAATATTTCGGTTATTTCCTAGCTGTGTAACATGAGTGACCCAGAAAAAACAGAACCCAAATTATTTATTTATTTTCCAATTAACCCTAACCCTAAACCAACTAAACCCCAACACTAACCTTGTTGGACTTAAACTTTAAAAAAAAATTAAAATTAAAATTAACAGTATATTAAAAAATTTGTGGGTTCTGTTTTTTCTGGTTCACCCTGTAATATCATGTTACTCAACTAGGAAATAACCAATATTTCTTTATACACACATCATTTACTCCATTAGAAGGAAGAGCTATACCATAAGAATGTTGACACATCATCTCTCCATTCGGAAATGAGTGCTAGATGTAACAAAGAGTTGTCACGTCATCATCTCAGCCATTCCAACTAGGAGAGAGTAAAGCAAACAAACGTATTAGTGTTACATATATAGAAGTAGTCGACGGGGCGGCCTAATTTTTATTATTGTCAGACACAAAATAAGAATTTATAAGAAAAAATTATAAGTTTTCTTTATGAACTTGAAACAATAATGATTACTGTTTTCCTTGCCCAAACTAGGATTTGTCATCAGATAGACAATTCACTTTTCCCCCCATAGTGTGAAGGGTGTTTATCATATGCAATGACTGTTGATATCCACAACTGTTTGGCAATGAAACGTTGGAATGGCGCTTATCTAACCGGATATCTTTATGTCTGTTTGACTCACTAAAAACTCACTACGACACAAGGCAAGATAACCCTCAAAATTGATGTCCAGACTCCAAACATCATAGAACTGCCAGTTAACTGAACAGCAGCCCAACAATCAGGATTCCAGCCTTCTCTGATGTAGAACTGGTACAGAGATAAGTATATTGAATATATCCACACATTGTTTACTCCATTAGAAGGAAGGCTGTACTGTGAGCAACGTGGACACATAAATCTCTCAATTTGGAAATGAGTGCAAGACGTAACAAAGAGTTGACACGTCATCATCTCAGCCATTCCGACAAGGAGAGGGTAAAGTAAACAAGCGTTTTAACACATCTCTCCAGTCTGATAAGGAGAGCATAGTGTTACAAGTTGTAATGTGTTGGATCCCAAGTCATGTAGGAATAACGGGAAATGAAAACCAGATTTAGCTGCAAAAGGTGTCCCGAACAAAGAAGTTGACCCAAACTTTAAGATGCTATCTACAGACCAAAATAAAGCACCCCGTAAACAATTGGCCACAAAGGCCGCTCCAGCTACTGGTGGAGTGAAGAAACCCCATCGTTATAGGCCTGGTACCGTCGCTCTCCGTGAGATCAGACGTTACCAAAAATCTACCGAGCTTCTCATCAGGAAGCTTCCATTCCAACAGTCGGTTCGTTAAATCGCCCAAGATTTCAAGACCGATCTCCGTTTCCAGAGTTCTCCTGTGATGGCTTTGCAGGAGGCTAGTGAGGCAGACTTAGTTGGTTTTTTGAAGATACCAACTTCTGTGCCATCCACGCCAAACGTGTCACCATCATGCCAAAGGACATCCAATTGGCCCGTCGTATCCGTGGGGAAAGAGCTAAAAATTTATTTTATTTTTAATAAATTTCAAACCAAATAAAAATATTCATCCAACAAAAATAGCAACAACATTGGAATAGCAGCACACCGAACAAATTATTCACAGTTAAGCCAACACTAGGTCGTCGTCAGGGCGGCCTAATGTCGGTATCAGCCTGACAGCGAGGGAGTCTATCCCCTTTTCACTAGCACTAGACCAAGGAGGTTATTTTTAGCATCTGAGGTGGAGCGCCACACCTACCATCAGCTCCTCACTTTACCGCACAGATCCCTATGCTGCTCATACGCTGAGTTGGCAAGGGCCGGTATCAAACCAGGAACCTTGTGATTCCTAGCCAAACGCTCTACTGACTGAGCTATCCGATGAGATGAAATAGTATTGGCGCGGCCTGCGCATTGATCCACAAGGCCCACGCATTTTTTATATTTGAACAAGAGGAACAACCATGATGTGTAACATGTCAAACACCGTACACTGTCAAACACTTCCTCATAGAATGTGAAGTTTACGCTCCTACCAGAAAGAAAGATTTTTCAGCGCAAATAACATGAAAGATTTGAAAATGTTATCAAGATATCATTTTGTCCTTCTTGCGAGAAATAAAAATATATCGAAAATTATGAATCTGATATGAAATGCGTCTACAAAACCACTTACGGGGAACGCAACTTTATGGTAAAATAGATTACTGTAATCTCGCACCCTGACAATTTGTTTTTAGAAGAAAAAAAAACAACCGCAAAATAATCCCTTACAAAACATATATGTATATATGTATGTATGTATGTATTTTAAAAATGGAAAATATTAACAAAGAAACCAAACAAAAAACAAAAAACGATGAAAACTTTAACTGAATCAACTAATTATAAATTTTAATAAAATGTAAATTGATTTATATGGTTGTTGGCTGCACCACTGCAACCGACACCTCATAAAATCTGCCGCAGGCATTTTATTTACAAAAAAGTTGGGGTTAAATCGAACTTAACGGACCTAAATTCTATCATCGTATGTCACTCCGCCGAAAGAAAAAAATACCAAAAGTCAGGAAATTAACCGAATTTAATGAAATTTTCAGTGTTGATATATTAATTAATAAAAGATATAATGCACCAGATATTTTATTTTTAAACTTTTACATTTTTTCAGGTCAGTTAACTTTGAACCATGTATTTTTGAGGCGTAACACAGATTCACAAAACTAAACAAAAAATAAAAAAACAAGGAAAATCTTAACTGAATCAACTAATTATAAATTTTAATAAAATATAAATTGATTTTATGTGGTTGTTGGCTGCACCATTGCAACCGACAACCTCATAAAATCTGCCGCCGGCATTTTATTTACAAAAAGGTTGGATACAGTGATACGAACACGAACCTGTGCATAAGGCCCGTAGATAGACACATGAATAGCTTGTAACAATTTCTTTAGGAAATCAAATAGAAAATAACCAACCTATCCTTTTGTGTACTCACAGTCTATGTTGTGTATTTACCCAACCCGTTCGTCACGGGTAGGATGTGACACAAGGTCCTAGGTGTTACATAATTAATAGGTAGCCTATTAATTATATACGATATGTGTAGCTTAGATTCAAAACCAACGGTTTAGTGGAAAATACAAGAAAAGTGATTGACACTTTTTAACCTTGTGTTGACTTCTTTTCTGGTTTGCCAGAGCAAGCCATGTGAAAGTAGCTAGGAAAGTCAGTTTTGGCTGGGTGACTGGAAAAAAACGCCAGCCATGGCATCTTTCATCCAAATAGCCAAATCTACGCGCATTTGACTTTATATGGGATACTTATTGTTGTGAGGTTTTAAGGGGTCAAATAAGAACAAAACAACGGGTAACAAATGTAGAAAAATGTATTAACAGAAAGTAGACAAATACAATAGAGAGATGTGGAAATTACGTCCGACGAACAGAGTTATTGGCATACTCGCATTGGCTTACTGCTAAGCCACAATTATCCCTGTTACTTATAGTAACCTGTCGGCGCATTCCATTAGTCTTATAGGGTGTATCACCTATAACACTTATAAAATAATATATGCGTTCTAAAAAAGAAAGTGTTGTGTCGTTAATTAAAAACAAATTAACAATACAAGTATCAAGCCAGGAAGAATCCCAGATCCAGAAGAAACCAGCTTCGAACCAGATAAGATCCAAGATAGAAGATGAAAGAGAATAAACAGATAGCAGCAACTCTGAGACGATAGAAGATGAGTATACAACCATGGGTATACTCACCACAATCAATAATATATGAAGATATAAGGCTATGCAACACTCCCAATAAAAAAATGAGCTTTAAAAAAGGAATAAAGCAAAAACCTCTTCAGCATAAAATGTTACATAATTAATAGGTAGCCTATTAATTATGTACGGTATGTGTAGCTAAGATTCGAAACTAACGGTTGACCTCCTTTTCTGGTTCGCCAGCGCGAACGTGGGAAAGTGTTTAGAAAAGTCAGATTTTTGTTGGACACTGAACAGGACAGATCATAATGGCACTCCGTTGAAACTAAATTCTCACAAAACTTGAACTAAATCAACCAGTCATGAATTTTAAACGGGTGAACTTTTAAAATAATCACACTGTCCCTTTGTAGTTTGTTGGTTGCTGGATTTTGCGGCATACCAACACTTGTGGGATTATTTTATGCCGAAGACGTTTTGCTCTAGCTCATAAGCGACGTTCTCCTGTGGAAGCCAACACACGTACCTGCTAATGTGGGCCGCCCATTAAGGACCTACATTGACCAACATAAATGCTGGATGCTGCACAGAGGACCTTCCTGGGACAATGAATGATAGGGAAGGTTGGCGAGAGATTGTCATGGATATCTGTGCTAATTGCGCGACATGATGATGATGATGAGAAGCGGCTACCCAGTGTCACCTTTAGGTATAAAATAACCCTAGATGGTTGACACGTCGTTAAGATTAATCAATAAATCATAGTACAATGAACACTATTCCCTAACCTCTATGCATAAAATTACCCCAAACGAATGGGCATGCCGTTAAAATTAATCAATATAATGAACACTATACCCTAACCTCTATGCATAAAATAACACTAGGCGAGTTGACATGCCATTAAAATCAATCAATCAATGTACAATGAACACTATTTCCTAACCACTAGGTATAAAATATCCCCAGCCGGGTTGACATGCCGTTAAAATCCATCAATCAATGAGCATGTTGCTAGTCCAGCATCGGTGTAAGAAGAATTCACAATAATTACAATGATTGAATTTCCATTGATCGAAGATGTGAAGACAAAACCTCGTTGGCTCTCGTGTCGGTCTCGTGTGACACGACGAGAAGTGAATTTTGCCGGAGTTTTTTTTTTGTTTTTTTTCTCGCCTTCAATCTTTCATTCATTCGTTCATTGTCTCTTCATCTCAAGCTTATCTCGCCGCTATGTCTTTCACGCACACGGGAACGCACGCGTGCGCACACAAACACACACATGTGTACACACACGTGCGTGCATGCGCGCACACATACACACACACGCATACACATACGCATATACTCACCCACACACACACACGCACGCGCACACACACACACACGCACACACACACTCCTTCACTCACCCGAAATCTTTGTATAAATGTTTGTTTTTGTGACGGTGCAACACGGGAAACAATTTTTACATTGTATTTTATACTTTCTTTCTTTTTTCTTTTTTTGTTCTTTCGTTTTTCCTTCTTTTTTTCTTTTTTCTTTTTCTTTTTGATTCTTTTTTTTTTTTTTCTTCTTTCCAATTTTTCTTTTTTTCTTTTTTATTTCTGTCTTTTTCTTTTGCTTTTACCTCCTTTTTTATTTTATTTTTTCTTTTTTTTCTTTTTCTTTTTCCATTTTTTCTTTCTTTTTTCTTTTTTCTTTTTTCTTTTTCTTTTTTCTCTTTTCTCTTTTCTTCTCTTTTCTTCTTTCCAATTTTTCTTTCTTTTTCCTTCTTTTTTCTTTTTTCTTTTTTCTTTTCCCAATTTTCTTCTGTCATTTTTTCTTTTTGCTTTTTTTTTATTTCTTATTTTATTTTTTATTTTTCTTCTTTTATTTATTTCTTCTTTTTTCTTCTGTCTCTTATCTTCTATTTTTCTATGTTTTTTCTTCTGTTTTTTTCTTTCTTTTTTCTTTTGTTTTTGTTTTTCTTCTTATTGCTTTTTTTGTCTTCTTTCTTTTTTTTTCTTTTACTTTTTCTTTTTTCTTCTATCTTTATTTCTATTTTCTTTTTCATCTTTTTTTCTTTCTTTTACTTTTACTTTTCTTCCTTTTTTCCTTTTTAGCTTCTTTCTTTCTTCTTGTTTTCTTCTTTCTTTTCATCTTCTTTCTTTTCATCTTCTTTCTTTTCCCTTTCTCTTTTCCTTTTTTTCTCTTTTATTTTTTCCTTCTTTTATTTTTTCTTCTTTCTTTTTTTTCCTTTTTCTTTTTCTTTCTTTCCTTTCTTCTTTCTTTTTCTTTTTCGTTTTTCGTTTTTCTTCCTTCTTTCTTTCTTTTTTCTTTTTCTTCCTTCTTTCTTTTTTCTTTTTTCTTTTTCATTCTTTTCTTTTTTCTTTTTTCTTCCTTCTTTCTTTTTTCTTTTTTCTTTTTCTTTCTTTTTTTTCTTTTTTTCTTCTTTCTTGTGTTCTTTATTTTCATCTTCTTTCTTTTCCCTTTCTCTTTTCTCTTTTCTCTTTTTTTCTTTTTTCCTTTTTCTTCCTTTTTTAATACTTTGATTTTTCTTCTTTTTTTCCTTTTGCTTCTTTCTTTTTTTCCTTTTGTTTTCTTCTTTCTTTACACTTGAAAATTCGATGACGTTTGACAATCCGAAAAAAAAAAACCCCTCCAATAAAACCGAAAAAACAAAAAAAAAAAAAAACATCGAAAATTAAATAGAGAGATAAACCGTTCTTTTTTCAAATGAGAATTTTCAAATTCTTTTTTGAAAATGTTCTTCACGGCTCAATTCTTTAATTCTTCAATTCCAAATAGACGAATATTCTTTGTTCTGTAAAAATTTCAAATAAGATGACAATATTCCTTGAATCATTACATGCATATAACTGTTTAAAGATTATCCGTATTCGATAGAAACGTGTGCAAAAAAAAAAAAAAAAAAAAAAAAAAAGTCTGCACACAAATCTATACATTAATACTTGTACTATTATCCTCATTTTATTGTTAAATAAACCCCGAAAACAAATCCGAAGCCGGATTCCCTAAGATGGCGTAACGCTGAACCTCAGCGTTACACACCAACTCCTGCGACACTGCTGCTGACAAACTGTATTAAATTTCTTACTGTTGTGATGTTAATCCAACAGTAAAAAAGAAGTCAAGTCGAGGTAGGGTAAAATAAGACAAGTGTATTTACAATAATGGTACAGGAACGGCTAGCTTGCCGTTAAACGGTAACAGTACAACCTTTTCACTCGGTGTCTCACTATTTATAGTGAGAACCGGTGTATATTCTCCACTGTAGGAACGGCCGGTACAACACTTACCTTTCTTTTGGACCACAGTGGCAGTGTGAAGAGGGTAGATCTGCTAATTGGGCAACAGCACATCCTCCATATCAACCCGCCCAGGCTATGTAGTTAAAAAAAAACAACTTTTGGACACTACTTCATCGTCTTTCGCAGACGGAAGGATGCCAACAACACAACAACAACAACAACAACAACATTGTTATCTACACAACGTTTCAGCCTATATACCCCCCGGCTTTCTTCCTCCTTTTTGGCATACACGTCCAGTACCTAAACTTTGACCCCCACCTGAACCAGTGGATTCAACTGTGGCATATTAAAATATAATAGATAGCAATAGAGTTATCAGAATAATAATTGATTAGAATAATTTCATTCATTTTGTTTTTGTCAAAAATAACTACAATGGTTAAATTACAAAAATACTAATAGTACAAGTTATTCGATTGGTTATTTCAACAAAACTAAGAATTTATCAATTAAAATCAATTTTTTAAGATCAATATGCAAATTATCATTCCCATTCACACTATAATACAGTATTTGGCTGTATATATAAATGCAATTGCATGTTATTAGTATGTATATAAGGCATACAGTATTAATAACAGAAGTCATATATTTATAACAATGTCATTGTTTCAATTAATTTTTAACTTAACTAATGAAGTCATTTTATAATTTAATAAAGATATACAGCTCATTCAACTGTGGCATATGGAAATCTAATAGATTGCAATGGAGTTATCAGAATAATAATTGATTAGAATAATTTAATTCATTTTGTTCTTGTCAAAAAGAATTACAATGGTTAAATTACAAAAATACTAATAGTACCATGTACTCACTCGCTTACCTCATTTCAGGAATGAAGCCGCCTCCTTTGGAGGTACCAGATACTTTTTACAATATCACAATTTGTTTTTAAGGGGACCCCCTCTTTTCGGCATACACATCCAGTACCTAAACTTTGACCCCCACCCCCCACCTGAACCAGAGGATGTTGCAAGATGATAACAGCTGTACAAATAAGAAACACGAATATTAATTTCTCTGAAATTTTGAGATGTGGCTTGATAATTTGTGTCATTTGGATTATTCGGACTATTGTCCTCATTTTTATTGTTATCTACACAACGTTTCGGTCGATGTGCACCCCGGCCTTCTTTAGGCATTTCTTGTCGGACTCTGGAACTTTCTCAAACTCGGGAACTTCTTCGAAACTCAGGAATCTTCTTGTCGAACTCGGGGGCCTTTATGAAGAGAAGGTTCCCGAGTTCAAGAACGTTTCCGATTCCGATAAGAAATACCTGAAGAAGACCGAAGGGCACATTGCCCGAAACGTTGAGTAGATAACAATAAAGATGAGGACAATAGTCCGAATAATCCAAATAATACAAATTATCAAGCTTATCTAAAAAATTCCAACACCTAAACTTTGCTTTCCACTCCCCTGTCTGGTTAAAGATGAGACCGTCCAAATCGTTTGCTTCTAGTTTTTTTTTTTGTTTTTGTTTCTTTGTTTGTTTTGTTGCTTCAATTACAAATTCTATGAATATAAATTAGCCAAACGTATCACTAATTTCGAAATGAAATGAACCGGTTTCTTTGTATCAATTTAAATTAGCATTACTAAACCAATAAAACAAAATAAAGTAATTAAAAATCTATAAAAATAAGTATCAGTATTTTATATATTAGTACTCGTGTTCCTTAAAAGTACGATCGTCATCATCCTACAACACCCTCTAGTTAAAAATAAAACCGTCCAAATCGTGCAAGACGAAATGCAAACATATATTAGTAACCGTGTTCCTTAAAAGTACGTTCGTCATCATCTTTGAAAACCTTCTAGTTAAAAATAAGAACATTATAAGAAGAATTATCCAAGATGAAACTCAAAAATGTAAATGCTGATTATCTGCTGTTGCTTATCCGTTTCGTTTTTTTGTATCAATATAAATTAGCATTACTAAACCAATAAAACAAAATAAAGTAATTAAAAATTCATAAAAAGTAAGTATCAATTCATACATTAATACTCGTGTTCCTTAAAAGTACGATCGTCCTCATCTTGCAACACGCTCTGGTTAAAAATGAGACTGTCTAAATCGTCAAAGATGAAATGCAAAAATGTAAATCCTTATTATCTGGTGTTGCTTATCTGCCGAATTCTTATTTCTTATGAGTGTCGTCACCTCAGTTAAATAATGGACAATTCCACTTTTATTATAAAGAAAGAAAGGGAAGAAAAAGAAAATGCTACACAGAAAACTGTAATAAGAAAGAAAGAACAAAAGAAAGAAAGAGTGAAGAGAAAAGATGTAGAGAGGAATGAGCGCACAGAAGCGATAACTCTAATCTGTTTAATTAGGACATAATGAAAAGATAAAAAGAATAAAAGGTCTCCAAAATATTTAAAAATGACAGAAACGTGTATTGTTTACTATAAATTATGTTTACATCATTTTAAATTTTCAACATATGGGTAATTCCATGTCAAATGATCGAGAAAAAGGTAAAATTGTCACCCACCCGCTTCAATTTTTTTTGGACATTTTGTCCAGGTGTGGACTATGTTAATGTAAGGCAATCCCCAAAATTTGAGCTTCCAATTCCAAAAATTGGCGGAGTTATGTTGATTTTTAGCAAAAATCTTTTGGTACAAATAATGTTCAATATATGTGAAATAATAATAGAAAAAAATTGTCATAGATGCAGTGCCACATCGGGATATTGATCTTGCTATGAAAAAATCAGAAATCATCAATAACTTATAATTGGTTGACTTTACGACTTTTTTGATAGCATTTTTGGATTTCTTGTACAAAAATGCTTTTAGAAATCAATTTTTAGGAATAGGGAAGCTCTAGAACTCATTTTACAGATAAAAATAGATTACAAAAAGTCGCCATTTTTCGCGAAAATCGACATCACTCCGCCAATTTTGGAATTGGAAGCTCAAATTTTGGGGATTGTCTAAGTTTAACATAATCCCCATCTGGACATATTTTGAAAAAAATTGAAGGGGGTGGGTGACATGGCCTGGAAGATTTAACATGGAATTACCCGTGTATCTATTTTTCTACATAATCGTCATTTCGATCGATGCATTTTTCTAGGCGCGGGGGTTGTTTTTGTATCTTCATGTCATAACAGGAAGCGTTGAGGAAGCGTTGAAAGTCATCGATGTTGCAAACACCGTACACAACTTCGGACGTTTTTGACATTCATGCAATTGCGGTAGCGTCAATCGGGAGCTCCATCAGAAATGACTGTCAATCCAAGACTGAGCGTGGCATCGAGACGCGCAGAGGGGCAAGCACAGGCGTATGCGTAACAAATACAACAGTGTTACCGACAGCCACACGAAAAGTTTCTCTGCGTCCCCAGCACATTGAAGACCTTACTTTTGGGAGTATCCTCATATGAACGTACATATAACACAATTCCCTAACATCTCAAGCCTCAAACTTGGGGCTAGCGTTAATTGGGAGCTCCATCAGAAACGACTGCCAAGACAAAACTAAATGTGACAGCGAGGCGCACAGGCGCATTGTTACATAATGTGTGTGACGTGGAATCGTGATGTGTGGATTAGAACGGAAAAGTTTAAATGATCGTGTGTGGATTAGAACAAAAAGTTTAAGTAATGAGGCGCACAGGTGTATGTACAACACAACAGTGTTGCCAACAGCCGCACGAACAGTTTCCTTGCGTCCCCATTACTTAGGAGACAGTTCACTGATTATGAATTTAGAAATGATGAGGGTAAGGTATGTTACATAATTCATAGATAGCTTATGAATTATGTACGTACTATAGTTAGATATATTTTTGAATCAGAGTTCGTTAGATTCAAAATAATGGGGGTGTCGTGGAAGGTTACCAACGGTTATGTAAAACTATGTCTCTAAATGTTTGAGATGAGGCTTGATGATTAGTCATGTTCTGCGTTATTCGGACTATTGTCCTCATCTTCATTGTTATCTGTAAAACGTTTCGGCCGATATGCCCTCCGGCCTTCTTCAGGTATTTATTGTTGGATTCGGGAATGGCTCCTGATTACGACAAGAAGGTTCCCGAGTACAAAAAGAAGGTTCCCAAGTCCGAGAAGCTTCCCGAGTCCGAGAAGCTTCCCGAGTCCGAAAAGAAACACCTGAAGAAGGTCGGAGGGCATATCGGTCGAAACGTTGTACAGTTAACAAATGGTAATGAGGACAATAGTTCGAATAACGCAGATAATACTAGTAATGTAAAACCTTCGTACACCCATGGCCTTTTGTCAGACTAGGACTTTGTAAAAGAAACAATGAATATTTTGATTAATGTTACAGTTTTATTTTCATATCAGGATGAATACCTTTTCTCCCGTCAATATTTTTGTTTGTTTGTTTTTTAATCTTTATTTTTTCTCATGAATTTCCGTGACAGACTTGATCTACCATTCATTTGCCCAATAGAAAGGATTTGATCTTTGACGCCATATTTGTGCATCCACCATTTAACATGATATCATTCTCATTCTTCCTTTCTTTCTTTATATATATATATATATATATATATATATATATATATATATATATGTGTGTGTGTGTGTGTGTGTGTGTGTGTGTGTATACACATATATATACATGTATATGTATATATATGCATATATATGTATAGATATATATAATTATATATATGCATACGTATATACATATATGCATATATATTTGCATACATATCCATATTATGCATATGTATTATATATGTATTATATATGTATACATATATACATATATATATATGTATATCTATTTATATATATGTATACATATATATGTATATATATGTATATATATTTAATATATGTATATGTATATATATGCATATACATGTATATATATATGTGTGTGTATCTGTATATGTATATTTATGTATATATTTGTGCATATATGTATCTATGCATATATATGTATATGTATGTATATATATGTATGTTTATGTATATATATGTGTATATATGTATATGTATATGTATGGACATATATGTGTGTATTTGTGTATATATATATATATATATATGTATATATGTATCTGTATATATATACCAAATATTTGTATCTCTTGTCATTCTTTGTTATATATATATATATATATATATATATATATATATATATATATATATATATATGTGTGTGTGTGTGTGTGTGTGTGTATATAATATATATATATATATAAGTAGGTGACTTAACTGACTATACCATTTCACTATATATATGTGTGTGTGCAATATATATATATATATATATATATATATATATATATATATATGCACTATTTGTATCTCTTGTGAATTTGTACTCTGTATTCATAGCATTTAACCATTTTTTCTTCCACAGCCCAATAAACATTTTTCCCTTTTCACTGCAGTTCTCTATTGTAAATTTTTCATTCATCATTTCTCTGCCATATTTCGTCGGTAGAGGGTGTTGTTGTTTTAGGGGGGGTGATAATACGGTTAGTGCATAAATAAACAAACAAAATAATTATGAATAAATACATATCTATTTGATTTTTTATCAAGATTGTTACTGTGTCCACTAGTTTATGTGACCGGCATGGAATCTCAATATATCAGTTTCACTCTTTTTGAGTTTTTCACATCAGCGTTAGCTGGTGGTATTTCACTGAAGGCTAAGTGACAACAAGTCTCCACAGGTATCCTGGACACTTCTGAGTATTCTAGTCGATTGCAGCAATGCATTTGTCTGAATGGTCTCAATTCTTTCTCTGATTTCCAGTTCCTCCAGTCTTTTTCCAAGCCTTTTGGGGACCGTTCCAAGTGCACCAACTACAATTGGTATTACTCTGTCCCTCATATTCCACAGCTTTTTCAATTCTCTGGCAAGGTCCAGGAATTTGTCCATATTTTCGTTTTCCTTCATCTTTAACCTGTAATCTGCTGGAACTGCAAATTCTACCAGGTGACAAGTTCTCTTTTCTTTTTTCTTTTTCTTTTCTTTTTTTTTTTTTAATACTAGGTCTGGTTTCCTGGCTGGGATAAGGTGATCCGTCTTCATCCCGAAGTTCCAGAGAATTTTATGCGTTTCATTCTCGAGAACAGATTCTGGTTTATGCATATAACATTTTGTTGTATGGTCAAAATTTAGTTTTTTTGCATAATTCTCAGTGGATCAACTTCCCAACCCAGTCATGTATTATTATTATTATTATTATTATTATTATATTATTATTTCTTAGCGTCCTCCTCTTCTTTTTCTTATCCTCCTCCCCCTCCCCAATCCACTTCTTCTTCTTCTTCTTCTTCTTCTTCTTCTTCTTCTTCTTCTTCTTCTTCTTCTATTTTTCTTTTCTTCTTCTTTTTCTCATTCTTTCTCCTCATATTTTCTCTTATTCCTCTTCTTCTTCCTCTTCTTTTTTCTTCTTTTTCATATTTTTCATCTCTCTTCCTCCTCATTCTTCTTCTCTTCTCTTCTTCTTCTTCTTCTTCTTCTTCTTCTACTACTGCTACTTTTCTCCTTCTTTTTTTCTTCTTTTATTGAACATTTCTTACCTGTACGTTTTGAATATGTGAATGCCATGTACCACAATAACCCATTCATTCTGTCACCATGGTGAAGACAACTGAATATGACAAGAAGCTATGAATGAAATTAGTTG
>CM042172.1:36615038-36617538 GCA_023376005.1 Doryteuthis pealeii | reverse complement strand
TCAACAGAACAAGCAGCGACAAATCAAAGTGTTTTCTGTAAACTTGATATTAGTAAATATTCAATGGGAGGAGGTAATAATGTAATGAATCACATCTTCAATCTCTCACCATGACTGAATATTAAATTATATATATATATATATATATATATATATATATATATATATATATATATATATATATATATTGCGTTATTGTCCAATTAATCATCTTACATTTTCGGGGGAATTTATTGGACCCAAAAATATGTTTCAGATAAAAAAAAATTAAAAAATAATAAAGATGAGGATAGTCGATAACATTTATTGAATATTTATAACTCATCTCAAAGTTTCAGTCAAAAGATTTTGCCTCAGAACAGCCCATGTTATAAGTGCGTTTAAAATCCTGCAATATGCCTTATATATCAATAAGAAATAAGGATTTATATATGGTGTGGTTAATTTTCATAGTGGTTTTAACAAAGCCGAGTTTAATAAATAATTATTTGGTGTTATTGGTCTCTAATATTATATTTTTTAATTTTCCAGGGTATTAAAATCAATCCTCTGAATGATTTAATATAGAAACCATTTAAAATGTAATTAAGATAAGTGTAATATGTTTATATGCGTTCTTATTTAATTTCGTTAGTCTTTTTAATTTGATATATTTCATTACATTAAAACATAAATTCTTATGACCGGTGGAGGGTGCATATTCTTGCCAGTTGATATAAGTTCGAACGATTTTTTGGTAATGTGACGTAAGCAGTGAGGTTCTTTCGATTACAGGCAGAAAAACACCGAATCTCCATTATAATAAGATTTTACTGAAACACCCTGTACATCATAAATAATATTTCATTACATTAAAATTTAAATACTTATAACCGGCGGAGGGTGCATATTCTTGCCAGTTGATATAATTTCGATCGATTTTTGGTAATGTGACGTAAGCAGTGAGGCTCTTTCGATTACAGGCAGAAAAAACACCGAATCTCCATTATAATAAGATTTTACTGAAACACCCTGTACATCATAAATAATATATTTCATTACATTAAAATGTAAATACTTATAACCGGCGGAGGGTGCATATTCTTGCCAGTTGATATCATTTCGAACGATTTTTGGTATGTGACGTAAAGCAGTGAGGTTCTTTCGATTACAGGCAGAAAAACACCGAATCTCCATATAATAAGATTTTACTGAAACACCCTGTACATCATAAATGATATATTTCATTACATTAAAACTTAAATACTTATAACCGGCGGAGGGTGCATATTCTTGCCAGTTGATATAAGTTCAAACGATTTTTGGTAATGTGACGTAAGCAGTGACGTTCTTTCGATTACAGGCAGAAAGACACCTCCATTATAATAAGATTTTACTGACACACCCAGTACATGATAAATGTTACCAAATTAAGTAGACATGCCAATGTTATTGATCCTCGATTCGGTGATATGAAGTGACATGGAATTTTATGGAATTGCAAAAAAGTGCAGATGAACTCAAACCGTTAAAGGACGAGATGTTTAACACGAGAACAGAGCAATCGCTTTTGGGTTGAAGCCATCATACATTTCCAGTAATAACCTTGGTTCACGTTCTCGTCACAAAATAATTAAAAAAACGAAAAATAAAAAAATAAATAAAACCAAGATTATCAATGAATATATTCTCCATTTCGTTTTGAAGTGTGTTTTGGCAAATAAATCCCTGAGAAGGTTAGAAATTACTAGTTTCTCGTGTATCAATACACACACACACACACACACACACATATAATATATATATATATATATATATATATATATTTACCAACCACTCCGCACGAACAGGATGCGACACAAGATCAATTTCTTAAGCGGAGTTTAACAGGTTTGAATTGAGAGTTTTCCTTCTCCTAGACTGGTTACCTAAGCATGGTTAAAGAGCCCAGTCTGACCAGCTATTTACCCATAGCTGGAGGGAGAATTGGATTCATACCTTTCCCAAGGGTATTAGCGTCATGTGAAATGTAAACAGCTTCGTTCATTTCCTACTACATTAGACCACGCACCTCCATCAAATATATATATATATATATATGTGTGTTGTGTGTGTGTATGTGTGTGTGTGTGTGTGTGTGTGTGTGTAAGATAATCCAATTGACTGGTAAATAAGGTCTGATTCTCGATCATCGAAATCTCACTGTACATCCATACTGCATGATCTTGTAGGTGCAAACTTAAAGACTCATAAGGATTTCTATAAATCTCTAAGAGTGCTCAATGTATGATAAAGGGTCCACAACTGTTGAACGAGATGGAGTGACGTCATCGTCGTCTGCGACGGAATTTTAAAAGGAAAGGAATATCCAGAGCAATATTTGACTTTCGAAGAAAGAAAAACTTAACAAACCGTCATTTGACTATGATAAATTTATTTCGACCAGAAACCCAAAATGAGTCAAGTCTCTTGAGATAGATTTTACGATATATATATATATATATATATATATATATATACG
>CM042172.1:36600038-36610038 GCA_023376005.1 Doryteuthis pealeii | reverse complement strand
CTGATTAACTAACTGGCTTACTCTCACGACTGGGTGGTCACATAACCAAACCAATCAATGAAAGAACTACTATTAGATCAGCCAGAAGTGAAAGATGGCCTATCGTACTTATTTGAACTTGTTTATGAGTTGTTATGAATGCATTTTTAAATTCAACACTTACTTACAAAATGAATACATTAACCTATTTATAATGCCGCCTTGTCGGCTGAGTGTGTAAAATACGCTGACTGCACTTCTGCAAAAATATTCCCAATTTGGCCACCTGTTGGTCGTGGATAGCGACCCATGATGCTTAAGGACGGATTCGTCGTGTCTGAGCAGACCATGACATGCAACACACCACTTTGGCTAGACGGATGCTTAGAGAGTTCCATCCGATCAATCAGCTGGTCACATCAAGCCCTAGTGCCTATATGATTGTTCCAACCCTATTGCCCTCATGACAAATCACCTTTTATCATATATGTTCTGAGGTTGCTGAGGGTTTTAGTGTCCTGGGTATGACATTAAATTGCATCTAGTCGTGAAGTTCCAATTCTAGAACTCTGAGGAATGTAATGAACCCTTTTATCACCATTGCTCCCAGGTCCACCCTGATTTGGAGTCCCAACCTTTTAGGGTCCCATCTATGGATGAAATCAAAATCGAGTATTAAAATAATGTGTTTAAAAAAGTATTGAAACAAAAAACAAATGAATACCCAACAAGAATGATTAAAAAATATATATCTTCGGCATAAAATAGCTTGACAAGGGTTGACATGCCGTAAAATCCAACCAACCAACTAATCATGTACTTAACTTAATTTCTATGCTGATGCAACTTGGGTGCCCCGCTAACCAAAAGAGTCTCGGTCCCCAAGGTTTAAATACGGCTTCGGCCATAAGCAATCTGTGAGAATACTTGAATTCATACCTTTCCTATGACGATTAACATTACAATACGAGCGCCACTAAGTTTATTGTGAGTAATGTCCTTGTAAGAAAGAAAGAAAGAAAGAAAGAAAGAAATAGAAAGAAAATAGAAAAAAGAAAGAATATAGAAATTAAAGAAAAAGAAAAGAAAGGAAGAAAGGAAGAAATGAAATAAAAAGAAAAAAAAGAAAAGAAGAAAGAAAGAAAAGAACAAAGAAAGAAAGAAAGAAAGAAAGAAAGAAAGAAAAAGAAAGAAAAGAAAGAAAGAAAAAGGAAAGAAAGAAGAAAGAAAGAAAAAAGAAAGAAAGAAAGAAAGAAAGAAAGAAAAAAAGAAAAAAAAAGAAAGAAAGAACATAGAAATTAAAGAAAGAAAGAATAGAAAGAAAGAAAGAAAGAAAAAAGAAAAAAGAAAAAAGAAAGAAAGAACATAGAAATTAAAGAAAGAAAGAAAATAGAAAGAAAGAAAGAAAATAGAAAGAAAGAAAGAAAGAAAATAGAAATTAAAGAAAGAAAAAAAGAAAGAAAGAAAGAAAATAGATAAAAGAAAGAAAGAAAGAAAGAAAGAAAAAAATAGAATGTAAGTAAAAAAGAGAGACAGAAAATAGAAAGAAAATGGATAAAAAGAGAGAAAGAAAGAAAATAGAAAGTAAGTAAAACAAAAAGAAAGAAAGAACATAGAAATTAAAGAAAGAAAGAAAAGAAAGAAAGAAAAGAACATAGAAATTAAAGAAAGAAACTAAGCACAGTATTCAACCGAAAGAAAGCGCATAGAAAAGGTCTATATATATATATATTGATACATGTTTTTGTAAGAAATGTAGTCTGTGAAAAGAGTGGATAAGCACAGGTTGTGCACGTGATAATACGCTTTTGTGTGTGTGTAAGCGATTCTGTTGTACTTGGGCTTACGGTCATGGAAGAAGGACTTTGAGAGCATTCTCATGATTAGTTATTTGGCTACAGAGGCATGAAACGTGTATTGTGCATCTAAGATGGATTAGTTCCTCAAGTAATAATTCGTCTTTTCATTCATTCTTTCTTTCTTTCTTTCTTTCTTTCTTGAGCGACAAGGACGCTTAAAATTCTCGATTTCTGGTTGGCTGAATAAAATTCCGGTATAGCAGGATATTTGATGACGTTAGAACTTTATCAAACCACAGGGGGAAAAGGCTGCGTATCGTTCTTTACTATTAAAAAGTTACGAAGTAAACGAAGAAATAATAAAAGATGGAATAGTTCAAAGAAGAAAGTTTGATGCCTCCCAAGAATAAAAGGTTTATAGCCAATGGTTCAAGGTTTGGTTTGGTTTGGTTTGTTTTTTACGGCATATCAACCTCGATGGGTCATTTAATTCCGATAAAGTTTTGAAATAAATTAATTCTTAATGGATACACAATTTTTTATGAATACATTTTTCTATTTAACCCATAGCTGGGACCCAAACAGGTACTACCACTCCGGGTCAGATTGGACCAGGGAATGAAGGGGTGCTCCACATTCCCCAAACCTCCAGAACTGGAACTTCGCCATCACTTAGAGTTTAACGTAAGGCCCTCAGCCACCGCCTTCTAGCACATATATGATAAAAAGGGTTGGGGCTTGCCATAAGGACAATAGGGTTGGGGCAATCATATAGGTGCTAGGGCTTGACGTGACCAGCCAATTGATCGGAAAGGGTCTCTCCAACCGCCCGTCTAGCCTAAGGGACAAAGTGGAGTATTGCAAGTCATTGACAGCTCAACCATCTGGGTTCTATTCTTAAGCATCACGGGTCGCTACCCACGGCCAACGGGTGACACCGTTGGGAGTCTTACCCCTCTGCCGAGGTGCAGTTGGTGTATTCTAACGTCCCAGCCGACAGGGCGGCCAATGGTTCAGGGGTTCAGAGGAGGGAGGCAGACAGACAGACAGACAGACAGCCATGAATGAAGTGTCGCTGCCGACACTCGAGTTTGAACACTGATCGCCAGATAATTTTTTTAAATGGCCGACCTCCATTTGATATAAAGGTACTATGCAGCTTGGATTGAAGGACTTACAATCATACACTCATGAACAAAATAAATGGGCCAAGCAAGTATTATACATTTTATTGTACAAAAAGCTAAATTGAACAAAATACAATTGAACAAAAAACAAAAACGAGTCTTATATACACAGAACAAGACATTTTCTTTAATAAATGCTTAGTATGGAATCGCTTTCCCCTTTGATTTCTTTAAAAGATTAATCATTTTAACCATGCTCTCAACCAACTTGGAACACTGTAAAGAGGGGATGCTATTCCATTCATTTTGCAGAGCTTCCCATAGTTTTTCTTTGTTCGAAAAATTTCTTGCAGCCAATGCACGAGATATTATGGCCCAAATATTCTCGATTGGGTTTAAATCGGGGCTTTGGCCAGGCCAAAACATCACATCAATTGAATTATCGGCAAGCCATTTCTTAGTGACTTTAGCGGTGTGTGCAGGTGCATTATCTTGTTGAAAAATAATGTTATGGGATACTCCCAGCTTCTGGATACTTGGAAACAGTCCTGTTTATAATATTCGAATGTATTCCTTTGCATTGATTGACGCCTCACATCTAACGATTCCCAACTCCAGCGGCATTAAAAGTTCCCCATACCATTATCCCTCCATTCCCGTGTTTCACTGTCGTTTTTATGCAACTTGGCGATAATCTTTCTCCGAATCTTCGAATGCAGCGTTCGGGAGCATCACTAAAAAGACAAAATCTTGATTCATCGGACCAGAAAACATTCCTAAACCATTCTGTATCTTTCTTGCCATAACACGAGACAAATGTCTTTCTATCATTGATGTTCTTCTTAGATAATAATGGCTTCTTTGCGCACCTTTTTGAAGAAAATTCCATTTCCTTCAATCGTCTAGATATTGTCATTCTAGAAATGGAATTTCCATCCGCTGTTTTGAATTGTTTGCTATGGTCAACATAATTTTTCTTTCGGTCCTTCAAAACAGTCATTTTAAGCCTGTGGTCATCCTTCACAGTGGATGCTCTAGGGCGACCAGATCCAGATTTCCTTTTTACTGAACCTTCGATTTCGAACCTTTGACCAATTCGCTTCACAACAGAGAGAGATGTTGTCAAATTTTCTTTTTTCAAAATATCGAAAATCTGCTTGTAAGTCATATTCATCATCATCATGTCGCGCAGTTTGCACGGATATCCATAACTATCTCTCGCCAACCTTCCCTATCATTCATCGACTCTGGTAGCTCCTCTGCGCTGTGGCCAGCATCCATACATAGTTGGTCAATGTAGCTCCTGGCTGGGCGGCCCACATTAGCATGCCCATGTGCTGGCTTCCACAGTAGTACGTCGCTTACGAGCTCGTCTTTGCTTCTCCAGCAGTGCCCCGCATGCCTAGCCCGTCTTACTCGTATGGTTTGTGAGATGGGGGGCAGGTGGCCATACACTGCCTTAATCCTGCAATTCAGTTTTTCATATCCTCGCCCAGATGCGGTCTTACCTTTTTAGGACTCATTTTTACCACTAAATTATTATATACTGTAATATTAATGATCTGAAAAATAGGAATTTGCAGTTAAATTTCAGTAAATCCCTGAAAAATATCGAAAAATCTATTCTTCCTTCTTTCAATCTTGGCCCATTTTTTCTGTTCACGAGTGTAGATTGGCCTGGTGCATACTGTGTTTCAAGCGACAGACAGACAGACTAGGAGTCATATATGAATGTCGTGTCGCTGCCGACGCTCGAGTTGTAACCGTGATCACCAGAGAATTAAAAAAAATGACCCATATCTATACATATATAAAGGACAGTTGTGTGTATGTGTATGTCCGGAGGAAACTACAAAAACAAAACAATTAACGACAAAGTAAATATATATACACATTAAATATCACCAGGGCTTGGTTTTTGAACAATAATAATGAAGATTTGATTTATATTTGTGAAGATAATTAGAAAAATAAAATTTAAATGATAATCTTAAATGGGAGACATTAATTTTTCTTTTCAAATTGGCTGGATCAATTCAACATCTTTTTTACATAGGGATATCAATGGGGCTTTCTGTGAGGATCGAACTCACGATTCAACAATAATGGATCTACGAGACTACCTTTTTACACCCCTCTACCCAGGCAGCGCCGGTAGCCGCTGCTAGTTTGATATAAATAGAGGTACCATACTGCTTGGTTCGGAGGACTTACAATCATAGATTGGCCTGGTGCACCCTGTGTGTTTCAAGCAACTGTATTTTTCTTAGAAGAATGTGTACTACGGATAAATGATAATCTTTTGTTTATCTGTTCCATAATGTATTTAATTTTGTTTTGTAATTGTATATATATTTTTTGACTCACCCTAATAGTAAAATTTAACCAAAATATTTAACTCTAAAATATAATCTCAATTTGTTATATATGACAAAAATGTTGCTGCCAATACTAGAGTTGGAACACTGATCATCAAGGAATTAAAATGGTCAATCTCCATTTTATATAAATAGAGGTACCATACTGTTTGGATTGAAGGACTTACAATTATAGATTGGCCTGCTGCACACTGTGTCTTTCAAGTGACAGACAGACAGGCAGACAGAGAGTCATATATGAATAAAGTTTCACTGCTAACTGTTAGAACACTGATCACCAGAGAATGAAAATGTCAGATCTCCATTTTATATAAATAGAGATACCATAGTGCTTGGATTGAAGGACTCACAATCATAGATTGGCCTGCAGCACACTGTGTCTTTTAAGCAACTCCATATTTTTCTTAGAAGAAAGTATATTACGGATAAGTAATAACATTTCATTTGTTATATACAGGACCCGTCAAGGAACACGAATACTTGTATCTATAAAAATATAAGATAATATATTTATTTCCTCGGTTGTGTGCAGACTGAGCGTCGTTAGCAGGGGTTACACATACATGGAGCCTTCAGGAGTTATCTGCAAGCGATCTTGAACCTGATATCTGTCTCTAAATTGATTTCCACAGGATTTTTAAATTTTTATTATAGTCCAACTCACCGTGCCACGCCTCTTTGATCGTGACACCTACGCAGTTTTTTCTGTTGACACACCTCTTCGCCCACGCAGCCTATTTTCATTGGTTATGGGCTACGCCTACAGATTTTCTGCGCCTACACAGTATCAAATGTGCACCTGCATATTTAGGTGCCAAAGGTCAGTTCAATGTCATATCCTGTTTTTGTTTCCAGGCCTGCGCTTGACACCCACGCACTTCCTGCGTGCAGCCCGGTCTCCAGGTGCAAACCGATTGACCCGGCAATATATTACATATACATCTTTATTTCTGTTCCTTAATGCATATAATTTTGTTTTGCAATTAAATACACTAGCAAAGTTATGCGCCCTCTAGGTGCAAGTATATAAGTTTTGATATAATAAAATATCATATTACACAAGAAAGACTAGCGAAACTAAATAAGAACGAATATGAAAATATTATACTTATTTTAATGTTATTTTAATTGATTTCTATATAAAATCCTGTATAGGATTTCTTTTAAATAATTTTAATATAATAATATTATATTAAATTAGAAAGACTAATGAAACTAAATAAGAACGAATATGAAAATATTATACTTATTTTAATGTTATTTTCATTGATTTCTATATAGAATTAAATATCTCAATTACAACCTTGTCTGATTGTATCCCTTTTAAGGACACAACAAGTTAACTCAGAGTCGACCAGAGAGCCGTTGTGGAAGGCGCATGTGGCGTCTTACACTGATTCTCCCACATGAGCGTGTGGTGGGGAAAATTGTATCAGTGAAAAGAAATAAAAATTGTGTATACACCAAATATGTCTCCGTGTTCCTGATTAAAAGAAGAACAGACATGGAACCCTGACTTCGACGAAGAAGAACCCCCAGAGAACCTGATGCGTGATATCTAAAAAAATAAAAGAACTCTAAAGTAATATAATAGTTTACAATCATCATAAGATTTTCAAGCTGCTCAGCGAAAAACCATGTTCGAAGCACCTGTGCAATACGATGACATGTTCTTGGGGGCAGCTTGCTTAGACTGTAAGTTTTTTTGTTGTTTTTTTGGGGGGGGTCAACTTAGCAAGTTTAACTGACAGATTCTGCAGAAGGGCAAGATCATTCTCAATGGGGCCACCTGTTGGCTGTGTGTGGTGACACGTCATAGAATCCTGGTGGCTAAGCAGTCTATGATATGCAATACTCTACTTTGCTCCGTAATTAGGCTAGACGGGCGTTTGATCAGTCGGCTGTTCACATCAAGCCCTAGAACCTATATGATTGTCCTAACCCTATTGCCATTATGGCAACCCACCCAACACTTTTTATCATATATGCGCTAGAAGGCGGTGGCTAAGGGTATTGGTGTCCAGGGTATGATGTTAAACTCTATCTGATAGTGAGGTTTCAGTTTTGGAGCTCTGGGAATGTGGAATACCCCTTCATCACCATTAGTCCTGATTTCACTCTGACCCGGAGTGGTACTACCTTTCAGGTTTCTATCTATGGGTTAAATAGAAAAAAATGAGTTTAAGAAATATGTTTTCAAAAAACTGAGTTTTTAAAAAAATTGAGTACCCATCAAGTATGAATAAAACAAAAAAATTGAGTACCCATCAAGTATGAATAAAACAAAACGTTTTCAGCATAAACTAACCCAACAAGGGTTGTGTTTTATACTGGACTATACAATATTCAGTATACTAGTACATTCAACTACAGCTTGCGCCAGACATAGAGTAACTCACAACTGGGTGCTAAAACATCGGGGTAGAATGTTTGCGTGATGGTTCCGTAATCTTCGCAGTCTCAGGGTAGTTGCCTCTCACCCCACTCATGAGGGCGTAACACAAGGACATTTTTATGTGGGCCCATCCACAAGCCGAAGCTCATGGGTGGCAGCCAAAAAAAGTGCGTTGATCTCATTGGCATTCCCCTAAAGGTGGCGCCTCTGGCACTGGGCAATAAAGCCAGCCCTGTCCCTTTAAATCAAGGGGGCAGGTATTGCCTTGGGGGAAAACCCTCTGCGATCAACGTTGTTAATTTTACTTAGCTGCTCCAGAGACCGAAGCTCTCTGGAACAGGCCCCGAGGGGCCTTTGCCGTCTAAGCGGTATTTGCCTCTCATCCCACTTATCAGCGCGTGACACAAGGACATTTTTATGTGGGCCCACCCACAAGCCGAAGCTCATGGGTGGTAGGCAAAAAAGTCCGTTAATCCCGTTGGCATTCCTCCTAGGGGGGGGCACCTCTGGCACTGGGCAATAAACCGAGCCCTGTCCCTTTAAATCAATGCGGCAGGTATTGCCTGGTGTGATAATCCTCTGGGATCAATGCAGTTAATTTTACTTAGCCGCTCCAGAGGCCGAAGCACGTTGAAACAGGCCCCAAGTGGCCTTTGTTGTCTAAGCAATCACCCCGATGTTCTAAACCATTGGACCAGCGCATTCACTCTCTACGAAAGGTAAGCTGGGCTAGTCCACAACAGGTTGACATGCCGTAAAATCCAACCAACCAACCCACCAACCAAAAGGTTGGCCACTTCAACGCGGAGACGTCGATTCATTTGAGTGAAAGAAAATGAACACAATTTTTGTTTAATTTTTTAATTAGAATATTTGCAATTCAACCGGCAAACGGGGAAGATGTTATCTTCAATGCTCAGCAACATGTTGGGGTTTTTTGTTTTGTTTTTTGTGAAGTTTTGAGTGTGAAAATATTTAGTCTTTTTCTTCATTTTATTGTTGATATTTTGGGGGTAGTTTTTTTTTATTGTTCTTTTTTATTGGCGGTGGGGCTATTTTCTCTGTGACAATTTAAAAGAAAGTGAACTTTCGAATGGGAAAAAAATTTCTTTTTTTTCTGGATTTTTTGTTGAGTCTTTTATTTTTTTGGGGGGGGGGTCTACTTTTTTTTTTTTACTTCTTTTTTTTTCTTTTTCCTTTGTTTTTTTCTTTTTTTTCAACGTTGACTTTTTTTTTTCTTTTTTTCTATGACCATTTAACAGAAAGTGAAGTTTCGAATGGGAAAAAAATTTAGTCTCTTTTCTTCATTTTTGTTGATTTTTTGGTGTTTTTTTCGTGTTTGTTGTTTTTTTAGGGGGTGAAGGGGGGTCTCTGTGACAATTTAAAAGAAAGTGAAGTTTCGAATGGGAAAAAAGATTTAGTCTTTTTTTTCTTGATGTTTTGGTTGATTTTTTTTTCTTTTTTGTTTTCTTTTTATTTGTTTGTTTTAACGCTTAGTTTGTTTTTTTGTTTTGTTTTTTTTTTTTTGTTTTTTTTTGTTTTTTTTGTTTTTGTTTTTTTTTTTTTTTGTTTTTTTTCTATGGCCACTGAAAAGAAAGTGAAGTTTTGAGAGGGAAAAATATTTAGTCTTTTTTCTTCATTTTATTGTTGATTTATTTGAGGGTGGAATGTTGGGGTTTTTTTGGGGGGGTGGAGGGTGTTTTTAAAAAAAGTTAAGATTTGAATGGGAAAAAATTTATTCTTTTTTTTTTTTGATTTTTTTTTGTTGATTTTTTTTTTTTTTTTTCTTTTTTGTTAATACAATGACAATTTAAAAGAAAGTGAGTGGGGAAAAAAAGTTAGCCTTTCTTTTTTTCTTAATCTTATTTTATTTGCTGTAATAAAAATTTTATTCAAATGTGATTTTTAAAAACTAATCGATGAAATCTTATTTGAAAAAGTAATTTAAATCATAAAGTGTTCACAGTAAAAAGACTTGCAATGCCGAAGAGACAAACAAGAATCGAAAAACTCTGAGAAAAGCGCCACCTGTCAAAATTACTTAATACACAAACACAAAATATCCCGTCATCGTTCGACTATTCGTAAATCGTTCAGAACAAATGCAGGGGTAGTTTATTTTAGATTTGCAAGAAAGGTAAGATCTTTATCTTTTTTCATTTTTATTATTTTATTATTCTATTTATTTATTTTTCTTTACTGCTGCTCTTCTTCTTGCTCTTCTTCTTCTTCCTCTTTTCTCTCTCTCTCTCTCTCTCTCTCTCTCTATATATATATATATATATATATATATATATATATATATGTGTGTGTGTGTTTAAA
>CM042172.1:36560038-36585038 GCA_023376005.1 Doryteuthis pealeii | reverse complement strand
TGCAACTGCGTGAGTGGCTGTATAGACCAATTTTTGAATGGCAGTCTCTGGAGCAGTGACTGCAAACAAACAGTGATGATTGCTGGAGTTGGTGTTGTCTCTCCTTCCTTTTGGCTCTCTGTTCCGTGGCGGCTTCTTTCTTCTCTTTGTCGCTCCTTTTCGTTCCTTGTTTGACAAGGAGTCGCCAGGTCACACAAGCCTCCCATGTGTTGGTGTCGATGTAGCTTATTGCTAATTAGCATAGAACAAGACGTCAGACAAAGCTCCACGCCGTGTCTTTTCTCCTCGACCTAGTGTGCAAAACATATTACTCTCGGTTATATATAATAATAATAATAATAATAATAATAATAATAATAATAATAATAATAATAAAACCGTTGTTATTGTTGGCGGCGTGTTGTCTCGTTCTTAGAGTTGCCAGTAACTACGGCAGAGCATTCCCACTGATCTTCAGACCAGTCACAAAGACGCACCGACCAAGTTGCATCGATCTTTGTTCTATGGATCAAAGGAACACGACGTGGGCGCAGAAAGCATCGAGAGAGCAACTAGTCGAAGATACATGTGGTAGTCACGAAACTAAGTCATTTTATCAAATACCGTGACTGGCATAGGTTAACGGCGTGTTGTCTCGTTCTTAGATTTGCTAGTAACTACGGCAGAGCATTCCCACTTATGTTCAGACCCGTCACAAAGACGCACCGACCAAGTTGATCGATCCCAGTTCTATGGATCAAAGGAATACAACGTGGGCGCAGAAGGCATCGACAGAGCAACTAGTCGAATACACATGTGGTAGTCACGGAACTAAGTCATTTTATCAAGTATCGTGTCTGGCATAAGACCACAAATGTGTCGAAAATTTGTTAAGTTTTTCGATACATAAAATTCAGTAGAGTGCTTGTTTCATGATCTTGTGTGTGTGATGGGGGGAGGCTAAAAGTCGCCGATTCATTGCCGAGGAAATGTGTAAAGGATACGTTCATGTTATTGTAAATCTATCTTGAAGAATGGTTGAATGTTTTGACATTTGAGTGACAGTGAAAATATAAACATTAATTGGAAAGGGGGAGGGGAATCTCTAGTTTGCATATGGTGAATATGTATGGGGTAAATAAGGGGAAGTATTCTTTCTTTCTTACATCTTTTCTTTCTTTCTCTCTTTCTTCTGTCTTTTCTTTCTTTCTTTCTTTCTTACATCTTTATTTATTTATTTATTTATTTATTGCGTGATTTCTTTCTTTCGTCTAACTTTTCCTATTTCTGTCTTTCTTCCGTCTTTTCTTTCTTTCTTTCTTTCTTTCTTTCTTTCTTTCTTTCGTGATTTCTTTCTTTCTTCCAACTTTTCTTTCTTTATTTCTTTCTTACATCTTTTTTTATTTCTTTCTTTCTTACATCTTTTTATCTATTTATTTATCTATTTATTCCGTGATTTCTTTCTTTCCTCTAACTTTTCCTATTTCTGTCTTTCTTCCGTATTTTCTTTCTTTCTTTCTTCCTAACATCTCTTCTTTCTTTCTTTCTTACATTTTTCTTTCTTTCTCTCTTTCTTCCGTCTTTCTTTCTTTATTTCTTCTTACATGTTTTATTTATTTATTTATTCCGTGATTTCTTTCTTTCGTCTAACTTTTCCTATTTCTGTCTTTCTTCTGTCTTTTCTTTCTATCTTTCTTTCTTCTTTCTTTCCTATATCCTATCTTTCTTTCTTTCTTTCTTTCTTCTGTCTTTTCATTCTTTCTTTCTTTCTTTCTTCCTTATGTATTTTCTTTCTTTCTTTCTTCCGTCTTTTCTTTTCTTTTGTCTTTCTTTCTTTTTTCTTCCTTGCGTCTTTTCTTTCTTCTGTATTTTCTTTCTTTCTTTCTTTTTCTTCCTTAAGTCTTTTCTTTCTTTCTTCAATCTTTCTTTCTTTCTTTCTTTCTTACATCTTTTCTTTCTTTCTTCCACCTTTTCTTTCTTTTTTTTTCTTTCTTCCTTCCTTACATCTTTTCTTTCTTTCTTTCTTTCTTCCGTCTTTTCTTTTTTTTTCTTCCTTACATCTTTTCTTTCTTTCTTTCTTTCTTTCTTTCTTCTTTACATCTATTTTTTCTTTATTCCGTCTTTTCTTTCTTTCTTCCTTCCTTAAATTTTTTTCTTTCTTTCTTCCGTCTTTTCTTTCTTTCTTTCTTTCTTTTTTTTCCTTCTTTCTTTCTTTCTTCTTTACATCTTTTCTTTCTTTCTTTCTTCCGTCTTTTCTTTCTTTCTTTTTCTTTTTTATATTCTTTCTTTCTTTTCTCCTCTTTCTTTCTTCTTTTCTTCTTACACCCTTTCTTTCTCCTCTACTTGATGTTTCCGTTCCTATTTCCTGTTTCAAACTAGATTCACTTATTCCCGATCATTTCATTTCGTTTCAAATAAATCACAACAATAAATCCGGAGATGTTTTTATTTTCTCATTTTCCTTTTTTAGAATATTTAATTTTGCTTCAGTAAAGATGTGAGAGAGAATTTGCTGATAGTCAAAATCAAACATTCCAGATTTTTTTTTTGATTTTTGTTTTTGTTTTGTTGGATTTTTTTTCATTTTTTTATGTTTCTTGTTGGGGTTATTTTTTTTTTTTTGTATGATTTTTGTCTCTTTTTGTTTTTATTTTGTTTTTGTTTTGTTTCTTTTAGTTTTTGTTGTTTTTTTCTTTTCTTTTTCTTTTTTTTTTTTTGCCAAAACAAATGGTTACATTTTGATTACCTACGATACAATTGTTTTGTTTTTGTTTTGTTCATGTTTTTTGTATGTTTTTTTTTTGTTTTTTAGTTTTTTTTTTTTTTAGGGCGGAGGTTTGTAGGACTTTGTCTTTTTTTTTTTTATTTTTGGCTTTGTTTTTTGTTTTTGTTTTTTGTATTTTTGTATTTTTTTTTAGAGCGGGGAGTGTGTATTCAGCCAAAATAAATAGTCACATTCAATGCATCCATTTTTTTTTTTCCGATTTTTTTTTTCTTTCTTATGTTTTTTGTGGTTCGTTTTTTTTTTTTTTGGTTCGTTGGTCTTTTACTTTCTTTTCTTTTGTTTTTTTGCTTTTTGTTTTGCTTTTTTGTTTGTTTGTTTGTTTGTTTGTTTTTTCAACCCAAACAAATAGTCACATTTTGATTACTTCCGATTCGAGTGTTGTTATTTTTCTCTGAGACATCCATTTTCGTTGATTTTAGAATTATAGAAATAACAATGACACTAAACTGTATCCGACGACCTGGCTCCAGTTTTTGGAGCTCAGGGGGAGTGCGGAGTACTTCCTCGTGGTCATTACTCCCAGTTCCACCCTGACCAGTTATTGATGTAACTGTTAGGGTCAAGGGGCCGGGTTAGCTCAGTCGGTAGAGCGTTCGGCTAGAAACCACAAGGTTCCTAGTTCGATACCGGTCCCCGCCAACTCAGCGTATGAGTAGCACAGGGATCTGTGCGGTAAAGTAAGGAGCTGATGGTAGGTGTAGCGACCCACATCAGATGCTAAAACAAACTCCTTGGTCTAGCGCTATTGAAAAGGTTATAGACTCCCTCGCTGACTGGCTGATACCGACTTTAGGCCGCCCCGTCGACTTTACTTTACTTAGATCTGTTTTAAAATTATTCGTATTATTTCACTCCATGTGAGTTTTACGCACCCGTCTTAGCTGGTGGCCTTTCTCTGGGTGTTAGTGATAGCAAGTCTACTCAGGTCTCCAGGAATCTTCTGGGTATTCTAGCTGATCTTAACAATACTGTTGTTTGGGTGGTCTAGATTCTCCCTCTGATTTTCAATTCCTCCAGCCTGTCCCCAAAACTTTTGGAGATAGTTCCAAGGGCACAAACTTCAATTGGTGTCTTCACTATTCACCATCATATTCCACACTTTCATCTTCATCCTCACATTTCATAATTTCTTCAGTTCTCTAGCAAGGTCCAGGTATTAGTCTACCTTTACAATTTTCATCTTCACCCTGTGATCTGCTGGAACTTCAAAATCTACAAGTTGACAAGTTCTCTTTTTCTTGTTAATCAATACTAGGGCTGGTTTTCTGGCTGGGATGAAGTGATCCGTATTTATCTCAAAGTCTCAGAGAATTTTATGGGTTTCATTCTCAACATATTCTGGTTTATGCATATACCATTTTGTTGTATGGTCAAAATTGAGTTTTTTGCACAATTCCCTGCGTTTCCCTTTCCAGTCCAATCGTGCTTAGCCTTGTATTCTCGTTTACTACATTCGCTTAATACATGGTTTATTGTCTCAATTATTATTATTATTATTATTATTATTATTATTATTATTATTATTATTATTATTTACTACTTTTGAGTTTTCACATCAGCGTTAGCTGATGGTCTTTCACTAGAGTCTGAGTGACAGCAAGTCTCCTCAGGTCTCCAGGACTCTTCTGAGTATTCTGGCAGGTTGTAGCAGTGCAGTGTTCTGGATGGTATCAATCCTTCCTCTGATTTCCAGATTTTCCAAACCCTTTTCCAACTCTTTTGGGACTGTTCCAAGTGCACCAACTACAATTGGTATCACTTTGATTTGCATATTCCATAACTTTTTCAGTTCTCTGGCAAGGTCCAGGTATTTGTCCATTTTTTTCATTTTCCTTCAGCTTCAGCCTGTGATCTGCTGGAACTGCAAAATCCACCATTTGACAAGTTCTTTCTTTTTTGTTTATCAACACTAGGTCTGGTCTTCTTGCTAGGAGGTGATCCGTTTTTATTTCAAAGTCCCAGAGAGTTTTATGCGTTTCGTTCTCAAGAACAGATTCTGGTTTATGCATATACCATTTTTTTTGTATGGTCAAAATTTAATTTTTTGCATAATTCCCAGCGGATCGCCTTCCCAACCCAGTCGTGTCTAGTTTTGTACTCACGTTGTGCTAGTTTGCTACATTCGCATAGTACATTGTTTACAGTCTCATCTCTATCTCTATTATTATTATTATTATTATTATTATTTGCAAGAATATGCGCTCTCCGTGCGTACGTATTTAAGTTTTGATATGATGAAATATATCAAATCAGACTAGCGAAATTAAATAATAACACATAAAAAATTACTCTTATTTATTAAACCTGGTTTTGTTAAAACCAGTATACAAATTAACCACACCATATATATCTTAATGATATATTAGACACATTGTCGGATTTTAAAAGCACTAATAATATGGGCTGTTTTGAGGCAAATCGAACTCAGATTTTCATAGACACGCCGTTAATGAATAAGATCTATTATCATTATTAATGATTTGGGCTATAAATCAAATGATCATTAATAAGTTTACGCAATTCCTGAGGGTATCATGACATAGTTTCGGTTAAAGACAGACAGACGCCGAATCTTCATTATATTATTATTATTATTATTATTATTATTATTATTATTATTATTATTATTATACCTTAAAAATTCAAAGAACGTTTGTCACTCGCGGCGATTGACGGTAGGCGGAGTAATGTTGATTGAAAATATTGATTTCGGACCAAAACTTTTCTCTCATTATTCCTCACTTTCTTTCTTTCCTTTCCTTTCATTTTTTCTTTTGTTTTTGTTTTTTGGGATTTTTGGGGTTTTTTTTTTTTTTGGTTTTGTTTTGTTTTTTTTTTTTCGCAACCCGAACATATTTCCTTTATGCAAATGAAATAACCAACTAAACAAACTGTGAGTTTTTCCTCTTCGTTTTATCAAAACAATGACGCTACGCTTATTTGGTCAGAACAAGACTGTCCTTTTGTGCTTTGTTCTTCACTTCGCCTCCTTGTGCAATAGGGTCTTATCGCATAGCAACACGCTCTTTTTCTTTTGTTTGTTGTTTTTTCTTCTTCTTTTTCCTCTTCCTCCTCCTCATTCTTCTTCATAATAATAATAATAATAATAATAATAATAATAATAATAATAATTTCTGATTCTTCTTCTTCTTCTTTTTCTTTTTCTTCTTCTTATTCTTCTTAATGATAATAATAATAATAATAATAATAATATAATAATAATAATAATAATAATAATAATAATAATTTCTGACTGTTTTTCTTCCTTTCTTTCTTTTTTTTTTCTTTTTTGGAAATTCTTCTTTATTTCTTTTTCTTGTTCGTTCTATTGCTCTTATTCAAGTTTTTTTCCGGGGGGGGGGTCTTTAATTACTACTTCCTTATATGCCTCCTTCGACAGTCATTAAGTTCGATGTCGAATCATATGATATTGTATTCGTTACCCATGCCTCCACGCACTCAGTGTGGTGTAATGGTTAACGAACTAAACTAGCATTACTAGTGAGTTCGATTCTCACAGGGTGCTTAATACTTCTGTCGTGGGCTCTCACTACCCTTGGCACTCTTGACAGCGGTGGTTGGTAGGTTGGTTATTTTTAAACCTTTGTTTTTTGTTTGTTTTTTTTTTCTTTACTTTTTTCTTTTTTTTTTTTTTTTTGCTTTTCGTTTTGTTTTGTTTTTTGTTTGTTTTTTTTGTTTTGTTTTTTTTTATATATAGTTATTAAGCGAATAGTTTGTAGATAAATATAGGTTTGAAAAATAATTTTCACTAGCAGAACCTGTGGATATACCACAGTATGATAATTTAACTATTACAACATCTAGCCTAACTGTCATTCCACAGCTAAGTGTTGCCGGAAGATTCCAGAAACGGAGATATAATGAGTGCGACTTTGGCTAGACCTTTTTTCTTCCAATATGTCATGAGTTGAGCAGATTTGACTCTGAAAAACAAAAACATAATCATAATCCAAGGAACAGGGAGAGTATCGTCCCTTGTCAGGTTGAGGGAAGAGTCGCTTAACTGATTTCGGTACCAACGTGTGAGCCTCGTAGAACCGAGCTCTGAGCTCTCAGTCAACTTGACTGAAGACACCCCACACCCCCCACAGTGAGGGAGCAATAGCCGAATATGCCACCTGAGTACCCCCTCAGCGAGGCAGATAAATACTTGTAAGTACTTCCTTTAAGTACTCGTTATATTGTTGTGTCTAGTTGTCTAAGCAGTGGGGGGGGGGTCACAGTCAAGTCTGACGCAATGTTCTTCTAATCGACAGGCTAAACACTCCCAACTGTATCACGCTCGTCTCACCAACAATGTCCAAAATTATTTCTCTATCCCGCTCGTCTCGACAACAAAATGCTACTGCAGTTGTTCTCTGTCTGGTCTGGGATGGTAAGTCCTTAAAATATACCTCAATCTCACCACATCCGGGCTCCTCACTCAGAATTGTCCGTGCAGCACGTGCGACACTCGTCAGCACTGCAAGTACGAGTCAATCCTTACGGCGCGACCACATACATCCGGGTCACTCTGCTATTTCCTATTTCACTGCTCGTCCACAGCTCTCACATTCTGAAGGACGCGGGTTCGACTCTACGTCAGTCCTACACGCCAGGCAAAGCCTAGCCCTCTTCCTTCGAGAATACGGCAAGTCTTCACGCCCGCCACTCTCTCTGTCACACCGTGTTGCACGAGGTTGGTCTCCTCTCTCACTACAAGTTGTGTTTTACATGTTAATAAACTTGGTTAATGTTACGTGTGCTTTTCCCTTGTTACTTTAATCTGTGTACCTGTATATTATTCCTCATAGTCTGAACACGGCTATTCCTCCATCATTATACAAATGGCCTAACAACAACAACAACAACAAATGTTCAGATTACTAGTATTTTCACATGTAATTATTTTATCTATCTTAAAGAAGTCCCATGACCTACGATAGATAAAGGTTGATGGCGTAGGGATGTGAAGTAGAATCCCAAAATTCATACACATCAACATTTTGTAGTGCAAATTTTAGGTGTTGATTTTATTTGCTTTTTAGATAGATCTCGATATGTAGATTAACATGGTACCAAAGATATTGCTCAATTTTAGGAATTAACGGAGATATGAGGGTTCAAAGGTCCCCTAATTATACCTTAAAAATCACCTATTTGATTGCAAATTTTAGGTGTCGATTTTATTTGCTTTTCTGATAGATTTCGATGCGTAGATTTCATTGATGCCAAAGAAAGAAAAAATCCGACCAGACAGTGCCTCAAAATCACATATTTTCGGGCAAATTTTAGGTGTCGATTTTATTGGCTTTTGATTGATTTTGATGCGTAGATTTCATTGATGCAAAGAAAGAAAAAATCCGACCAGACAGTGCCTCAAAATCACATATTTTCGGGCAAATTTTAGGTGTCGATTTTATTGGCTTTTCTGATTGATTTTGATGCGTAGATTTCATTGATGCCAAAGAAAGAAAAAATCCGACCAGACAGTGCCTCAAAATCACATATTTTCGGGCAAATTTTAGGTGTCGATTTTATTTGCTTTTCTGATAGATTTCGATGCGTAGATTTCATTGATGCCAAAGAAAGAAAAAATCCGACCAGACAGTGCCTCAAAATCACATATTTTCAGGCAAATTTTGGTGTCGATTTATTGGCTTTTCTGATTGATTTTGATGCGTAGATTTCATTGATGCCAAAGAAAGAAAAAATCCGACCAGACAGTGCCTCAAAATCACATTTTTCGGGCAAATTTTAGGTGTCGATTTTATTGGCTTTTCTGATTGATTTTGATGCGTAGATTTCATTGATGCCAAAGAAAGAAAAAATCCGACCAGACAGTGCCTCAAAATCACATATTTTCGGGCAAATTTTAGGTGTCGATTTTATTGGCTTTTCTGATTGATTTTGATGCGTAGATTTCATTGATGCCAAAGAAAGAAAAATCCGACCAGACAGTGCCTCAAAATCACATATTTTCGGGCAAATTTTAGGTGTCGATTTTATTGGCTTTTCTGATTGATTTTGATGCGTAGATTAACCTGGTACCAAAGAAATAGCTCGATTTTTCGAATTAAGACCTTTCTTTAGTATCAATGAAATCTACGCATCGAAATCAATCAAAAAAAGTCAACAAATTCGACGCCAAAACGTTTGCATGAAAATAGGTTCTTTTTTCACCATAAGTGATCCACTCTGATCCGGAGTGGTTGTACTTGTTAAGATCCCATCTATGAGCTAAAATAGGTTAAAAAATTAACATTAAAACATGTGTTTTAAAAAAATGAGTTTGAAAAAAAATTGCATATCCATAAAGAATAAATAGAACAAATCGTCTTCGGCATAAAATAACCCAACAACGATTGACATGCCGTAAAATCCCAAAAAGAAAGGCCGAAAGAAATAAAAATAAAAACACAAATCATAAAACAAATAACCTAACAACAACGTCTTCGTTGTAAAATAACCCAACAGGGGTTGATATGCCGTAAAATCCAAAGAAGAAAGAAATAAAAATAAAAACACAATTCATGAAATAAATGACCTAACAACAAAACAAAGTAAATTAAAAGCTCAATATTTTCTAAATAAAGGATTGCAGTATTTTCCCATGGAACTATTTCATATATCTTGAGGAAGTTCCGGGACCTACGATGGATTAAGGTTCATGGTAGAATCCCACAATTCATACACCTCAGTATTTTCTCCTACCCCATAAGTAGTCTACTCTGACCTGCAGTGGTAGTACCTGTTAGGGTCCCACCTATTGGTTAAATAGAAAGAAAATAGAAGAAAAAATGAGTTTTAAAAAATGCATTTAAATAAAAACGTCTTTGGATTAAAATAACGCAACAAGGGTTGACATGCCCTAAAATCAAAGAAAGAAAGAAAGAAAACAAATAAAAACACAAATCCTAAAACAAATGATCTAACAACAACGTCTTCGGATTAAAATAACCCAACAAGGGTTGATATGCCGTAAAATCCCAAAAAGAAAGAAAAGCAGAAAAAATAAAAATAAAAATAAAAATCATAAAACAAATTATCTAACAACAACGTCTTCGGCGTAAAATAACCCAACAAGGGTTGATATGCCGTAAAATCCAAAAGAAAGAAAGAAAGAAAGAAAGAAAGAAAAATACACTCATAAGATAAATGACCAAACAACAAATTTCATTAATTTCTGAATAAAAAAAGAGCAGTACTTTCACATGTAACCATTTTATCTATCTTAAGGAAATCCCAGGATTTTACCATCAATAGTATATTGATGGTAAAATCCCACAATTCATATACATCGACATTTTTATTACGGCGCCATAACTTCTGTCTCTTTTCCCGCTCCTTAATAACGCGCGAAACCCTTTAAAGTCATGTCCGTCTGTCATCCAAGAAAACATGGAAGGTTATGAAAGGAATGAAAGATGGTAGACAATTTCTCTGATTTGTTGGCTTCGTTTGTCTCCGATTACCCAGAAAGTCAATCAATGGACATAAGAACTAAATGCGAATTGGCCCACGAAAAAGATGCACACGAACATTGTAGATAATGTTGTCAAACAGTGATGAGTATAAAGAGACAAAGTCATTCAACTTTCGTCACCATTATTGATCAATACGTACAAACCGGTTGCGTATAACAGGAGTTTTTTTATTTTCTTTCAAAGCATAAAATTACACTTCCATTGATACCAAACATGCCTTGAAAACCTTTTTTTCCTGGTACACTTCTTTTTGAGTCTAAGTCACCCAGTCTATTATAATTAATCCAATGAAAAATGGACTGGTAATCCTTAACTTGTTCCTCGTAAATTCCTACCATAAAATAAACTGAACCCCCATTTTATGTCCGTGTTTTTGCAATAAAGGTTTTATTTTTCTTGCACCCGTTATTTTACAATACTGAATATATTTTCTTCATTTAAAAACATTTATTGCAACTATATATATTTTCTTTATCTAAAAATATTTATTGCAAACATATTTAAAACATTTATTGCAAAAACACAGACATAAAATGAGGGTTCAGTTTATTTTATAGTAGGAATTTACGAGGAACAAGTTGAAGATTACCAATGAAAGTAGTTCAAGTATAGTATTACATATGAATATAGCACATTCATTTTTAAATGTTTAAATATAATCTATTTTTTAGCTACTGCTTTTATAGGTATATTTAAATATACTAGCAAAATAAAAAAACACCCTCCGGGTGATGTAAAAATACATTTTTGAAAGATATTGCTTGAGGAGAGGGAAGTTAAAAATTAAATGTCGGAAAGTTTGAATCATAAATCATGAAATCATCAAATTTATTAATGGAGTAAAAAAATAAAAACAATTTGAAATCGAAACTAAGTTCTATTAACTTTGAATATCTATTAAAATACGACAAACTATATATAGATATATGATACTGGGGATGTATCTATTAAAACTTGTTTTAAAAAACAATGAGGATTGCATGCTAAAATTTTTAGTGTATTTATTCTGTTATGACGATCTCGGTATAGTGACGTTAGCAGTGACGTAGTTTTTGTTACAGACAAAAACCGGAAGCGAATCTCCATTATGTATAGATGAAACTAATTTTTAAGCACAGTAGTTGTATAATAATACAAATAAGTCAAATAATTATTCATAATGCATTTCTCGCTTCTCATTGAATTAAGAAGTTTCCTCCCGACAAATTTCCAACTATTTTGTCTTTTTATGATTACATGAAAAATAATAATAATAATAACTGGTAAAATACTATATCTATCCCATAATAGATGTTATATATAATCTATAAAAATACATACGCATACACACGGGCGTACACAAACACGCATATATATATGTGTGTGTGTGAGAGAGAGAGAGAGAGAGGGGGGGGAAAGAGGGATAGTGAGAGAAAGGATAGAGAAAAAAACTATATATATATATTATATATATATATATATATATATATATATATATAGAGAGAGAGAGAGAGAGAGAGAGAGATAGGTAGTTAGATATAATATATATATATTATATATTAGAGAGAGAGAGAGAGAGAGAGAGAGAGAGAGAGAAAAGACTGAGAAAAAACTTTCAGGTCTAAGTTTATATGTAGGAAGCCAAGTCTCTCTCTCTCTCTCTCTCTCTCTCTCTCTCTCTCTCTCTCTCTCTCTCTCTCTCTATCTATCTATCTATCTATCTATATATATATATATATATATATATAGACTCTTTAGGCTTTATTATTATTATATACATGCATATATATATGTACATTTATAGTTTCGACTCTTTAGGCTTCATTATATATATATATAATATATATATATATATATATATATATATATTATATTACACACACACACACACACACATATATATATATGTCCTTTCTTTTTCTTTTAAATTATTTTTTCAAAAAGTAATATAAGTATTTTTCTCTCGTCTTCATTGTTATTTTTGTCTGACATTTTGCGATAAGTTGTTGTTAATATTCAATTAATGTTTTAGTCAAATCTCATATTTGATATGAGTATTTGTTTAGTACGACACACGGGCTAAATGGAATAAATAGGTTCTAGGAAGGTCATCTTTTTTCCAATATTCTAAATGAGATTTCCTATCCTGCATCTGATGGTGAGACTCCTGTTCCGGAGATCTGGGGAGTGCAGAACACCCCTTCATTGCCATTACTACCAGGTCCACTCTGACCCGGAGTGGGAGTACCTCTTATGATCCCATCATTAGATCTGTTTAAAAAGTAGGTATTTACATAACCCGTTCGCCACAGTTAGAAATGTGACTCGAGGTTGCAAGTATGGGGAGTGTGAAGCACCCCCCATTATTGCCATCACTTACTTTAAGGGCCGAAGAATGGATCGGCTGCGAAAAATTAAATACTTAATGTTATAGGTGATATAACCTATCTTATTATAATGGAGATTGTGTGTTTTTCTGTCTGTAACCGAAACTATATTACTACTCAAGTCACAATTCCCTTCGTTATTTACATCACATTCTCATTCTCAATGATTTTATTTATATTTAAACCTCAATTGCTTCACCTTTTTATTAGTGTTGTCCATACCTACATACAAATAACATGCAATTGTATTTATATATACAAAAAATAGCGGATTACAGTGTGAATGTGAAGGCTAATTTACATATAGATATTAAAAATGTGATTTTATTAAATATGTGCTTAGTATTATTGATTTCTAATTGTTTGGTTTTATTTTAATGAATATAAGCAAAAATCTCTTCAATGAATCTTAAATGAAATCCATTAACAAGAAAAAATAACTGTCATTTTATTCTTTATTTCCTAATTTAACTAAATAGTTAAATAAGTAAAATTCAGCAATGAAAGACGGGAGTGATGGAAGAGTAAGTTTCATTTCTATTTTTCGATTATACCCCCACTCTGTTACATATCTTTTTATCTGCCTTCTTATTAGACTTTCTAATTTAATACGATATTTCATTACATTAAAACTTAAATACTTTCACCCGGAGGGTGCATATATTTGCTAGTCTACATAATGGAATGATCCTACTACTACTATATGTAGCAAAGACAATTGTAGCTTAGGGTAAGCGACGCGATTCAGTTCTAGACTGTATTGTCGGACGTAACTTCACCTTCCTTCTGTAAATTCTACTTTCTCTGTTCAATACACTTGTGTCAACTTTCACCAGTTTTTTTTCTCTTATTTGTGACCCTTAACAACCCCACAACACTTAAAAAGCGACGATTATAATAAAATAATAAAGTAAAAAAAAAAAACGAACAAAGTAAATCGCTTCACTCAAGCATTTTTCAGTATGATATAACTGTGGTCCAGTTGAGTAGAAGATTCTTTAGTATTAGATGAGAAACAGTACTGGGGAATACAACTATGTTTGACTTCACGCCATTCAATACAAGACCGCTTACTTCTTCCGCTTACGATTAATTTATGTTCAAAGCACCGGTTCCCGCTAGATCACCGAAGTTAAGTAGCGATGAGCCTGTTCAATACTTAGATGGGTGACCATTTAAGCAACCTGAGGATTGTGTACCATAAAACTTAGTAAATAAGTATTTTGGTTCAGTTGAATTACAGTTAAGTCATACTGAAAGCACTGGTTCTTGCTAGATCACCAAAGTTAAGTAGCGATGAGCCTGTTCAATATTTACATGGGTGACCACTTAAGTAACAGCAGTTATCTTTGTATCTATCTAGCGGAACCTGTGGATATACCACTATATGATGATTTAATTTAATTATTACAAAGTTTACTTAAGAGCTATTACGAAATAGTTCAATACGTAAAAAGTATAATAATCTTGCTTCAACACTCTCTTACCTTTTTTCTTTCTTTGCTTCTTTTCATCTTTTCATTGTGTTAGATTGAAACAGATTAGCGTTATTGCTTCCACATGCTCACCCCTTTCTCTATCCTTCTTCTCTCTTTCTAATTCTATCTAATTCTGTTCATATCTACTAGCGTGACCTGTGGATATACGACCGTGTGATAATTTAATTATTACAACGTTTCATATGTTTACTTAAGAGCTATTGTGAAATACTTCAATACGTTAAAAATACAATAATCTTGATTTAACACTCTCTCACATTTTTTTCTTTCTTTTCTTCCTTTTATCTTTTCATTATGTTAGATTGAAACAGATTAGTTTTATCGCTTCCGCATGCTCCCCTTTCTCTATCCTTCTCCTACTCTCTTTCTGTCTAATTACATTTTTTGTGCAGCATGTTCTTTTCCTATATATTAAAATCTATTGTGCCATTATTTAGCTGAGGTGACGACACTCATAAGAAATCGATGGATAAGCAACGCCAGATAATCAAGATTTACATTTGTGCAATTTAAATTATACGATTTGGACGGTTTCATTTTTAACCAAAGAGTGTTTCAAGATGATAACCGCAGTACAATTAAGGAACACGAGTATTGATATATATAGATCTTTCCATTAAGGCTGGGGCTTTAGAATGCACCTACTGCACCTCTGCAAAAGGATAAGAATCCCCTATCCCCTGTTGGCCTTGGGTAGCGACCGGTGATGCTTAAGGACGGAATTACTTAGGCCCTTACTTAGGCTAGACGGTCGGTCGGAGAGGCCTCTTCCGATCAATCGGCTAGTCATGTCAAGCCCTAGCACCTATATGATTGTCTCGATCCTATTCCCCTTATGACAAGCCCCAACCCTTTTTATCATATGGGTGCTAGAAGTAAAATAACCCAACAAGGATTGACATGCCGTAAAATCCAACCAACCCACCAACTAACCAACCTGACATTGATGTTAAACTCTATCTGATGGTGAGGTTCTAGTTTTGGAGGTTTGGGGAATGTGGAGCGCCCCTTCATCACCATTGCTCCTTGGTCCACTCTGGCCCGGAGTGGTAGTACCTGTTAGGGTCCCATCTATGGGTTAAATAGTAAAACATGTTTATAAACAAAACTGATTATCCATTAAGAATGAATTTATGTCAAAACTTTATCGGCATTAAATGACCCACTGAGGTTGATAACCAACCATCAAGGCTAAGAGAAAAATGTAGGTTTTACGTGGGAGTAAATCACGACATCTGGTGTCGGTAACTATAGCAACAGAACAAGTCACATTTCTTTTTGCTTTTTGTTTTTTGTTCTTTTTTTTAGGGGTGGGGTACATTTGTGGTCTTAAGATTTGTATGCAAAACGCTTTCTCAAAAAATCTAGCTTTGAACACTGGTCTTCGGCTTGTTTGAAGAATAGAAATAACTTTTTTTACTATGAATTAAATAGAAAAAATGAATTTGAAAAAGCACGTTTTAAAAAAATTGAGTTTTTAAAAAGTTGAATACCCATTAAGAATAAATAAAACAAAACGTCTTTGGCATAAAATAACCCAACAAGGATTGACATGCCGTAAAATCCAACCAACCAACCCATCAACCAACCAACCTGACATCTGATGTTGGTGATGATACCAACATAATATTTCCTCTTTGTTTTGTTTTTTTTTTTTTTACATTTGTGTTTTTAAGATTCGTATGCAAAACGCTTTCCCCAAAAATCTAGCTTTGAACACCGGTCTTTGGCTTGATTGAAGAATAGAAATAACTTTTAAAAAGAACTTTATTCCCCGTTGATTTGACGCCGACAAAGTGTCCTCGTTTTGTTTTAATATCTCTTGATTGAATAAAAACGTCATATCGTTCTTCGTTATCGAATAAAAAAGTCATATTGTCTTCAACTTTTTTTAAGTTCCATTCTCGTTTAGGGACGCAATGACAGCCTAAAGAAACATTTTCCAAAATGTTGGTTGTTTTTTTTTTTTGTATGTTTGTTTGGTTTGTTGGTTGGTTGGCTGGTTGGTTGGTTGGGCATTCTTTTTTGTGGGGGGTGATAGTCTTCTTTTTTAGAGGTAGGTTTTTTTATTTGAGGGTTAAGGGAGAGCTTTGGGGTAGTTTTTTCCAATTGTTTTGCTTTTTTTCCCAATTGTTGTATTTTGCCAAATTGTTGTCTTGTTTATTTGGTTTTTTGGTTGTTGTTTTGGGGGAGTTTTTCTTTTGGGGGTAGTCTTTTTCTGGGGGTATATTTTTTGGGGGGGAGTAGTTTTTTCCAATTGTTTTGGGGTTTTTTTTCATTGTTGTTTTTTGCCAAATTGTTGTTGTTTTGTTTATTAGGTTGGTTTTTTTTGGGGGATAGTTTTTTCTGGGGGGTAGATTATTTGGTAGGGAGGGTAGTTTCTCCAATTGCTTTTGTTTTTGTGTTTTTTTTTTTAATTTTTGTTTTTTGCCAAATTGTTATTTTATTTATTTTGTTGTTTGGTTGGGTTTTTAGTGTGGTGTAATTTTTTTGTTTCGTTTTTTAATGTGGGAGAGGAGTTTTTTTAACAGTTTTTTTATAATATCGAATTTCTCTTTACTTATTATTTATAAAAGCCCTTCTTTTATTATTTCTGTTAGGGAGAGTTATCTCCCCCTAACGATTCGAACCGGATACTCTCCCAAAAGGAGGAAGACAAAATACTGACAGCTAGAGACAAGAACCGAGCCCGGTACGTGACACACGCGTATCCTACATCAAGCCGAACTGAATCCAAAACCATCCCACTGTATTCCCTGTCAGTGAGAATAAATAAAACAATTATTGTTATTGTTAACATATTCCCTGTTTTTTTTATCAATTCTGTATATCCTACATCTCGGGATATAACAATTTCATATACCGAAAATTTTATTAGAATTGAATCATTAGTTTTATTTTTGTAACAACAATACAAAAAACGTAAATATGAATGCGACTCCCTAACCTCTGAGCAGAAAAATTGGGAACGGTCCCAAAGGGTTTGGAAAAGGATCTGGAGGAATTGGAAATCCGAGGAGAAATTTGAGATCATCCAAACAACAACATTGTTCAGATCGGCTAAAAATATTCAGAAGAGCCGTGGAGACCTGGGGGGATTTGCAGTCACTCAGCCTCCAGTGAACCACCAGCTTAACCGGGTGTGATAAACTCTTATGGAGATAAATAATAATAATAATAATAATAATAATAATAATAATAATAATAATAATAATAAAAATTAAATAATTAGAAATTATTAAAAATTATATGTTAAAAATCAGTCAATCAAAAAATGATTGAAAATACAATAATAATAATAATAATAATAATAATAATAATAATAATAATAATTGTGGTTGGTGCACTTGGAACGGTCCCAAAGGATTTAGAAAAGGGTTTGGAAAGTTTGGATATCAAAGGAAGGATTGAAACCATTCAGAACACTGCACTGCTGCAATATGCCAGAATACGCAGAAGAGTCCTGGAGACCTGAGGAGACCTGCTGTCACTCAGACTCCAGTAAAAGACCATCAGCTAATGCTGATGTGAAAACTCAAAAGGAGACAATAATAATAATAACAGATCATTTGTGAAACAACAATACAAAACAATACAAAAAATAATAACAAATATGAACACGATTCCCTAACCTCTAAGCATAAAATAGCCCTGGATGGGTTAAAATCAATCAATCAAATCAAATTAATACCCTCAATGCTCCGGGACATTTGCAAATTTAAAAGAATTAGAATCTTTTACTCCATACTAAATAAAAGCATCAATATCATAATGGACTGGGTGTCCAACGGGTTCGTGGATCGTCTCGTGAGTTTTGAAATGCTTAATTTCCCCCCAAACAACTTCAGGGAATTAAGACTCTTTAGTAATAACGAGTATAACCATTTTGTGCATTCTAAAAGAAACAAGAAATTTAGAGATCTGAAGAGAGAACACTTACTTGGTGAGGTGTGTAGGGATGTTTTCTTTTTTTCGCCTACAGCTGTATGTTGACTGGTTAAGGAAGGGGAAATGCCGTTAGCAAATAAGCGAGTGTCTGTGTTTCTTTTCTTCTTTGTTTAATTTGACAAGTATTTTCACTCCACTTCTCAACTGGATTGGATGAGAGAGCAAATACAAATTGTTTGTATCTTAAATAACCAAGCTGAAACAAGAATGAAAACTCGATTCTTTTTTTCCTTCATTTCTCTCGTTCTTTTTTCCTTCTTTTTCATTCTTTTTCATCCTTCATGTATTTCATTCTTTTTCTTTCTTTTTGCTTTTCATTCTTTTCTTCCTTATTTTATCTCGTTCTTTTTTCCTTCTTTTTCTTCTTTTTCATCCTTCATGTATTTCATTCTTTTTCTTTCTTTTGCTTTTCATTCTTTTCTTCCTTATTTTCTCTCGTTCTTTTTTCCTTCTTCCTTCTTTTTCATCCTTCATGTATTTCATTCTTATTCTTTCTTCTTGCTTTTCATTTTTCTTTCTTCTTATCTCTCATTCTTTTTCTTTCTTTTTTATATTTCACGTATTTCCTTCTTTTTCTTTCTTCTTGCTTTTCAATCATTTCTTCCTCCTTTTCTCTCGTTATTTTTCCTTCTTTTTCCTTCTTTTTCCTCCTTCATTTATTTCATTCTTTTTCTTTCTTCTTGCTTTTCATTCTTTTCTTCTCTTTTCTCTCGTTATTTTTCCTTCGTTTTCCTTCTTTTTCTTCCATCTTCTCTTTCATAATTTTTGTTCCTTCTTTTCTTTCATTCTTTTCTTCTTTCCTGTCTTTCATTCTTTTTTCTTCTTGTTTTTCATCCTTTTCCTTTTTTGTCTTTTATTTTTTCTTCCTTCATTTTTTCTTCCTTTTCCTTTTTTCATTCTTTTCTTTCTTCTCTTTCATTCTTTTTCTTCCTTCTTCTTTTTCATTCCATCTTCTCTTTCATTCTTTTTCTTTCTTCTCTTTCATTCTTTTCTTCCTTCTTCTCTTTCATAATTTTTGTTCCTTCTTCTCTTTCATTCTTTTCTTCCTTTCTGTCTTTCATTCTTTTTTTCTTCTTGTTTTACATGCTTTTTCTTTTTTGTCTTTTCTTTTTTCTTCCTACATTTTTCTTCCTTTTCCTTTTTTCATTTTTTATTTCTTCTCTTTCATTCGTTTTTCTTCTTCTTTCATTCTTTTCTTCCTTCTTTTCTTCATTCCTTCTTCTCTTTCATTCTTTTTCTTTCTTCTCTTTCATTCCTTTTCTTCCTTCTTCTCTTTCATAATTCATGTTCCTTCTTCTCTTTCATTCTTTTTCTTCCTTCCTGTCTTTCATTCTTTTTTCTTCTTGTTTTACTTCCTTTTCCTTTTTTGTCTTTCATTCCTTTTCTTCCTTCATTTTTTCTTCCTTTTCCTTTTTTCATTCTTTTCTTTCTTCTCTTTCATTCTTTTTTCTTTCTTCTCTTTCTTTCTTTTCTTTCTTTCTTCTCTTTCATTCTTTTTCTTTCTTCTTCTCTTCCATTCTTTTTCTTCCTTCCTGTCTTCCATTCTTTCTCATTCACTTTTATATGATTCTAGGGTCTGGCGAACGTTGTCCATTTTTGCGTTAATTTAGTTTCTTGCAAGAATTTGTCTTTTATTTACCATTTCCTTTTCTTTTCGTTTCACGTTTAATCAATTAGTCGAAACTTCAAGACTTCAAGACTGAAAACAAACATTCCAGTCTTGGACGATTCCTAATTCTTTTAGTCCATTTGTCTATTGTAATAAGGATTCCTTTATTGTTTTTCTATCATTAACGGCTTTTTACATGTTATTTTAGAATATTAACATTTCTCTGTCTTTCCGTCTTCTGTTTACGGTCAAAGAACGGTGAAAGCACCGGTTCCTGCTAAATCACCGAAGTTAAGTAGCGATGAGCCGGTTCAATACTTAGATGGGTGACCATTTTAAGCAACAGCAGACCGAATATCAAAATGATTTGATTCGGCATTAAATGACCCGTAAAGGGTTGATATGCCGTAAAACAAGCCAACCATCCATGATGAGCCTGTTCAATATTTAGATTGTTGATCATTTAAGGAACAGCAGGTACAGTAAGAGACCGAATATCTAAATGACTTAATTCGCATTAAATGACCCGTAAAGGGTTGATATGCCGTATAACCAACCAACCATCCATGATAAGCCTGTTCAGTATTTGGATTGTTGATCATTTAAGCAACAGCAGTACTGTAAGCAATAAAAAAGATTTCAAACCATTTTACTGACCTTTTTATAAGATATTTTTCTCCCGTTGTACCCAAAATAACACACACACACTGGATTTAGTAGAAAGGTATATATAGATAACCTACTAAGTTTCAACAAAAAGGATCATCAGGGTTAATTGTAATGAATTAATCAAGAAATTTGCGGAATTGTCTTTAATTAATCAATTTCTTCATTAATTAATTACAATTATCTCTGGTGATCTTTTTCGGGAAACTTGAGTAGGTTATGTATATATATACCTTTCTTATATATATATATATATATATATATATATATATATATATATATAGACAAAAGGCACGTTTCCTGTTTAATAATTTTATTAATAATCTTTTCGAGCTTTCTGCTCAACTTTTTTTTACATTTGGATGGAATCCGTGGTTAGTCCACCAAAGTTTATATCCCAAGTACTCTTGGCACTTCGAAATGCCATCATTCAGGTATGATGTGTTTGTGTTCCAGGTTTTTTTTTGTTGGTTTTTTTTTGGGGGGGGGGGGTTCAAGTTAGTAGTAGTGAGAGAGTTTCTACGTAGAAATTATATTAAGGAGTGTGGGGGCTGGAAGGAGGAGAATTGGTAGGAAAAATGTTATAAGCATTTTAAAATATGACTACTGCATTCAAAATTAATCCTATTCAAATTTTGTTTGTATTGTTTGATGTATAAAGCTTCTAGTATTTGGAGTTTTCTTTGTTTTTTCTTTGTGCAAAATATGCGTATTTTCCGTTAATTAGAGTGGGGGCATGCATGTAATTTTAGATGCTATGAAATGGAGCTATTATCTGATATATGAAGAGTCAAACGGCGTGACAAAGTCGTTGAGGTAAAACCGATGCAGGTATTTTCCTTTTTGGGAGACAAATTTAAATGCCCTTTAGTAGATTGTTGTCGCCCAAAAAAACGAAAATACCTACATTGGTTTATACAATCATTTATCCAATTACTGACATATTGTATGTACGTATCTACCATATTTTATTCATTTCTACCTAACAATCCACCTACCAATCTGTCTGTCTGTTTGTCTCTCTCTCTCTCTCTCTCTCTCTCTCCCTCTCTCTCTCTCTCTCTCTCTCTCTCTCTCTCTCTCTCTCTCTCTCAATTAATTCATGGACAATACTGTATGTATCTATCAACCATATTCTATTCATTTCTAACTACAAACCAACCTACATACCTACTTACCTACCTACCCCTCTCTCTCTCTCTCTCTCTCTCTCTCTCTCTCTCTCTCTCTCTCTCTCTCTCTCTCTCTCTCTCTCTCTCATTCATGGACAATACTGTATGTATCTATCAACCATATTCTATTCATTTCTAACTACAAACCAACCTACATACCTACTTACCTACCTACCCCCTCTCTCTCTCTCTCTCTCTCTCTCTCTCTCTCTCTCTCTCTCTCTCTCTCTCTCATTCATGGACAATACTGTATGTATCTATCAACCATATTCTATTCATTTCTAACTACAAACCAACCTACATACCTACTTACCTACCTACCCCCCTCTCTCTCTCTCTCTCTCTCTCTCTCTCTCTCTCTCTCTCTCTCTCTCTCTCTCTCTCTCTCACTCTCAATTTTATTCATGGACAATACTGTATGTATCTATCAACCATATTTTATTCATTTCTAACTACAAACCAACCTACATACCTACTTACCTATCCCCCCTCTCTCTCTCTCTCTCTCTCTCTCTCTCTCTCTCTCTCTCTCTCTCTCTCTCTCTCTCTCTCTCTCTCTCTCTCAATTTTATTCATGGACAATACTGTATGTATCTATTAACCATATTCTATTCATTTCTAACTACAAACCAACCTATATAAATACTTACCTACCTATCCGTCTCTCTCTCCTCTCTCTCTCTCTCTCTCTTCTCTCTCTCTCTCTCTCTCTCTCTCTCTCTCTCTCTCAATTTAATTCATGGACAATACTGTATGTATCTATCAACCATATTCTATTCATTTCTAACTACAAAACCTACATACCTACTTACCTACCTACCTATCTGTCTGTTTGTCTGTCTGTCTGTTTGTCTGTCTATCAATTAAAAAATCCAGCCATTCTTTTATCTTACGTAAGTATCAAAATACATTTGGCAACTTTTATTTTGACAAAATAGCTGACGTCCGTACATGAAGTGAACACTTCTTCCTGCGGCAAATGGGAACTATTTTCAGCCAACGGCGTCAGTGATAGACTGGATTTTTTCTTTTCTTTTCTTTTCTTTGTATGTCTGTCTGTCTGTTTGTTTGTTTGTTTTGATGACGTTTGCGTTGTTCCGAGTCGGATAACTTCATTCAGAATTATTTCAACGTTTATCGGAAAGAAATTTTTCCCAGTTTATATCGACTAAATTTACATAATTATTCATAACTTCAATCCTCATTGGGTGACGCCATAGTGTGCACATGTGCTTGACTAATCCAAGTATATATCTATAAAAGGTAATAACTATTTTTTTTTTTTTAGATATGCGACGTGATTGTCGAATGTCGAGGTTGAAATTAAGTGGAACAGTTTTTCGTGTAATCATGTTGGTTGGTTGGCTAGTTGATTGGATTTTACGGCATGTCAACCCTTGTTGGTTATTTTATGCCCAAAACATTTTTTCTATTTAACCATAGATGTGACCCTAACAGGTACTACCACTCCAGTCGAACTGGGAGTAATGTCCATGACCGGCAACACTCCACTTTCGCCCTTACTTATTCTTGGATTATTTTAGACAAGAAGTTATATTGGTTGGTTGCATTTACGGCATGTCAACCCTTTGTTGGGTTATTTATGCCCAAAACATTTTTTCTATTTAACCCATAGATGTGACCCTAACAGGTACTACCACTCCAGTCGAACTGGGAGTAATGTCCATGACCGGCAACACTCCACTTTCGCCCTTACTTATTCTTGATTATTTTAGACCAAGAAGTTATATTGGTTGGTTGCATTTTACGGCATGTCAACCCTTGTTGGGTTATTTTATGCCCAAAACATTTTTTCTATTTAACCCATAGATGTGACCCTAACAGGTACTACCACTCTAGTCGAACTGGGAGTAATGTTCATGACCGGCAACACTCCACTTTCGCCCTTACTTATTCTTGGATTATTTTAGACCAAGAAGTTATATTGGTTGGTTGCATTTTACGGCATGTCAACCCTTGTTGGGTTATTTTATGCCCAAAACATTTTTTCTATTTAACCCATAGATGTGATCCTAACAGGTACTACCACTCCAGTCGAACTGGGAGTAATGTCCATGACAGGCAACACTCCACTTTCGCCCTTACTTCGTCTTGGATTATTTTAGACCAAGAAGTTATATTGGTTGGTTGGATTTTAGGCATGTCAACCTTGTTGAGTTATTTTATACCGAAGACGTTTATGTTTTATTCATTCTTGTTTGGTATTCCATTTTTTAATCTCATTTTTTTAAATAATTTTCGATCTATGTAACACGTAGATGGGACCCTAACATGTACTACCACTCCGGGTCAGAGTGGATCTGAGAATAAAGGCAATAAAGAGGTACTCCAAGATAAGTTGGCGGGGACTGGTGTCGAACCCGGAACTTTACGATTCCTATGCGGGTGCTCTACCATAGATGGGGCATTAAAATGTACTACCACTCCATGTCAGAGTTGACCTGGGGGTAATGGCGATGAAGGGGTACTCCACACTCTCTAGAGCTCCAGAATTGGAACTGCTGTTACATAATTATTAGATACCTAATATTTATGGCAATAGTGTAGAAATCAAAATGGCCGTTATAAGCTACAGCCCACGGCCTTGAAGGATGAGTGACGGTGCTTGACCTCACTCTCACCTTGCCTTCCAGGGATAAATCGTGAGAACCGGAAGGCATAGAAGACCCTGTCTTCCGGTTTAAGTATAGTAAGTAAGTCAGTCAGTTAGAAGAAAGTAAGTCGATCTGCGCAGATGTCTGGGTTGGGGATTGAAAATAAAGTAACATCAAAGTAAATCGAAGTCTTGTGTTTATTACCTAAAAACTAACAATGACACAGGGCTTCTGATAAGGAGAAATCCCTAACAGAAACCAGACCCGAAGTCCCCAAGAAAGTCCAGACCTTAGAAGATTCCAGACCAAGATAGATGAAGAAATAGCAAAGCCGGCTAGAAGAAAATACGACCAGAAGTAAGAAGTGAGAAAAGGGTATACAACACTGTTTGAACATTAAAAACAATAAATCAACTACCCAAGTTAACAGCGTCTGCAGCCGATATGAATAAGATATCATAAGCGTACAAAAACATAGATATCACCATAGATAAATAGATATCACCATAGATAAACAGATATCACCATAGAAAAATAGATATCACAATAGATACATAGATATCACCATAGAGAAATTGATAACACCATAGAGAAATAGATATCACCATAGATAAACAGACATCACCATAGATACATAAATATCACCATAGATAAACAGATATCACCATAGAGATATCGATATCATTATAGATAAAAAAAATATATATCACCATAGAAAAATTGATATCACCATAGATAAACAGATATCACCATAGAAAAATAGATATCCTTATAGAGAAATAGATATCACCATAGAAAATACCGTCAATGCTACCATAGGAGGTTTAAGATTACTTTTTAGTCCTTGTGCTTTAAAATCTATATATTAATACTC
>CM042172.1:36535038-36555038 GCA_023376005.1 Doryteuthis pealeii | reverse complement strand
TTATATATTTCTGTTATAATGTTATTATTGTTTGGAATTTTAGTATATGAAGCATTGAAGTATGAAAATAATTAGCAAACTCAGTTTTTTAATGTTAAGTTCCGTTTTATTCGTCGAAGTTTCGGGCCGCTTGCGCCTCTTTCATCGGACGCTTAGCATCTTGACTAGTTTGGTTTCTTTTATATGGTTGTTTTGTTGGTGTTGTTAGTGCTGATAGTACCATCTGTTTGTGACCTCGTTGGGTCGGTGTTGTGAGCGGTCGCTGTTAGTGACCTCCTTTTCCTTCTTTGCTGCCGTACTATATATATATATATATATATATATATATATATATATATATAATATATAATATATATTCTTAGATACTGATGAATAATATAATTTCAGTTTATTTTTATTTATTAACCGTGTTAGCACCAATTGTATGGCTTGCTCCACTTGGACTTTAACGAAATTCTCGAAGAAAAAATATAGAGAACTACACAAGTTTGCTGTATGCCGTTTTGAACAAATCCTGGAAGTCATTATAAAACAGCGGTTTATGGCCACTTACCTCCCTATCTCCAAACTATTCAAGAAAGACGACAAGACATGCTGGGCACTACTGATGGAAGTAAGGATAAATCACAAGAAATGTTCTCGCATGAACTCCTACATATAGACATACCATGCTGTTGTTGACCAGAAAAAATACATTCCTCAGGTTTGTGCGGGAACTGAATGCCGACTAGAGACTTGACAAGCAAGATATGCTGGGTACTTCTCGTGAAGTAAGATAAAACTCATTAATGACGTTCTCCTTGGACTCCTTTACATGGACACACCAACGAAGCACTACATAATAAGCAGCTCTGTTTGTAACTGGAATATCATTTGGAGGCCTTACAATAGCTATTGTCGATAGGGATGGATGGCAACGAGAACCACAAAGAATCCGTACTCTCAGCATAAACTTGATGATGATATATGTATGATGATGATCGGGATGAGTTCATAACAATAATGTAGTTTAATATCTGTAGCAGAGGTTGGTTGGTTGCGATTGGTTGGATTTACAGCACGTCAACCCTTGGGTTATTTTATGCTGAAGACGTTATTGTTTTATTCATTCTTGGTTGGTATTCAAATTTTTAAAATCATTTTTTATTTAACCCATAGATGAGACCTTAACAGGTACTGCCACTCCCGGTCAGATGGACCTAGGAGTAATAGCAATGAAGAAGTTCTCCATATCCCCAGAGGTCCAGAACTGGAACTTCACCACTTCACCACAGTTTAACATCATACGCAAGGAAATTTAGACCCTCAGCCACTGCCTTCTTAGCACAATATGATATAAAAGTGTTGGGTTGCCTATAAGGGTCATAGGGTCGGGACAATCTTATCAGGTGCTTAAGGCCTGATGTGACCACCGCCGATTGATTGGCGGAGCTTTCCAACCGGACTGTCAAGCCCAAGTAAGGATCAAAATGGAGTGGCTGCATGTCACTGAGACCCGCTCAGCCACCAGGATCCGTCCTTAAAGCATCACGATACGGGTTCTTCATCGAGATGGGGGGTTTACCCGCTCTTGCAGAATATGCAGTACTGCGAAATTCCGACAGCTCCACCTAATTGGGCTTTGTTTTGTAGCAGATTAATCGTTTTTAGCACAGATGTCGGAAAAATAATATATAATGGTTACAGGTCTGTGTGGTAGAATTTACGGCATATCTCAACCGTTGTTGGGTTATTTTTATGCCGAAGATGATTTTTTTTTATACATTCTTGATAGGTATCCAAATATTTTAAAGAAAAAAATACTTTTAAAAATGTGTTTTAAAAAAGACAATTTTTAAACACTATTTCTATTTAACCATAGTGTAGACCTAACAGTACTAACCATACGGACGTCAGTTGGATCTGGCAGTAATGATAATGAAGGGCTATCTCCAGATTCCTCAGAACTCCCAAAATTGGAACTTCCATTAATACAGTTTAACCGTCATCACCAGGACACTAAGACCCTCAGCCACCGCCATTCACTAGCACATATATGATTTAAAAAGTGATTGCGGCTTGCAATATCGAGGGATCGGGCTCATAGTAGGGGGTTCGTTCGATAGAGGGATCTCTTGTATCCAGGTCAGTCCCTGCGCCAATTCATATACATAACAACTATTGTACCGCGAAACCAACCACTATCAGTCTTTGTCCCAACCATTGAGCACACAACGCACTCAAACTCTTAACCACCTATCTGTCTCCTTGAATCGTGGGAGTAACGCAATACGGCAGGAGTGTTATATAATTTACCAACACCCCCCTCCCGCTATGCGCGGAATACTTCTATTTGACACAAGGTCAATTCACTTGAACAGGTTTATGGGAATTCAAAGTCTTGCCCTTCGCCGAGACGACGTGTGGCCGAACCAAGGGGAAAGAGCCCAGGGCAGCCGACTAGGGAGCCCTAGCGGGTTGAGGCCGAGGAGCGAGGAGGCAGACGGTGCCCAAGGGGGACTGTGGGGGGAAAGGGGAAAGGCAAGACCAAGCGGCAGGAGGGGGAAGCCGGGCTGACGACGAGGCCAGATGGCCAGGACGGGAACCCAGCGACACCGATTTACTTTTTTTTTTCTTTCTTCTTGCGCCTTTTTTCTGTGGGTGGAGTTTTTACTATTCTTGTGTGGTGGTAGGCTAGGGGTGATAGAGAAGGAAAAAACGTGAGAGGCAACCGTTTTTTTATGCTTCTAACATCGGCCTGGTCTAATTAAAACGGAGAGAGGAGACAAGAGAGATAGCGGTTGTATAATCTTAATTCTTACCTCTGTTTCTATTCTTCGTTCTAGATGCTAACTTCGGCACACCATGTTATCTTTGAGTTAGCTAGTTGGGGCTTATTAAGGTGTTGGTTTTTCTCTCGTTCTGATTCTTCTTGTGCAGGGTCGACATTGCTATAAATTTATTAACAACAAGACTTGTTGTTTTTGTCAAGCTTTTATTGTTTCAACCCTGCCGCCATTTTTCTACCGTGGGCGTGAGTTGTGAACCCTCTATGCAAGGGTGTGCGGCTCGCATCTGATTAACTAAACTAAAACTTTATTCCTACCACGTTGCTGTTAGCCTTGTCGGCTAGGGCTTTAGAAATCACTGACACTGCACCTTTGCAAGAGGGTAAGACCCCCCCCAATAGGCCCCTGTTGGCGGTGTGTGTAGTAACCCGTGATGCTTAAGGATGGAACCTCGTTTTTTCCTGTAATCTATGGGGCTTATTGAAGGATTGGTTTTCTTCGTTGATTCTTCTTTGCTGGCAGCTGGACATTGCTTTTAATAATACAACAAAGGCTTGAATGGGTTTTATGATAACCAAAGCTTTATTACGCAACCCTGCCCATGATTCCCACCGCAGGTGAGTTACGAACCCTAAGAGACATCCTCCCTGACAGGGTGCACGGCTTGCATCTGACTAACTAAACTAAAGCTTATCCCACGCATTCCAAACGCGCGTTTCAAGGGGGTCAACTCAAAAGGTCATTACCCGTCGGGTAATTTCCATGGACCCCGTTATTCTAAGTCTAACTGACTCTATTAAAAATTTTAACTATAGGTACGTTCATAATTATAGCCGTTCATAAATTATATAACAGTAGGCCACTCAGACCGATCGTCTATCGTAGTCCTATGGTGAGAAAAAAGTTATGATAACGTGAGACGCACTCCAAGCAACAGAAGCAATTCGCCGATGTCATGAAGGTGACGAACCACACTGGACTGCGCAGATGCGACGTGTCGCCCTCATACATTAATCAAACTCTGTGCGGACACTGGGTGTCGCTTTGGAGGAGTTGCCAAGTCCGATGGCCGTTACGGCGGATGGCGATGGAGAGTCAAAGGAATTCCATGCTGTCGAACTCTTTGATGATGATGATGATGATGATGATGATGCTCTGTGTTTGCAGGGTGAGGGGAGGTTCCCGAGATTCGCAGCCAAATAAAAAAAAATACCAGGGTCTGAGACTTGATTTGATCTCTCGGCTCCGACCACACAGACTTTGTGGACGTTGAGGCCATTTTTCAGACCATTGGAGGCCACGAGAATGACAATTTTATGCTAATATTTGGCAAGCCGAGTATAAAACTGGTTTTGACCTGACAAAAAGTTAGAATGGACGAAGTTTAGATCTGACCTTCCGAAATCAATGAGGTCATCAAATATCAAAAAACTTCCGCACTCAGTTTTTTTTTGTTTGTTTTTTTTGTTTTGTTTTTCAAATTTTATTTTCTTTGAATTTTTTTATATAATTATCACTATTCCCATATTAGATAGAATAGATAGATAATAGATTGATAGATTGATTGATAGAATAATATGAACAACCTGAGATCATATATAGATTAGATTAGATAGATAGAATAGATAAATAGATAGATAGAAAAGATATAATCTATCTCTCTGTCCTTCTCTCTATTATAACTTCATCATCTCTTTCGATCTCTAAATCTATCTCTCTGTCCCCTCTCTCATACATTTTATAATAGAGAGAGGAACAGAGAGATAGATTAGAGATGATAAGAGATAATAGTTAAATAGAGCAGAGGAAACAGAGAGATAGAATCTAGAGATAAGAGATGATAGTTTATAATGAGAGAGAAGACAGAGATAGATTAGAGATAATAGGGATGATAAGTTATAATAGAGAGTAGGAACAGGAGAGAGATTAGCAGAAGATGATAAGAATGATAAGTTATAATAGAGAGAGGAACAGAGAGAGAGAGAATTAGAGAGAAAAGAGTGATGAGTTATAGAGAGAGAGAGAGAGAGAGATAGATTAGAGATGATAAGAGATGATAATTATAATAGAGAGAGGGACAGAGAGAATAGATTAGAGATGATAAGATGATATAGTATAATAGAGAAAGAAGAGAGAGAGAGGATTAGAGATGATAAGAGATGCATAGTTATAATAGAGAGGAACAGATGATACATTAGAGATGATAAGAGATGATAGTTATAACTAAGTAGAGGAACAAGAGAGAGGAGATTAGAGTGATAAAGAGATGATAGTCTATAATAGAGAGAGGAACAGAGAATTAGAGATGATAAGAGATGATCAGTTTAATAGAGAGAGAGAAGAGAGATTAAGATGCATAAGAGATGATAGTTATGAATAGAGAGAGAGAGAATAGATAGAGATGATCAAGAGAATCTGATAGTTATAATAGACGAGAAGAGACGAGATAGATTAGAGACTGACTAAGAGATGATAGTATATAATAGCAGAGAGAGACGACAGAATAGTTAGAGCATGATAAGAGATGATAGTAATATATAGATAGAGAGACGACAGAGAGAATAGATAGACTGATGATAAGAATGATAGTTATAATAGAGAGAGGACAGAGAGATTACGAATTAGAGATGATAAGACGATGAATAGTTGATTACTAGTAGAGAGACAGAGAGAATACGATAGAGATTTGATAAGAGATGGATAGTTATAATAGAGAGAGGACAGAGAGATGATTAAAGATGATAAGAGATGATGAGTTATAATAGAGAGAGAAGAGAGAGCAGATAGATTAGAGATGATAAGAGATGATAGTATAATAGAGAGAGGAAAGAGGAGTAGTATTAGAGACTGATAAGAGACTGAATGTTATGTAATAGAGAGAGGGACAGAGAGTAGATTAGAGATGATAAGAGAATGATAGTTATAATTAGAGAAGCGACAGAAGAACTAGATTTAGAGATGATAACGAGATAATAGTCTATTACATAGAGAGAGGAACAGAGAGATAGCATTGAGACGAATAAGGGATAATAGTGATAATTACGAGAAGAGGGACAGAGGATACATTAGAGATGATCAAGAGAATGATAGTTATTAATAGAGAGAGAGCAACCAGATAACATTAAGATAGAGAATGATAGTTATAATAGAGAGAGGAACAAGACCCGAGAGACGATTAGAGATGATAAGAGATGAAGTTTATAACTATGAGAGAGGCACCAGTACGCAGGCATTAGAGTGATAAGAGATGATAGTTATAATAGAGCGAGAGGCAGGAGATTAGATTAAAGAGATGATAGAGTATATAGTATAATAGAAGAGAGAGAGAGAAGATAGATTAGAGATGATAGAGATGATGAATGTTTATAATACGAAGAGGCCAGACAGAGAGATGATTAAGATGATAAAGAGATCGACTAGTTATATGAGAGAGAGAGAGACGAGACTAGATTAGAGATATAAGAGTGATAAGTTTAAATAGAGAGAGCGGACAGAGACATAGTTAGAGATGATAAGACATGATACGTTATAATAGAGAGAGGGACCCAGAGAGATAGATTAGAGATAGATAAGAGATGAATAGTCTATAATAGAGAGAGCCAGAGAATATAGACTTAGAGATGATAAGAGAATATGTTATGAATTAGAGAAGTAGGAACAGAGAGATAGATGGAGATGACTAGAGAGATATAGTTATATAGAGAGAGGGACTCAGTAGAGATACATATAGAGATGATAAGAGATGATAGTTTAATAATAGATGAGAGGACAGAAGAACACTTTAAGATGATGAAGAGGATACGTGTTATAATAGAGAGAAGGAACAGAGAAGAGAATTAGAGATGAATTAAAGATGATAGTTATATAGCAGAGAGCGAACAGAGAGATCTAGAGATGATAAGATGGATCAGTTATTAATAGATAGAAGAGAAGAGAGAGAGTAGATTAGAGATGAAAGAGATGATAGTTTATAATAAGAGAGAGGACGAGATAGTTGAGATGCTGAAGAGATGATAGTTAGTAATAGAGAGAGGGACCATGTAGAGTTAGATTAGAGACTGATATAAGATGATAGTTTCATATGAGAGAGAGAGAGAGTAGATTAGAGATACTAAGGAGATGATAGTTTATAAGATAGAGAGAGGGACCCAGAGACGATAGATTAGAGATGATAAGAGTGATAGTTTTAATAGACAGAGGGACAGAGAGATATCGATTAGAGATGATAGAGCAGTGATAGTTATAATAGAGAGATGGGACCAGAGAGATAGAATAGAGAATTGATAAGAGATATACTATTATAATAGAAGCAGACCAGAAAATAGATTAGAGTCATGATTAAGGAGATATTAGTTTATAGAGAAGCGAACAGAGAGATAGATTGGAGAATGATACAGAGATTGTTAAATACGGAGAGGGACAGAGAGATACAGTTAGAGATGATAAGAGATGATAGTTATATAGAGAGTAGGAACAGAAGATTACATTGAGATGACTAAGAGATGATAGTATAATGAGAGAGAGGGACAGAGAGGATACCATTAGAGATATATAACTAGGTGATAGTGATACATAGAGGAGAGACCCAGAGAGATAGTTAAGATGATAAGAGATGATATTATAATAGAGAGAGAGGACAGAGCAGATAGATTAGACAAAGTTATAAAGAAAAGATTTTAATAGTTTTAATAGATGAGAGAGGACAGACGAGATGATTAGATGATAAGAGAGAATAGTCATAAAGAGAGATCAGAGAGAGATGAGATGATAAGAGATGTAGGTAAACGAGAGAGGAGAGAGATATTAGAGATGATAAGAGAGTGATAGTTATACATTAGAGCAGAGAGAGAGAGACTAATTAGAGATGGAAGAGATGATAGTATATAAATAGTAAGGAGAGAGAGAGAGAGAGAGATAAATTAGAGATGATAAGAGATGATAGTTAAAATAGAGAGACGAGAGAGCAGAGAGATAGATATACGAGATGAAAGGATAGATAGTTATAATAGAGAGAGGGACCAGAGACTGATAGATTAGAGATGATAAGAGATATATTATAATGAGAGAGCGGACAGAGATGAATAGCATTGAGATGATAATGAGATATAATAGTTATAATAAGAGAAGAACAGAGAGATAACCATTGAGATAGATAAGAGATGATTAGTATAATAGAGAGAGGCACAGAATAGATACCATAGAGATTGATGATAGAGATGATAGTTATACTAGAGAGAGAACAAAGGAATCGTTAAGTGATAAGAGATGATAGTTATAATAGAGAGGAGAACGACGGATTAGGATGATACGAGAGTAGAATATGAGAGCAGGGAAAGAAGATGATAGGATGTAGTTATCAATAGAGAGGAGATCCCGAAGATGAGATGATAGTATGAATGTTATAGAGGGCAGGTGTTAAATACTAAGAGATGATAGTTATAATAGAGAGAGAGAGAGAGATAGATTAGAGATGGAAAGAGATGATAGTCTATAATGCAGAGATGAGGACAGAACCGAGATACGGAGTTATGAGATGATAAGAGATGAATAGTTATATATAGAGAAGAGGAGAGAGATAGATTAGAGATGATCCAAGCCCCAGATGATGTTATAATAGAGAGACGAAGAGAGATAGATACGAGATGATAAGAGATGAATACGTTTATAAATAGAGAGAGACGGAAGTCAGATTTATAGTATAAAGATGAATAGTTATGAGTAGAGAGAGGACAGAGAGATAGGATTATTAATAATGAGTTATAACCTGAGAGAGGGACAGAGAATAGATTAGGAGTGAATGGAAGAGTATAGTTAAAATTCGAGAGAGAGGAACAGTAAGTACAATTGAATGTGAATAGCAAGAAGAAGTAAATAGCCAGAGGGACCAGAGGATGACATTAGAGATGAATAAGAGATGATAGTTATAATAGAGAGAGAGGTCAAACATGATTTGATCGAGTGGTTAATAGAGAGACCAATACTGAATCGATAGAATATGATATGAATAATGGACAGACGATGATGATTCGAGATGATATAAGAATGATAAGAGACCATTAGAGGGTCACATTAAGAGATAGGATGACTAGAGCATGATAGATATTATAGAATGAGAGAGAGACAGAGAGAGATAGATTAGAAGTATAAGAGATGATAGGTTATAGAGAGAGAGACAGAGAGAATAGAATTAGAGATGATAAGATGTCACTACTAGTTATAATAGACGAGAGACGGAGCAAGATATGAGAGAGTAAGATAGACGATGAATACAGAGAGCAGATAATGGAGGTCAGAGAGTCATACATTAGAGATGAATAAGAGATGATATTTAATAGTAGAGAGCAGGGACCGAGATAGATTAGAGTGATAAGAGATCGATAGTTTAATAAGAGAGTTGACAGCAGGATTTACCGAGTGATGAGTAAGTTTAATAGGAGAGGCCAGAGAGGTAGATTAGAAGAGGATGAAGGATGATAGTTATAATAGCAGAGAGGAACAGAGAGATAGATAGATAGAGATGATAAGAGATGATAGTTATAATAGAGAGAGGACAGAGAGATAATTTAGAGATGATAAGAGATGATAGTTATAAAGTAGAGAGAGGCGAAGAGAGATAGACTTAGAGATGATAAGAGCAGATTAGTTTATAATAGAGAGAGGACAGAGAGATAGATTATGATGCATAAGAGATGATAGTTATAATAGGAGAGGGCGACAGAGAGATAGATTTAAGGGAATAATAGAGATAATAGTATAATAGAGAGAGGCAGAGAGATAGATTAGAGAGAAGAGATGATAGTTATACTAGAGAGAAGACAGAGAGATATATTAGGAGATAATAGAGAATGATAGTTATAATTAGAGAGAAACAGAGAGATAGATTAGTTGATAAGAAATGATAGTTTAATAGAGAGAGGAACAAAGAGACTAGATTAGAGATGATAAGAGATGATAGTTATGATAGAGAGAGACAGAGAGAGAGGTTAGAGATGATAAGAGATGATAGTATAATAGAGGAGGGACAGAGAGATAGATTAGATGATAAGAGATATAGTTAATGAGAGACGAGAAGAGAGAAAGATTAGAGATGAAGTAAGAGTTTTCCTTCTAGAGCGATTGCCGTACCAATGTTAAAGAGCCCAATCTGTTTTACTATTACCCATAGCTGAAGGGAATTAGTTGCATGCATGCTTTTTCCAAAGATATTCGCCTCTATTGTAAATGCAGACAGCATCGTCCTGGATTTGACGATAATAACCATTACACCACGCCCGCCTCCACTTGCAGAGCGTGTGTCACGTGACTGAAGTAATTCTGACCGTTGATAGTATTTGCTGTTGTTGTAGTATCTAGTGTGTTGGTTTGTGGTTGGTTGGTTGTAGTTAGTTGTTTGGTTTATTTTACGGCATATCAACCCTTTTTGTGTCATTTAATGGTGAATCAAGTCATTTTGATAAGTAAAGAACTCGGTTGCTTACACTACCTGTGTTGCTTAATGGCTCACCAATTAATTACATAATCGACATTACGCCGTCTAGGCGCTGACGGCAGTTTTGTATACCCGTGTCTTACCAGCTTACCGCCATGTTATTGAGGAAGCATTGAACATCGGCGTAGTTTGCAAACTTCCTATACCCATGTGTTGCATAAGTCATCTTTTAATGACGCGTACTTATCTTGATATTCTTCAATATTTTCTGCTGCCTGTCGGCTGGGCTTTAGAAATACCACCGACTCCTCCTCTTGACGATGCGATTCAGCCCCTCCACAATGGGACCTACATGTTTGCTGTGGGTGGCAACCCTTGATGCTTACAGGAATGGAATCTTGTGGCTTGAGTCAGATCTCAATACATGCAACATCTACTTATGCCCACGTATGCTAACAACCGCGACGTGATCGACAGAGAGGACACTAGCAAAGCTTCAGCCTCACCACTCTCGCAATATACACGGCGCCTCGGTTTCCCATACCCGTCCTGAAGCCCACACTCTCGGATCCTAACCCCAGTCGCTCTACTTAAGCAGTAACGCACTCTGTCCGTCAAACCCACTATTGGACTTCCTCTAGCTACGTTTGTTTGCGCGAGCCTCACAACTACCCCCTCTCGCGGCGGTATGATCGAGTTATTGTAACCCTACTGCGCTATGTGCCGTGAACTATACTCCGTCGTCACGTCGTCGAACTCACCTATGACGTCATTCATCAACTACTTTAGCACCATGTCTCCAACAGCACCACTCCAACCTCTATGCTATGCACGTACTATACGTCGCAATATATCCCCCCTCAGACGGCTGACTTCTCATACTCCTTCCGCGAGCGTCCTGACCTGCTTCGAGCGGAATGTAGATACCCCACTTTATAACCATTCTCCAGGTCTACTCTGACCGCGGAGTCCGCGTAAGCTGCCTGGCTAGCGCGTTCTATCATATGTAACATAGAAATAATATCCAGTCTTGCATAGACATGACGTACTATCCAAATAAACGTAGTTTTTAAATGTGAAGTACCCATAAGAATGAATAAGAATAAAACGTCTTCGAGCACTAGTAAATAGCCAACAAAGGCTTGATATGCCGTAAAATCCAACCACACCAAACCAACCTCAGATAGTTATAGTAGCTCCGCTGTGGTTGTATATCATGCTTCTATCTTATTTCTTGCGAGCATGTACACCTGTATACCTGTGATGCATACAGTCGTACCTTATCTTCGTTTATTTGACTATCTACGACACACACACTCGCATTATATATTTATATATTACTAACAGCGGCTACCCGCGCGTCCACTAATAGTTAGAGGGGGATTTTTTTAAGTTAGTCCCGCAGAATCCATATTACTGATCCTGAGTTGAATCCTCGTGGGATTCCCCATTTAAATTCTCATGTAAAAAAAAATATAGACCTTGCATTACTCCAAGCTACTCTGAAAAAAGAAATGTAGATGTACTTCTATCTAAAATCATTAAATGAAAAAAAAATCCATGCTGTTATCGTTACACTTTTATTTTTAATCTGTTCAGAATATAAATCAAATCTCTATATTCTTTCGCTCAAAAAACCAAGCCCTGGTGATATTTAATGTGTATATATATTTACTTTGTCGTAAATTGTTTTATTTTCGAAGTTTCCTCGTGACTAGTATTATCTGCGTTATTTGGACTATTGTCCTGATCTTCATTGTTATCTGTACAATGTTTCGGCCGATATGCACTCCGGCCTTCTTCGGGTATTTCTTGTCGGACTCAGACATATAGATTCACACAACTGCCCTTTATATATGTATAGATAGGTGTATTTGTGTGCACCTAAATGTATGGGCTCGTAAGCCCCTAAATGTATATAAATAGACTTTTACTGATAAACTTTATGTTGGCTAACTAAGAGGAGATAACTCTCACTGAACAGATCTTAACGGTTGCTACAACAATTGAGTTCTCTTTGTTGTTTACCATAGTAAGTTGTAGTAAGTTGTCAGAGTGGCCTCAAGTGGGTATCACCCAATCAGCGAGGGAGTCTATCCCCTTTTCATTAGCGCTAGAGCAAGGAGATTGTTTTTGCGTCTGAGGTGGAGCGATACACCTACCATCAGCTCCTTACTTTACTGCACTGATTCCTGTGCTACTCATACGCTGAGTTGGCGAGGGTGGCTATTGAACTAGGAACCTTGTGGTTTATACTCATCTTATATAGTATACCATATTTCTTCGTGTGTAGTATACCTGTATACCCGTAGTTGTATACAGGTATACTTATCTTCTTTGCTTGGATACCTAGCTTCTGTTTCTTCAATTTTGCTATCTTCGCTTGGGCTGGAGAGAGAGAGAGAGAGAGAGAGAGAGAGAGAGAGAGAGAGAGTTAAATCAAGATTATTATACTTTTTACATATTGAACTATTTTGCAATAGCTCTTAAGTAAACATCAAACGCTGTAATAATTAAATTGTCATATTGTGGTATATCCACAGGTCTTGCTAATAAAGATAAAATGCAAAAATGTGAATCCTGATTATCTAGTGTCACTTATTCTGCCTAATTCTTATTTATTATGAGTGTCGTCACCTCAGCTAAATAATGGACCATTACGTTTTTATTATAAAAAGAAAGGGAAGACAAAGTACATGCTACACAGAAAAATATAATTAGAAAGAAAGAAAGAAAGAAAGAATTGGGTAAACATAGAGTGAGGAGGTGAGTCTGCGGAAGCGATAACGCCAATCTGTTTTAATTGAACATAATGAAAAGATGAATAGAAGGAAAGAAAGGAAAAAAAAGTGAGACAGAGTTGAATCAAGATTATTATACTTTTTTACATATTGAACTATTTAGCAATAGTTCTTAAGTAAACATCAAATGTTGTAATAATTAAATTATCATACTGTGATATATCCACAGGTCCTGCTAGTCAAGATTATTATACTTTTTACATATTGAACTATTTAGCAATAGCTCTTAAGTAAACATCAAATGTTGTAATAATTAAATTATCATACTGTGATATATCCACAGGTCCTGCTAGTCAAGATTATATTACTTTTTACATATTGAACTATTTTCAATGGCTCTTAAGTAAACATCAAATGTTGTAATAATTAAATTATCATACTGTGATATATTCACGGGTCCTGCTAGTCAAGATTATTATACTTTTTACATATTGAACTATTTAGCAATAGTTCTTAAGTAAACATCAAATGTTGTAATAATTAAATTATCATACTGTGGTATATCCACAGGTCCTGCTAGTCAAGATTATTATACTTTTTACATATTGAACTATTTAGCAATAGCTCTTAAGTAAACATCAAATGTTGTAATAATTAAATTATCATACTGTGATATATCCACAGGTCCTGCTAGTCAACATTAATATACTTTTTACATATTGAACTATTTTAGCGTAGTTTTAAGTAAACATCAAATGTTGTAATAATTAAATTATCATACTGTGGTATATCCACAGGTCCTGCTAGTATTCATAAAATCACGTCTCTTTCCTTATTATAAGTTGTTGTTTTTTGTTGGTTTTTTTATTTGTTGGTTTCTTTTTCTTCTTTTTACTTCTTTTTTTTCTTCTTTTTGTTATTTGGGGGTGGGGGTATTTTTGTTTTTATTCTAATTGATATTCACTTTGCTTGGAGCTATGGGATAATAAAAAAAATACATTGATTTCAGCGCCGGCAAAAGTGATGTAGGCGTTTGCTATGTTGCTAAGGAGACGCGTGACGTCATTAGACACGTAAACGCTGAAGTCGGCGAAAAGGAAATAACATGAAGGTACTAGTGTAGTGAGTAAATAATTTCACGTTTTACTCACTACCTTATTTCATATAAACATTTACTAAGGTCAGAAGTGTAAGGATTCGGTGACCATTGATTGGTTCGGTTTGGTTCGGTTCGGTTCGGTTCGGTTCGGTTTGGTTTGGTTCGGTTCGGTTCGGTTCCTTTCTCAGTCGGTAGAGCGTTCGGCTAGAAACCACAAGGTTCCTAGTTCGATACCGGCCCCCGCCAACTCAGAGTATGAATAGCACAGGGATCTGAGCGGTAAAGTAAGGAGCTGATTGTAGGTGTGGCGCTCCACCTCAGACGCTAAAAAAACAATGTCCTTAGTCTAGAGCTAGTGAAAAGGGGATAGACTCCTTCGCTGATTGGCTGATACCGACTTTAGGCCACCCCAACGACTTTACTAACTTTATTTAGGAATAGCATAATCTTTACAGCTCACTGCTGTCCCCCACTATCCCATAACCCCACCACCAGAACCTTTCCTCTCATGATCCCTCAAATGACTCATCAAACCTGCTGCAGATCAACAAAGTTTGTTGCAAATATTATATAGTAAGGACGTCCTTCTCGTTGTATCAGATGGATTGGATCATAAAATTTGATGCTTATGCACCACCATATATCTCTTAAGACCTTTGATTGATTGGTTTGGTTTGGTTTATTTAATGGCATATCAACCTTCATGGGTTATCTAATGCCAAAGCCATATGTCGGCAGGGGCTTTAGAAAACACCGACTGCACCTCTGAAGAGGGGTAAGACCATCCCACCCCAATGGGTCCACCTGTTTGCCGAGGGTAGCGACCCGTGATGCTTAAGAATATAATCTTGATGGCTGAGCAGTCCATGACATGCAACACTCCACTTTGGTCCTTACTTAGGCTAGACAGGCGGTCGGAGAATTCCCTTCCGATCAATCGGCTGGTCACGTCAAGCCCTAGTACCTATATATATATATATATATATATATATATTATATATATACGAGCTGGATGTGACATAAGGTCAATTTCTTAAGCGGAGTTTAACAGGTTTGAATTCAGAGTGTTCCTTCTCCTAGGCTGGTTATCTAACCAAGGTTAAAGATACACAGTCTGTCCTGCTATTTACCCATACCTGGATCGAGAATTGGATTCATGCTTTTCCCAAGGGTATTAGCATCATGTGGAATGCAAACAGCTTCGTCCAGGAATTGAACTCTGGTCGACGTGTTCATTTCCTACGACTCTAACCATTGGACCACCTGCCTCCATATATAGTACCTATATGATTGTCCCAAAGAGGCGCAAGATGTAATGGTTACCGTCGAAGAAAATGGACACGGTGAACCGAGTTCAAATCCATGACGAGACCGTTTAAATTTCACATAGCGCTAATACCCTTGGGGAAAAAAATAATGTTTCTTTTTGAAAAACGTGATTTATTATATTCTACATAAACCATATATATATATATATATATAATCAAATATTATATATTATGGGTTTAATATCCCGTAACTAAAGTTCCATGCTTACTTGCAATCAAGATTGTACTGTTTGCATACCTTCTGTTGTTGAAGCTTAGATTGTGGTTGTACCACCTATTTTGCCATTTTTTTTTTCAGTGGCACCAATGTATATTTTCATCATTGTTATTTTCATTTTCTTTGATTGTGGCCTTATAGACGATGTTATTGGTTAAACAATTGCCATTTAAGGGGCATTTTGTTTTATCGAAACATTCGCATATATATATATATATATATATATATATATATATATATATATATATATATAGTTGAATGAAGTGACAAATAAAAGGTTTAGCTTTTATTCATTTATTTGGAAACGATATTAGAACCAATGGTTTCCTGCTAAGGCATTCATCAGGTAAACGAAATAGTTTTTTTTAAATTACAGAAATGGTGTAAATGGTTAAATGTGTGCGTTTTTTAACTGTATTCTCGTGTTGCATGTTTACGTGTTTACGTGATGTCGAATGCGCTTTTTGTTTGTACACGTGCGTATTTTTTTGTGCGTATGCATATGATGTCATGCAATTGCGCGTGGAAATGCGTGAAGGCTGTGATGATATGATTGTGTCCACGCGCGTGGATGCGTATGAATATGCATATTTGTGTTTGGTATTCTTGGTTACGTATGTTTTGTGCAATTAATATAATGTATTTTTAATTATGCTGTTAATAATAATGACTGCGTTGGTGATGCAATGTGAACGTTATATTTGTATGATATTATTGTACAATGTAGACATGTAAAGATACTTATAGTTTGGCGGATCTGTTGCAGTATTTACTATTGTTTTTTATTTTTGTTTTGTTTTTTTTTTTAAGTAGAATAATTGGATAGAAGAGGTGTGTGGGTTATGTATATGGATCGAAGTGTGATAGTAGGTGTTTATTTTCATGTCAGCATTTTCATAGAATTTCCGATTTTTTGTTTAGTAGGGTGTGTTGTGATGGATGAGTGATAATTGAAGGTTTTTCTAGGAGGCAAAAAAGGCATCTTTTTGATGTTTTGCTGTAAGCGGGTGCAACTTTCAGAATTTCCCAGCTTATGTTTGGTGAAATGTCCATATCTTTCAAGTTCCAGATATTTGTGGATAGAGTTGTATTTGTAGAATATTTCCTGTTTGAAAATGAAAGTTTATGGTTATAAATTCTTTGTTTCAGGGTTCCTTCCGTTGCTCCTATGTATTGTTTGACTGAGGTGTTTGTTTTTACAGTAGCTCTGTACACGACATTTTTTTGCAGACAGTTTCCTTGTAGAGGACACGAACTCTTATCCCTGCAGTTGCACTGGTTGTTAGTTCGCGTGGTGTTTTGTTGGTTTTCCAGCTTTTTGTTGTGGCTTTTTATGATTTGTGATATATTTCTTGTGCAACTGTAGCTGATTTTTAAGGTGTTTTTGTTAAAAGTTTTGGCTAGCGGGCTGTGTATTGGGAAGTGTTTGTTAATGAGGTTTAAAAAATCTTTACCAATGTTGGATGTTACACATTTGTTGTATGGTGGTCAACCCATACCCATACCAGATGATATTTATTTGTCTGTGTCTTGTTTTGTTTTTTGGTGGTGTGTATTCTAATTTTTGTTTATAACCACTGGTTTTTAATGCATTGTCGTATATATTTTTATTTTTGTTGAAGATGCTGATGTTAGAGGAGTTGTCAGATAGCCTGCGGCTAATTGATTTCGGTATTTGTTTGATTATGGATGGTGGGTCGTTTGAAGAGGTGTGTATGTAGAGAGGTGTGTCGTTTTCTTTCTTGTAAGGTTCGAATATTCCTTTTTCTAAATTTAGCGTTACGAATAAGAAATTTACTATTTTTAGGTCTATATCTATTTCAATTTTAAATCCTAGTGATTTTTGTATGCTGGTTATGTTTTTTCTATATCTATCTAGTGTAGGGCCATTGGGATTTTTTATCATAATTAAGCCGTCGTCCCTGTACAGGCCCATATCTCTCTTGTCGATTATGTGGGATAGCTGGAAGAGTATTAGAATGCCAACTAACTCACACACCTCTGCGCCGTCAAAACTACCCATAGTCACGTCGAATAGCAGTGAATTTTGTTTTTTTATCCATGGGGTGTTATTGTAGAAGAGTAGTGATTTACGGCAGTGTTTTATCACTTTGATATCATTCTGCGATATTTTTACGTGTTTGGTTGCCAATTCTAATGCCTTATTCAGTGTCTCTTCTGTGATGGAGGGGTAAAAATCGGTAATGTCAAATTGGATGAAGGCTGCATTGTTTTTCTTCGTTATTGTTGTAAACCAGTTTGTGACGGCCTTGGTGTTCTTCCACTGATTGATATGTAGTTTCTCCTTGAGTTGTGTATTTATATTGTCTAGTGTGAGTTTACTTATCTTTCTATTTCTGGTTTTATGGGTTTATTAGTCGGTATGTAGTTTTTGTTGGGAAGTCTGGTTTGTGATCCTTGATTGTTAGGAATGCTGGTTGTTCCGCCATCGAGTTTATTTTTCCGTCTATATTTAACTTGCTGGCTATTTCTTTGGCTTCCTTGTTTATATCATTGGTTATATTTTCAGAGGCTTTTTTATATGTTTGCGTTATGTGTTTGTTGTTATTTTTTGTAGTTGTTGAGGTTTGTTTTGTATATGTTGGTTGTTTTATCCGCAAATATGTATATTTTGTTTGAGTTGCGTTTATTTTTTGCATCTTTTGTGATTTTTTTCTGGAAATGATTTAGATGTTTAGTAAATTTAATGTTCTTGGCCATATCTATGAGATCATTTTCAAAATGTTGCATATCCTTGCATATTGGAGGGCATTTCTTGGATTTTAGGTTGAAATTATCAATAGAGTCGGTGTTGTCAATGCTTTTAAGAAAGAAGTGTGCCTTCCATCTCATTCTCTTTAAAAGCTTTCTATTTTATCTGTTAGTAGTAGCTTGTATTCCGATTTTGATGGGATGGGTATGTTTTTGAGAGAATATGCAAAGTTGGTCCGTTCCATATTATCCAATATTTCCTGTGAGAGTGCTCAACCCGTGTGGGAGCTTGATTGGTTGTAATATCGTTCCCAAATAAATGAATAAAAGCTAAACCTTTTATTTGTCACTTCATTCAACTATCAACGCTCTATCAAAGATATGGAGTACTCTTCTTTATTAGAACTGTACGTTGAATTACTACTACTTTTTCTAGTATACTAGTGCCAACCATACACACTAATATATATATATATATATATATATATATATATATATATATATATATATATATGGTGATGAGGATCATTCCATGTGGGGTTCAACTGTAATGTTACAGGTTAAGCGAAGTGAGAGCTCCATGTGCCTAGTGCCAGTATGTGGGCGGACAGAGCAACCCCACCCCCTAAATTAGGTACTTAAACACCGTAAACTCCGAAAATTCAGTAACTACCATTTTTCTCTCGGTCTGATGATGATGCATTTTGCAGTTGAAATAATTTATCATATGAAGCAAAATTTAAAAGTTTTTCTTCATTTATTCAATATATATATATATATATATATATATATATATATATATATATATATATACGACATAATGTATATTTTAGTGTAACAGTTTTTGAAAGAAGAAGACATATTTCAAATTCAAAAATAGACAAATCCTCTTTTTCAAGCAGGAAGAGTTTTAACCCGTTATCTTAACTTCTTTCTTTTCTTCTTTTTTTTTTTTTTTTTTTTTTTTTTTTTTTTTTTTGTTTTCTTCTTTTGGCCACGAGTATATACTGATGATTATTTTCAGAAAGTACAGGTGTACTGATCTTGTCTTTTTTCAATTTTTCCCTGATATCAATTTGATTTTTTTTTTAACAGTTATCTGGGTTTTTTCGCACCGGTAGAGTTTAGAAGTAAAAGCAATTTTTAAATATATATATATATATATATAATATATATATATGTGTGTGTGTGTGTGTGTGTGTGTGTGTGTGTGTGTGTTTCGTATCCTCAGCAGTGTGTTAAATACATTAGTGTAGTCTACCAACCAACCAACCAATCAAAGCCATCTTTTAAAATGTCCAGATGAAAGTTTTAAAGGAAACCGAAACGTTTTAACGTCGACATCACCTTCTAAAATAAATGTCTTTTAAAAAGTATTACTTCGTATCATTTGGATTATTCAGACTATTGTCCTCATCTTTATTGTTATCTGTATAACGTTTCAGCCGATGTGCCCTACGATCTGAATATAATTTGCATTAAGAAGCATTAACTGGGCTTAAAAATTGACCTTGTGTCACATCGTGCTTGTGTGGAAGGGGTGGGTTAAACAAATATTTTCATGTTGTTTCTCTTCCCAATAGCACCTCGCGTATGTTCTTTTGTGCTCTTGCTCTGCTTCTGATCACCTCCTCTCTCCCCCTCTCCACTGCCTCCCCCCCCTCCCCCTCAAGCAAGAATAAAAGAAACCCTTCCTAACTCGAAAT
>CM042172.1:36495038-36525038 GCA_023376005.1 Doryteuthis pealeii | reverse complement strand
GTAGTTCCCGCTTGTGGCCAAATACCAACGCCACCTATCGGCGGCGAACGAAAGACAGCAAGGGAAGATAACTCATTTTGGATTTACGTCCACTCTAACTTCGTTTTACTAACCCAACAGTATCATTAGAATCGCATTTTACGTATAAATCGCATTAGATTACGAAAACTCCCGAAGTAGCCTCACACTAACACGGATCCTAACGCATCTAACGTATAAATCGCATTTTACGTATAAATAGTATTAGATTACGAAAACTCCCGAAGTAGCCTCACACTAACACGGACCCTAACGCATCTAACGTATAAATCGCATTTTACGTATAAATAGCATTAGATTACGAAAACTCCCGAAGTAGCCTCACACTAACACGGACCCTAACGCATCTAACGTATAAATCGCATTTTACGTATAAATAGCATTAGATTACGAAAACTCCCGAAGTAGCCTCACACTAACACGGACCCTAACGCATCTAACGTATAAATCGCATTTTACGTATAAATAGCATTAGATTACGAAAACTCCCGAAGTAGCCTCACACTAACACGGACCCTAACGCATCTAACGTATAAATCGCATTTTACGTATAAATAGCATTAGATTACGAAAACTCCCGAAGTAGCCTCACACTAACACGGACCCTAACGCATCTAACGTATAAATCGCATTTTACGTATAAATAGCATTAGATTACGAAACTCCCGAAGTAGCCTCACACTAACACGGACCCTAACGCATCTAACGTATAAATCGCATTTTACGTATAAATAGCATTAGATTACGAAAACTCCCGAAGTAGCCTCACACTAACACGGACCCTAACGCATCTAACGTATAAATCGCATTTTACGTATAAATAGCATTAGATTACGAAAACTCCCGAAGTAGCCTCACACTAAACACGGACCCTAACGCATCTAACGTATAAATCGCATTTTACGTATAAATAGCATTAGATTACGAAAACTCCCGAAGTAGCCTCACACTAACACGGACCCTAACGCATCTAACGTATAAATCGCATTTTACGTATAAATAGCATTAGATTACGAAAACTCCCGAAGTAGCCTCACACTAACACGGACCCTAACGCATCTAACGTATAAATCGCATTTTACGTATAAATAGCATTAGATTACGAAAACTCCCGAAGTAGCCTCACACTAACACGGACCCTAACGCATCTAACGTATAAATCGCATTTTACGTATAAATAGCATTAGATTACGAAAACTCCCGAAGTAGCCTCACACTAACACGGACCCTAACGCATCTAACGTATAAATCGCATTTTACGTATAAATAGCATTAGATTACGAAAACTCCCGAAGTAGCCTCACACTAACACGGACCCTAACGCTAACATTAATCCTTATCCTAGCGGCTCAAAGGTTTCTGGTATTTCCATGAAATATAATGAAATTTAATGCTTCTTATACGTAGTCTGATGATAGTATCTCTTGCGCGCTAATCTGCATTAGTACCAAAGCTTCTTTTGACTTGTATATGTTAATCTCTGAGAATTATTTGTCTTGGAATAAATTCCTCTTTTTAACCCTACGTTCCCGGTACTGATGTGGCGTTCCATCTCAGACGATAAAACACAATCTTCTTGGTCTAGTGCTAGTAAAAAGGGGATAGACTCCCTCGCTGTCTGGTTGATACCAACTTTAGGCTATCCTGACGACTTTACTTTTTACTTTTAAATGACCTCTGATCCAGTTTCTTATATAATAGCGGTCCATGATGATATTGATACTTCTATTCAGCAAGGAGTGAATGTTTCTAATTAGCAATTTCATAGTTATCTCTGTTATCAATAATTTCGACTGACCCCAACGCCCTGTCGGCAGTAGAATACACCAACTGCACCTCTATAGAGGGGTAAGTGCCCCCAATGGCGCCACCTGTTGGCCGTGGGTGGTGACCCGTGATGCTTAAGAAAGGAAACCCTGGTAGTTGAGCAGTCCATGACATGCAACACTCCACGTTGGCCCTGACTTAGGCTACATTGGCGGTCGGAGAGGCCCCCTCCAATCAATCGGTTGGTCACGTCAAGCCCTAGCACCTATATGATTGTTCTAACCTCTTAGTTCTTATGGTAAACCCCTAACGGTTTTTATCATATACGTGCTAGAAGGCGGTCGAAAGATTAAAGAACTAATGTATTAATATATTTTTTCATCATATATCGTGTAATAAATACCACGTGCGATACCCTGTTCTCATCAGCCGCTAACTAGGTGTTAGCAATGAAAGCAATTAAAAACCGTTTTTGTTATATATGTGCTAGAAGGCGGTCGAAAGATTAAAGAACTAATGTATTACTATATTTTTTCATCATACAACGTGTAATAAATACCACGTGCGATACCCTGTTTTCATCAGCCGCTAACTAGGTGTTAGCAATGAAAGCAATTAAAACCCGTTTTTGTCATATATGTGCTAGAAGGTGGTCGGAAGTTTTTCATCATACAACGTGTAATAATACCACGTGCGATACCTGTTTTCATCAGCCGCTAACTAGGTGTTAGCAATGAAAGCAATTAAAAACCGTTTTTGTCATATATGTGCTAGAAGGTGGTCGGAAGATTAAAGAACTAATGTATTATTAATATTGAGCACTTCACTAATAATGTCACAAATATGGGTCATCCAGCGAGGATCGAACCCAATATTCAATAGGCATAGCGAGACTAGCTTGTTAACAATTACACCACGATGGGATGTTACTTTAAGTACGAGGGTAAGTAAAAAAGTAATGCCATTTTCTTTATTTCATGTGAAGTTTTTTTTTCTAAAACTAAAGCCTACATTGAGGCCCTAACGATGTTCAGAGCAAGAACCCGACGAGTAAGACTCAACTTGCCAATCGACAATGTCCTCCTTCTGTATGAGAATGCTCGACCACAAACAAGCATCAGAACAACGGAGAAAATCGTCTCATTCGGGTGGACAACTTTACCGCACCCTCCATACTCACCAGATTTAGCGCCTTCGGATTATCATCTCTTCAGTCCCACGAAAGAAGGTTTGAGAGGCAGGCACATTATTCCAGTGACGAGGAAGAGACATCAGTAGTGAAGAAGTGGTTCAAAGAACAGTCAACAGAATTTTATAGGAGGGGGATACATTCTCTTATTCGAAGGTGAAACATTGCTATTGAAAGAAACGGTCGAGAAATAGGGATGTGATTCGCAGAGGACCAGCTTCATTTTAATGTATTATACATATTCTTGTGTTGGTAATTATACCTGTCCTAAATAAAATGGCATTACTTTTTGACTCGCCTATGTGGTGAAGTAGGGATGTGATCCACAGAGGACCAGTTTCATTTTGATGTATGTTACATGTTCCTGTGTTGGTAATTATACCTGTCCTAAACAAAATGGCATTACTTTTTGATTCAGTTATGTAGAGAAGTAAGGATGTGATCCACAGAGGACCAGCTTCATTTTGATGTATGATACACGTTCCTGTGTTTGGTAATTATACCTGTCCTAAACAAAATGGCATTACCTTTTAACTTATCCATGTATTAATATTGAGCCTTCCACTAATAATACCAAAAAGGTCACAAATATGGGTCCTCCAGCGAGGATCGAACTCACCATGCAGTTGTAATGGATCAGCGAGACAAGCTTATTAACAATTACAGCACGATCAGATGTCGTTTTAAGAATATTTACAACAATCTACCTTGGTATTTGTGATCAAATCCAATTTTAAGTTTTGTTATTATTATGACGTCAATTGATTCATATTCGATTAAGTGTGAGTCCCTGGTGAGGGAAGAGAAAGTTTTGGGAGGTCAAAGGTTGGATTTTGTCATTCATATCATATAAACCGGAAATTGGGAAAAGAAAGAAAGAAAGGATCAAAAGAAAGAAAGAAAGAAAGAAAGAAAGAAAAAAGGAAAGAAAGAGAAACGAGAGAAGAATAGTGAAAGGAAGAAAGAAAAAAAGAAGGAAAGAAAGAAAAGAAAAGGAAAGAAAGACGAGTAAAGAATGGTGAAAGAAAGAAAGATTAGAAAGAAAAAGAATGAAAGAAAGAAAAGAAAGTAAGAAAGAAAAGAAAGAAAGAAAGACAGTCGAGATAAAGAATGGTGAAAGAAAGAATGAAAGAAAGAAAGAAAGAAAGAAAGAAAGAAAGAAAGAAGGAAAGAAAAAATAGGGAAAGGAAGAAAGAAAATAAATAAATAAAGAAAGACGAGATAAAGAATGGTGAAAGAAAGAAAGAATAAATGAAAGAAGGAAAGTAAGGAAAGGAAGAAAGACGAAAGAAAGTATGGTGAAAGAAAGAAAGAAAAAAAAAAGAAAGAAGAAAAGCAAGAAAGAGGAAAGAAAGAAAGGAAAGAAAGAAAAAGAAAAAGAAGGAAAGAAGGAAAGAAAGAAAGACGAGAGAAAGAATGGTGAAAGAAATAAAGAAAGAAAGATAAGAAAGAAAGAGAAAAAGAAAAGGCAAGAAAGAAAAGAAAGAAAGAAAGAAAGAAAAAATAGAGAAAGGAAGAAAGACGAGAGAAAGAATGGTGAAAGAAAGAAATAAACAAAAATAAAGAAAGGAAAGAAGAAAGAAACAAACAAACAAAACAAATAAAAAAGAAAAACAAACAAAAAAAAAAAAGATAAGAAAAAAAGAAAGAAAGAAAGAAAGAAAGAAAAGGAAAAATGGAAAGAAAAGAAAGAAGAAAGAAGACAGACGAGAGAAAGAATGGTAAAATAAAGAGAAAAAAAAGAGAAAAGCAATGAATTTCCTGAAAAGCATTTAGAGAACATCCGTCTTTTCTTTCTCTGTCCGGTTTCATTTTCGTCCCCAAAGAGTTTCGCGTCGGCAACATGTCTGCTTTCTGTGGAGATCGACGACATTATTCGTTAAGAAAGTTGCCCATCAATTCTTATTTCATAAGACCGACGGAAATTATTCTCATTCAAGTCTGATTGATTGGCGGGAATCTGAAAAAAAAAAGCCCGCCAATGCCACATCTACGGCTGATGTTTCTGTACTTAGTGGGTGAGGTAGTTGTGCATTTCCTGTCGACTCAAGGAGACAGTTAAGTAGACTGATGGATTTATTTTAATGGCAATTCAACCTATCTAGAGTTATTTTATGCCTAGAAGTTAGGGAAATTTATTCCCACCAGAAAAAAAAACGGGGTCACATTAATAATAATAATAATAATAATAATAATAATATATATATATATTGAAGAAATGGATACAATAGAAACCTACTCGAGTTTCATCGCTAGAATCATCAGGGTCAAATCCACTGAATTAATCGAGTTACCGATTAATTGCAGCTGATCACACGTATGTTCATTGAATAAGATTTTACGTTACAGAGGAACGTTTGTTTACTCTTTTTAAATCTCACCGGAAATTGTTTTTTCGAAATTGTTATATATATATATATATATATATATATATATATATATATATATATATCTTTGAAAGGAAGGAAAATCTCAATACCGTTATTCCTTAATACATTTATTTCGACCAAAATTGGGGCCTTTATAAATCTAAGTTGATTTAACAAAGCTCCCCAAAATCAAGTCTCATCAGATGGATAATCATAAATAATTTGAATTGCATAACAGAAACATTCTCTCAATGTAAAATCTTCTTCCCCCTCAAAAAATGTTATTTACAAAATGTATACATTAAAAGCCTTCCTCGTCTATTACTGGATTCTTTGAAGCATTAAATATTGCTCTGTATATAATCTAAAAAGATTATTATACATTGAGCTCTCTGTAGTGATTTAAAGAATCACTGTATTTATACATACTGGAACATACAATAATAATACAGTGTGTCTTAGATATCACATATAGAATCATCCCTTACTACCAAGTTTTGGATACCTCACACACACACACACATACCTACATATATATATATATATATATATATATATATATATATATATATATATATATATATAGTTAAGAATTAATGGAAAAATGAATGAAAAAAAGTGAATGAAATGAATGGAATAAATGAAAAAATCGTTTCCAAAGGACCTCTCTCTTAATTTTTTTTTTGAGAGAGAGAGAGAAGTCCGTAATGGAAAAGTTTTCCTAATCTATTACTGAATTCTTTTGAAGCATTAAATTAGTATAATTATCATATAAGATTTTGGAGAAGATAAATAGGTATCTTACCTTTGTGATGTTCTATTGAAATGATTTGAATTTCAGGATCACACACACACACACACACACACACACACACATATATATATATATTATATATATATATATATATAATGGTATGGATAAAGGAAAAATGGTCAAAAAGGAAACTCAAACAAGTAGATGTAGGAGATATATTTCGTTCCGCGTTAAGCGGAACTTCATCGGTCACTTTATCCTTACCACATTCTGTCGGATTTCCTCCATCCCTCCTATCTTCATACACACATATCTATTAATAATGGAGATTCGCTTCTGGTTTTTGTCTGTAACAAAAATTACGTCACTGCTTACGTCACATTACCCAACATCGTCATAACATAGAAAAAATACACTCAAAATTTGAACATGCAACATTAGACAGTCCTCATTGATTTTTAAAACAAGTTTTAATAAATACATGACTGGTATTATATATCTATATATAGTTTGTTTTATTTTAATACATATTTAAAGTTTACATTTCAAATTTTTTAATTTTTTAATCATTTAATGATTTTACTTACTTAGGGTACAAACTCGCTGATATTAAATTTTTTACTCCCACCCCCCAGGCAATATGTTTCAAAAATCTATTTATACATCGCCCGGAGGGTGTTTTTTTTAATTTTGTACTAGTATATATAACATACCATTTGTTAGTGTATGTTTTTCCATCTTCTACTGGCGCGTTTTTCAAGGGTTCAAGCGGAAAAAATACCTGCCAATAACGCTAACGGTAACGGCTAAGGTATTTTCCATCCAACCCCGTTATTTTGACTCTTCAACGATTCAATTCAAATTATCTAGCTACAGTACATACATAATTCATAAACTGCCTATGAATTATGTAACACAAAAAGACTTAATCAACAACTATACAATAAATGTAAATATGAACGTACGAGGGCGAATAAAAAAAGTAATGCTATTTTGTTTAGGACAGGTATAATTACCAACACATGTCTCATACATAAAAGTGAAGCTGGTCCTCTGTGGATCACATCCCTACTTCTCCACATAGGTGAGTAAAAAGTAATGCCACTTTATTTAAGACAGTTATAATTACCAACACTGAAACATATCTCATACATAAAAGTGAAGCTGGTCCTCTGTGGATCACATCCCTACTTTTCCACATAGTTCCCGTTTCTTTTAATAGCAATGTTCCACCTTCGAATGAGAGCGCCTATCCCTACCTCATAAAATTCTGTTGACTGTTCTTTGAGCAACTTCTTAACTAAAGATTTAATTTCCTCGTCACTGGAATAATGTTTGCTTCGCACTATTATCTCTTCGGTCCCATGAAAGAGGGTTTGTATCAATTTTTGAGGAAATGGCATCAAAGATCGTAGACAAAAATGCACTGAAAAATCTTCGGTTTTGCAAAATTTGACCAAAACATTGATCAGAAAATCTAACAATTTCAGAATTTAAACTAGGAAATGTCATTTTATTTTGTCAACATGAAATTAAATGACGAAATTATAACTAAAGTTCAAATTAAAAATATGCCTACCGCCCATTATTGCAAAACCATTTCTGTCTGCGATCTTTGATGCTATTTCCTCAAAAATTGATACAAACCCTCAACAAGTGGCACAAGTTCAAGATCTAATTTTTGATATCAGAACTTAATAGACGAATACACAACTTTTGGTGTTTCATGTAATTTGATAGTTTATAAAAATGAAAAATCGACCTACCTTAATATATATATATATATATATATATATATATATATATATATATATATATATATTCGTAAGACATGTGTTATTGAATACCACGGAGTATTCTTTTTTCATTTTTTGTATGGATAATTTTTTCCAGTCTTCTGGCTCTCCTTTTTGAATCTGGATCGAGTTGATTCATGATATTTTTCATGCTTATTTCCCGAGCGCTCGACTCGATCCAGATTCAAAAAGGAGAGCCAGAAGACTGGAAAAATATCCATACAAAAAATGAAAAAAGTATCTCGCGTGGTATTCAATACACATGTCTTACGAATATATATATATAATATATATTATATATATATATATATATATATATATATTAAGGTAGGTCGATTTTTCATTTTTATAAACTATCAAATTACATGAAACACCAAAAGTTGTGTATTTCGTCTATTAAGTTCTGATATCAAAAATTAGATCTTGAACTTGTGCCACTTGTTGAGGGTTTGTATCAATTTTTGACGAATAGCATCAAGATCGCAGAACGAGAAATGGTTTTTGCAATAATGGGCGGTAGGCATTTTTAATTTGAACTTTAGTTATAATTTCGTCATTTAATTTCATGTTGACAAAATAAAATGACATTTCCTAGTTTAAAATTCTGAAATTGTTAGATGTTTCTGATCAAATGTTTTGGTCAAATTTGCAAAACGAAGATTTTTCAGTGCATTTTTGTCTACGATCTTTGATGCCATTTCCTCAAAAATTGATACAAACCCTCTTTCATGGGACCGAAGAGATAATAGTGCGAAGCAAACATTATTCCAGTGACGAGGAAATTAAATCTTTAGTTAAGAAGTTGCTCAAAGAACAGTCAACAGAATTTTATGAGGTAGGGATAGGCGCTCTCATTCGAAGGTGGAACATTGCTATTAAAAGAAACGGGAACTATGTGGAAAAGTAGGGATGTGATCCACAGAGGACCAGCTTCACTTTTATGTATGAGATATGTTTCAGTGTTGGTAATTATAACTGTCTTAAATAAAGTGGCATTACTTTTTGACTCACCTATGTGGAGAAGTAGGGATGTGATCCACAGAGGACCAGCTTCACTTTTATGTATGAGACATGTGTTGGTAATTATACCTGTCCTAAACAAAATAGCATTACTTTTTTTATTCGCCCTCGTACGTTCATATTTACATTTATTGTATAGTTGTTGATTAAGTCTTTTTTGTGTTACAATATTCATAGGCAGTTTATGAATTATGTATGTACTGTAGCTAGATAATTTGAATTGAATCGTTGAAGAGTCAAAAATAACGGGGGTTGGATGGAAAAATACCTTAGCCGTTACCGTTAGCGTTTTTGGCAGGTATTTTTCCGCTGAACCCTTGAAAAACGCGCCAGTAGAAGATGGAAAAACATACACTAACAATGGTATGTTATATATACTAGTAAAAAATTAAAAAAAACACCCTCCGGGCGATGTATAAATAGATTTTTGAAACATATTGCCTGGGGGGTGGGTAAAAAATTTAATATCAGCGAGTTTGTACCCTAAGTAAGTAAAATCATTAAAATGATTAAAAATTAAAAAATTTGAAATGTAAACTTTAATATGTATTAAAATAAAACAAACTATATATAGATATATAATACCAGTCATGTATTTATTAAAACTTGTTTTAAAAATCAATGAGGACTGTCTAATGTTGCATGTTCAAATTTTGAGTGTATTTTTTCTATGTTATGACGATGTTGGGTAATGTGACGTAAGCGTGACGTAATTTTTGTTACAGACAAAAACAGAAGCGAATCTCCATTATTAATAGATATGTGTGTATGAAGATAGGAGGATGGAGGAAATCCGACAGAATGTGGTAAGGATAAAGTGACCGATGAAGTTCCGCTTAACGCGGAACGAAATATATCTCTACATCTACTTGTTTGAGTTATTCCTTTTGACCATTTTTCCTTTAATCCATACCATATATATATATATATATATATATATTATATATATGTGTGTGTGTGTGTGTGTGTGTGTGTGTGTGATCCTGAAATTCAATCATTTCAATAGAACATCACAAAGGTAAGATACCTATTTATCTTCTCCAAAATCTTATATGATAATTATACTAATTTAATGCTTCAAAAGAATTCAGTAAAAGATTAGGAAAAACTTTTTCCATTACGGACTTCTCTCTCTCTCTCAAAAAAAAAATTAAGAGAGAGGTCCTTTGGAAACGATTTTTTTCATTTATTCCATTCATTTCATTCACTTTTTATTTCATTCATTTTTCCATTAATTCTTAACTATATATAATATATAATATATATATATATATATATATATATATATATATATGTAGGTATTGTGTGTGTGTGTGTGAGGTATCCAAAACTTGGTAGTAAGGGATGATTCTATATGTGATATCTAAGACACACTGTATTATTATTGTATGTTCCAGTATGTATAAATACAGTGATTCTTTAAATCACTACAGAGAGCTCAATGTATAATAATCTTTTTAGATTATATACAGAGCAATATTTAATGCTTCAAAAGAATCCAGTAATAGACGAGGAAGGCTTTTAATGTATACATTTTGTAAATAACATTTTTTGAGGGGGAAGAAGATTTTACATTGAGAGAATGTTTCTGTATGCATTCAAATTATTTATGATTATCCATCTGATGAGACTTGATTTTGGGGAGCTTTGTTAAAATCAACTTAGATTTATAAAGGCCCCAATTTTGGTCGAAATAAATGTATTAAGGAATAACGGTATTGAGATTTTTCTTCCTTTCAAAGATAATATATATATATATATATATATATATATATAATAATATATAACAATTTCGAAAAAACAATTTCCGGTGAGATTTAAAAAAGAGTAAACAAACGTTCCTCTGTAACGTAAAATCTTATTCAATGAACATACGTGTGATCAGCTGCAATTAATCGGTAACTCGATTAATTCAGTGGATTTGACCCTGATGATTCTAGCGATGAACTCGAGTAGGTTTCTATTGTATCCATTTCTCAATATATATATATATTATTATTATTATTATATTATTATTATTAATGTGACCCCGTTTTTTTTCTGGTGGGAATAAATTTCCCTAACTTCTAGGCATAAAAATAACTCTAGATAGGTTGAATTGCCATTAAAAATAAATCCATCAGTCTACTTACTGTCTCCTTGAGTCGACAGGAAATGCACAACTACCTCACCCACTAGTACAGAAACATCAGCCGTAGATGTGGCATTGGCGGCTTTTTTTTTTCAGATTCCGCCAATCAATCAGACTTGAATGAGAATAATTCCGTCGGTCTTAATGAAATAAGAATTGATGGGCAACTTTCTTAACGAATAATGTCGTCGATCTCCACAGAAAGCAGACATGTTGCCGACGCGAAACTCTTTGGGGACGAAAATGAAACCGGACAGAGAAAGAAAAGACGGATGTTCTCTAAATGCTTTTCAGGAAATTCATTGCTTTTCTCTTTTTTTCTCTTTATTTTACCATTCTTCTCTCGTCTGTCTTTCTTTCTGTCTTTTTTTCTTTCCCTTTTCCTTTTTTTCTTTTTTTCTTTTTTCTTTTTTTCTTATCTTTTTTTCTTGTTTGTTGTTTCTTTTTTATTTGTTTGTTTGTTTGTTTCTTTCTTTCTTTCCTTCTTTATTTTGTTTATTTCTTTCTTTCACCATTCTTTCTCTCGTCTTTCTTCCTTTCTCTATTTTTTTTCTTTCTTTTTTCTTTCTTTTCTTTCTTGCCTTTTCTTTTTCTCTTTCTTTCTTATCTTTCTTTCTTTTATTTCTTTCACCATTCTTTCTCTCGTCTTTCTTTCTTTCCTTCTTCCTTCTTTTTCTTTCTTCTTTCCTTCTTTCTTTCCTCTTTCTTGCTTTTCTTCTTTCTTTTTTTTCTTTCTTTCTTTCACCATACTTTCTTTCGTCTTTCTTCCTTTCCTTATTTCCTTTTTCATTTATTCTTTCTTTCTTTCACCATTCTTTATCTCGTCTTTCTTTATTTATTTATTTTCTTTCTTCCTTTCCCTATTTTTCTTTCCTTCTTTCTTCTTTCTTCTTTCTTTCTTTCTTTCTTTCATTCTTTCTTTCACCATTCTTTATCTCGACTGTCTTTCTTTCTTTCTTTCTTTCTTCTTTCTTTCTTTTTTTTTCTTCTTTCATTCTTTTCTTTCTAATCTTTCTTTCTTTCACCATTCTTTTACTCGTCTTTCTTTCCTTCTTTCTTTTTTCTTTCTTTCCTTCTTTTTTCTTTCTTCCTTTCACTATTCTTTCTCTCGTTTCTCTTTCTTTCCTTTTCTTTCTTTCTTTCTTTCTTTCTTTCTTTCTTTTGATCCTTTCTTTCTTTCTTTTCCCAATTTCCGGTTTATATGATATGAATGACAAAATCCAACCTTTGACCTCCCAAAACTTTTCTCTTCCCTCACCAGGGACTCACACTTAATCGAATATGAATCAATTGACGTCATAATAATAACAAAACTTAAAATTGGATTTGATCACAAATACCAAGGTAGATTGTTGTAAATATTCTTAAAACGACATCTGATCGTGCTGTAATTGTTAATAAGCTTGTCTCGCTGATCCATTACAACTGCATGGTGAGTTCGATCCTCGCTGGAGGACCCATATTTGTGACCTTTTGTGGTATTATTAGTGGAAGGCTCAATATTAATACATGGATAAGTTAAAAGGTAATGCCATTTTGTTTAGGACAGGTATAATTACCAACACAGGAACGTGTATCATACATCAAAATGAAGCTGGTCCTCTGTGGATCAATCCTTACTTCTCTACATAACTGAATCAAAAAGTAATGCCATTTGTTTAGGACAGGTATAATTACCAACACAGGAACATGTAACATACATCAAATGAAACTGGTCCTCTGTGGATCACATCCCTACTTCCCCACATAGGCGAGTCAAAAAGTAATGCCATTTTATTTAGGACAGGTATAATTACCACACAAGAATATGTATATACATTAAAATGAAGCTGGTCCTCTGCGAATCACATCCCTATTTCTCGACCGTTCTTTCAATAGCAATGTTTCACCTTCGAATAAGAGAATGTATCCCCTCCTATAAAATTCTGTTGACTGTTCTTTGAACCACTTCTTCACTACTGATGTCTCTTCCTCGTCACTGGAATAATGTGCCTGCTCTCAAACCTTCTTTCGTGGGACTGAAGAGATGATAATCCGAAGGCGCTAAATCTGGTGAGTATGGAGGGTGCGGTAAAGTTGTCCACCCGAATGAGACGATTTTCTCCGTTGTTCTGATGCTTGTTTGTGGTCGAGCATTCTCATACAGAAGGGGACATTGTCGATTGGCAAGTTGAGTCTTACTCGTCGGGTTCTTGCTCTGAACATCGTTAGGGCCTCAATGTAGGCTTTAGTTTTAGAAAAAAAAAAACTTCACATGAAATAAAGAAAATGGCATTACTTTTTTACTTACCCTCGTACTTAAAGTAACATCCATCGTGTGTAATTGTTTAACAAGCTAGTCTCGCTATGCCTATTGAATATTGGGTTCGATCCTCGCTGGATGACCCATATTTGTGACATTATTAGTGAAGTGCTCAATATATAATAACATTAGTTCTTTAATCTTCCGACCACCTTCTAGCACATATATGACAAAAACGGTTTTTTAATTGCTTTCATTGCTAACACTAGTTAGCGGCTGATGAAACAGGTATCGCACGTGGTATTTATTCACGTTGTATGATGAAAAAATATATTAATATATTAGTTATTTAATCTTCCGACCACCTTCTAGCACATATATGACAAAAACGGGTTTTAATTGCTTTCATTGCTAACACCTAGTTAGCGGCTGATGAAAACAGGGATCGCAGTATTTATTACACGTTGTATGATGAAAATATAGTATACATTAGTTCTTTAATCTTTCGACCGCCTTCTAGCACATATATACAAAAACGTTTTTAATTGCTTTCATTGCTAACACCTAGTTAGCGGCTGATGAGAACAGGGTATCGCACGTGGTATTTATTACACGATATATGATGAAAAATATATTAATACATTAGTTCTTTAATCTTTCGACCGCCTTCTAGCACGTATATGATAAAAACCGTTAGGGGTTTACCATAAGAACTAAGAGGTTAGAACAATCATATAGGTGCTAGGGCTTGACGGTGACCAACCGATTGATTGGAGGGGCCTCTCCGACCGCCAATGTAGCCTAAGTCAGGGCCAACGTGGAGTGTTGCATGTCATGGACTGCTCAACTACCAGGGTTTCCTTTCTTAAGCATCACGGGTCACCACCCACGGCCAACAGGTGGCGCCATTGGGGGCACTTACCCCTCTATAGAGGTGCAGTTGGTGTATTCTACTGCCGACAGGGCGTTGGGGGTCAGTCGAAATTATTGATAACAGAGATAACTATGAATTGCTAATTAGAAACATTCACTCCTTGCTGAATAGAAGTATCAATATCATCATGGACCGCTATTATATAAGAAACTGGATCAGAGGTCATTTAAAAGTAAAAAGTAAAGTCGTCAGGATAGCCTAAAGTTGGTATCAACCAGACAGCGAGGGAGTCTATCCCCTTTTTACTAGCACTAGACCAAGAAGATTGTGTTTTATCGTCTGAGATGGAACGCCACATCAGTACCGGGAACGTAGGGTTAAAAAGAGGAATTTATTCCAAGACAAATAATTCTCAGAGATTAACATATACAAGTCAAAAAGAAGCTTTGGTACTAATGCAGATTAGCGCGCAAGAGATACTATCATCAGACTACGTATAAGAAGCATTAAATTTCATTATATTCATGGAAATACCAGAAACCTTTGAGCCGCTAGGATAAGGATTAATGTTAGCGTTAGGGTCCGTGTTAGTGTGAGGCTACTTCGGGAGTTTTCGTAATCTAATGCTATTTATACGTAAAATGCGATTTATACGTTAGATGCGTTAGGGTCCGTGTTAGTGTGAGGCTACTTCGGGAGTTTTCGTAATCTAATGCTATTTATACGTAAAATGCGATTTATACGTTAGATGCGTTAGGGTCCGTGTTAGTGTGAGGCTACTTCGGGAGTTTTCGTAATCTAATGCTATTTATACGTAAAATGCGATTTATACGTTAGATGCGTTAGGGTCCGTGTTAGTGTGAGGCTACTTCGGGAGTTTTCGTAATCTAATGCTATTTATACGTAAAATGCGATTTATACGTTAGATGCGTTAGGGTCCGTGTTAGTGTGAGGCTACTTCGGGAGTTTTCGTAATCTAATGCTATTTATACGTAAAATGCGATTTTATACGTTAGATGCGTTAGGGTCCGTGTTAGTGTGAGGCTACTTCGGGAGTTTTCGTAATCTAATGCTATTTATACGTAAAATGCGATTTATACGTTAGATGCGTTAGGGTCCGTGTTAGTGTGAGGCTACTTCGGGAGTTTTCGTAATCTAATGCTATTTATACGTAAATGCGATTTATACGTTAGATGCGTTAGGTCCGTGTTAGTGTGAGGCTACTTCGGGAGTTTTCGTATCTAATGCTATTTATACGTAAAATGCGATTTATACGTTAGATGCGTTAGGGTCCGTGTTTAGTGTGAGGCTACTTCGGGAGTTTTCGTAATCTAATGCTATTTATACGTAAAATGCGATTTATACGTTAGATGCGTTAGGGTCCGTGTTAGTGTGAGGCTACTTCGGGAGTTTTCGTAATCTAATGCTATTTATACGTAAAATGCGATTTATACGTTAGATGCGTTAGGGTCCGTGTTAGTGTGAGGCTACTTCGGAGTTTTCGTAATCTAATGCTATTTATACGTAAAATGCGATTTATACGTTAGATGCGTTAGGGTCCGTGTTAGTGTGAGGCTACTTCGGGAGTTTTCGTAATCTAATACTATTTATACGTAAAATGCGATTTATACGTTAGATGCGTTAGGTCCGTGTTAGTGTGAGGCTACTTCGGAGTTTTCGTAATCTAATGCGATTTATACGTAAAATGCGATTCTAATGATACTGTTGGGTAGTAAAACGAAGTTAGAGTGGACGTAAATCCAAAATGAGTTATCTTCCCTTGCTGTCTTTCGTTCGCCGCCGATAGGTGGCGTTGGTATTTGGCCACAAGCGGGAACTACGATTTCCTCCCCCTTTTTATTCAGGCCGTCAACGAGTTAACATTATCTAGGCACCTGCTGTCTCTAAGCCGTTAGGGGACTTTTGTCCCCTACCTACCAGCTATCAGTAAGTGACATTCTCTACGACGTAAGTCGTACGTCTATTTCCTCAGAATATATTTATGTATCTGTTTTATATACCTTCTATTCGTATGTGTATTCTTTGTGCATATCTTTCTCTTAAATGTATCTCCGTCACTTGCGGAATAAATAATGTTATCGTTTACACCTTTGTCGGGATGTTTTTATGTATACTCATGTACCCACGTTGGGAGGTTACTTTAAGCCTTCCAACGTTAATATAACACCCTCCTTACATGTTATAATATTATCTTTTGCGCGCTATTCTGAATTTGTACCACAAAAGATTGGCCCAAACTACTAATCAAATGCAACGAATGAACTTTTGGCGGGAAAAACTGATTTGAATAAAAAAATTTCTTTCAAGAAAACTAGAAACAAATCCTGGTTAATTAAATAGAGAACAAATTGAATTTTTTCTTAATGTTTTCTTCACAGATTGTCTGGGGTTTTTTTTTTGGGGGGGGTGCGGGGGGGTATGAACTTCTTTAATTTTGATCAATAAAGTTCACTATTGAACCGTACATTAGTTCACACGATGATCCGTCATTTTGTGTTCATCTTTTTTTAGGCGGGATTTCTTTTCTTTTTCTCTTTTTTCCTTTTTCTTCATTTCTTTTTTTTTTTTTCTTTCTTTCTTTCTTTTTATTCGGCGAACGAAGAGGTGACATTATCTGAACTAGCAAGCGTCCTGTCGCTGAGTCGTTAGAATGTACCGACTGCACCTCTTCAGAGGGGTAAGATTCCCTCAACAGGGCCACTTGTTGATCGTGGGTGGTGACCCGTGATGCTTAAGGATGGAATCCAGGTGGCTGAGCAGTCCATGACATGCAATACTCTACTTTAGCCCTTTCTTGGGCTAGACGGGCGGTTGGAGAGGCCCCCCTATGATTAATCGGCTGGTTATATGATTGTCCCAACCCTATAGCCCTTATGGCAAGCCCCCAACCTTTTTTATCATATGGGTGCTAGAAGGCGGTGACTGAGGGTCTATATGTCCTGGGAATGACGTTAAACTCTATCTGATGGTGAGGTTCCAGTTTTTGAGGTTTGGGGAATGTAGAGCACCCCTTCATCACCATTGCTCCCTGGTCCACTCTGACCCAGAGTGGTAGTACCTGTTAGGGTCCCTTCTATGGATTAAATAGAAAAACATGAATTTTTTTTAAAAATTCAGTATCTGTTAAGAATGAATTTATTTCACAATTTTGTCAGCATTAAATGACCCACTAAGGTTGAAACCAAACAATCCGCCGAGCGTAATTATTTAAGTTTTATTGTATTGAAATATATTAAATTAGAAAGACCCGTATTCTCATCATACATTAGGTTATTGTTGTAGAGTAGCTAAGCACATCTTCAGCACTCAACCAGATAGTCTGGCTCATATCCTTAAATAGTCTACAATTAAGTACTTCAACAGTTGATTAATAAGCTGATTAATATTTGGACTGGTCTTACTGCGGTTGGTTATACTACATAAGACCCTTCTCTATTTCTTGTAAGTTGTCTTCTTAATTGTTTTGTAACTTATTGTTCTGTGTTTTTATAGGTATCCGTTAGCACCGGATACTGGTGCTGAATAGATATATCTAGCACTCAATTTCTTCTGTGTATCATTTCACCTCTACGATACAACAGTTTTTCATTGATACATTTTTAATAGATAAGTTTTATTCTATTAATGATTTTGACTACAAATTAAATACTCAATGATAAAACTACGCACTTCCCGAGGCACATAAGTAGTAACGTAGTTTCGGTTACAGACAGATACATCGAATCTCTATTATAATATGATCTTTTGTGAATTTCTTTAATTTTGATCAATAAAGTTCACTATTGAATCGTACATTAGTTCGCACGATGATCCGTCATTTTGTGTTCCTTTTTTTGTGGGAATTCTTTTCCTTTTTTTTTCTTTTCTTCTTTTTAGATTCAGTGAGCGAAGAGGTCTTGTTAAAACCAGTATGCAAATTAACCACACCACATATTATATAAACCTTTATTTCTTAGATATATATATATATAAGACATTTCAGGATTTTAAACGCACTGATAACATGAGATGTTTTGAGGCAAATCTAACTCATATTTTCATATTAAGACATCGTTAATAAATAGGATTTATTCTATGTATTAATGATTCTGACTATAAATCAAATACTCATTGATAAACTGACGCAATTCCCGAGAGTATTGTGAAGTAAGCAGTGACGTAGTTTCGGTTACAGACAACCCGACACCAAATCTCCATTAATAAATTTTATTTTCTTGTGATTTTCTTCTTTTTTTTTTTCTTTTTTTTTTCTTTTTTTTTTTCTTAAATTAAAAGATCAATATTGAACCGTACATTAGTTTGCACGATGATCCGTCATTTTTTGTTCATCTTACTTTTTGAGCGGGAATTTTTTATTCCTTTTTTTTCTTTTCTTTTCTTTTCTCTCTCTCTCTCTCTCTCTCTCTCTCTCTCTCTCTCTCTCTCTCTCTCTCTCTCTCTTTCATTTTCTTCTTTTCTCTTCTTTTATTAATTCAGCGAGCGAAGAAGAGACATTATCCGAATTCGCATCACAGAAGCAACGTCAATAGAGAAAGACAAAAGGTCAAGGGAGGCGACTAAAGATTTCTAACGAGTCGTACACGACGCTCGACTGAAAAGTTCATAGGCTGACCAAGATACTCTAATGGAACGTGACCAAATTAGTTCTATTTTTGAAACATAGTCCCAATCCTGACAGCGGATATGACATTATCATATGACATTTTCAGTTTCTGGACTTTTCAGAATACCTTCAAAAAAATAGATACATGTTTTGTTTCGAAATAGATATTCCAATTTTAAATAAATGAATAAAGAAAGAAAGAAAGAAAGAAAGAAGAAAAGAGGAGGAAAAGGGAGAAGAAGAAGCGAACTGAAGACATAAAGAAGAATAAAAAAGGAAACGAAGAGGAAGTACCAGAATTAGACACAAAAAAGGAAAAGTAAGAAAAGAAAGAAGAAAAGAATAAAAAGAAAGCAGAAGAAGAAGAAGGAGAAGAGGAAGAGGAAGAGAAAGAGAGAGATGAAGAAGATGACGAAGAAGAAAAAGAAAAAGAAGAAAAAGAAAGAGAGAAGAAGAAGAAGAAGAAGAAGAAAGAAGAAGAAGAAGAGAAGAAGAAGAAGAAGGAGAAGAAAGAGAGAGAGAGAGAGAAGAAGAAGAAGAGAAGAAGAAGAAAAGAAAGAAGAAAGAAGAAAAGAGAGTGAGAGAGAGAGATGAAGAAGAGAAGAAGAAGAAGAGAAGAGAGAGAGATGAAGAAGATGAAGAAGAAGAAAGAAGAGAGAGAAGAAGAAGAAGAAGAAGAAAAAGAAAGAAAGAAAGAGAAGAAGAAGAAGAAGAAGAAGAAGAAGAAGAAGAAGAAGAAGAAGAAGAAGAAGAAGAAGAAGAAGAAGAAGGAGAAGAAAGAAGAGAAGAAGAGAGAGAAGAAGAAATTTGCGTTGTTGGCACGCATTGATAATGATTATGATGATGATTATGATGCTGCTGATGACGAGAATATGAGATGTAAATTCAGTCTCATTGCATATTCATACAATCCCCATTCCCCAGCCAATGGTGATGACCCCAGAAGTAAAGGTTAAATGCTAAAATTTGAATGGTGATTAGATGACAATCTCAAGATACAGGTTGGCTTTCTCAACTGGAAAGTGACGACAACCTTACGCATCACTGAAACCAAACCGTGTTGAGTTTGCTTTGTTTTTTTTGTTTTGTTTGTTTTGTTTTGTTTTTTTTTGTTTGTTTGTTTTGTTTTTTTTTCATTTTTAACAAACTACGAGGGTGAGTCAACAAAAAGTAATGCCATGTTGTTTAGGACAGGTATAATTCACTTGATTCAGCATTAAATGACCCGAGAAGGGTTGATATGCCATAAAACCAAACGTCCAGCTTGTAGAAAAACAGTAGTGATGCAATTTGACCCAGATGGTCAATTATTTAGCTGAGGTGACAACACTCATAAAAAATAGAAATTCAGCGGATAAGCAAAACCAGATAATCAGGATATACATGTTTGCATTTCATCTTGGGTGATTTGGTCTGTGTCATTTTTAACCAGAGTGTGTTGCAAGATGATAACGGTCGTGCAATTAAGGAACACGGGTATTATTATATAGATCATAGGCATAACAAATACGAGGGTGATCAAAAAGTAATGCCATTTTGTTTAGGACAGGTATAATTACCAACACAGGAACATGTATCATACATCAAAATGAAGCTGGTCCTTTGTGTATCACATCCCTACTTCTCCACATAGGTGAGTCAAAAAGTAATGGCATTTTGTTTAGGACAAGTATAATTACCAACACAGGCACATGTCTCATATATCAAAATGAAGCTGGTCCTTTGTGTATCACATCCCTACTTCTCCACATAGGTGAGTCAAAAGTAATGCCATTTTGTTTAGGACAAGTATAATTACCAACACAGGGACATGTCTCATATATCAAAATGAAGCTGGTCTTCTGTGGATCGAACATCCCTACTACTGCACATAGTCACCGTTTCTCTCAATAGCAATGATCCACCTTCGAACGAGAGCACGTATCCCTGCTCCGTAAAATTATGTTGACTATTCTTTGAGCCACTTCTTCACTATATATTCAATTTCCTTGTCGCTGGAATAATGTTTGCCTCAGATTATCATCTGTTCGTCCCCATGAAAGAGGGTTTGTCTTTCTTGTTAGTCAATAGGTTTAGTCTTCTGGTTGGGATAAGGTTTTCTGCCTTTATCTCAAAGTGCCAGAGAATTTTATGTGTTTCAATTTCAAGAACAGATTCTGGTTATGCATATACCATTTTATTGCATGATCAAAATTTAATTTTTTGTACTATTCCAAGCGGATCACCATCCCAAACCAGTCGTGCCTAGCCTTGTATTCTCGTTGTGCTAGTTTGCTGCATTCGCTTAAAACGTGGTCTCCTCTCTGTCACCACACACCCAACATTTTACTGTTCCGTCGTATCTTATCAATTTTTGCTTTGATATAATTTGTTTACTTTTTTGCATAATTCCCAGTTGATCACCTTTCCAACCCAGTTGGGCCTAGCTTTGTATTTCCGTTGTGCTAGTTTGCTGCATTCGCTTAAAACGTGGTCTCCTCTCTGTCACCATACACCCAAAAATTTTACTGTTCCGTCGTATCTTATCAATTTTTGCTTTGATATAATTTGTTTACTTTTTTGCATAATTCCCAGTTGATCACCTTTCCAACCCAGTTGGGCCTAGCTTTGTATTTCCGTTGTGCTAGTTTGCTGCATTCACTTAATACATGATTTACAGTCTCATCTCTGTCATCGCATGTTTTGTCTTATCAATTTTTGCTTATATATAATTTGTTCTTATGGCATTATTTTGTGCAGCAATTATTAGTGATTCAGTCTCTCTCTTTTTAACCAAGTCCAGGTCTTTTTATGTGCAACTTCTCCGATTTGTCGTTTGAAGTGCTCATATAATTGTTTTTCTTCCCATCTTTGTTTTCTAGTTTTTGTTGTTTTTCTGTTTGTCCATATATTACATCTGCTATTGTTGGCAGCCATAAGTAATCATTCTTTGCTCTTTTTTGTATTATTATTATTATTATTATTATTATTATTATTACTTAGTTTCCGCATACAATATCTTTCGAACATTTATATTGCCTATTATAGGAAGAGTAGAACACGATGAATATGTCTGTATACACATGAATAGCTACATTGTATTGTGTAATGAGTAGTCTTAACGTAACATACAGATATTCATCTCAATGAATGGACACAGCTCTATTAAATACACTTAAGGCGAGTGTGTTAAAATCTGTGTCAATGTATCTTAAAGCCTCGTTTTCAATCCATGTATCTGATTCTTTATTCGACGCTGAGGACTAATCCGTTCGATGTCGAGAGTCTCTCCGTCGTCAAACCTTCCCAATCGACCCACGCACTTCCTTTGCCACCGGACCAACGTCCGACCCAAGCGAATACTAATTAGCCCGATAGCATCCTTTTCGATTGAATTGATACCAGGGTTTAAGGCCTCTCACTATTACAAGAGATACTCTCGTTGATAGACAGCGTAGACGTGTGCGTATGAGTGTTTGTGTGTATGTGTATGTGTATAAGTGTGTGTATGTATGTAAGTGTGTGTGTGAGTATATATATATGTATATATATATATATATATATATATAATATATAATATATATATATATATATATATATGAGTGTGTATGTGAGTGTGTACCTCTGTGTGATCGTGTGTAATTGTGTGTGTGAGAGTGTGTGTGATTGTGTGTATATGCGTGTGTGTGTGTGTGTGTGAGTGTGTGTGATTGTGTGTATATGCGTATTTGTATGTGAGTGTGTGTGTGTGAGTGTGATAGTGTGCATGTGAGAGTGTGAGTTAGTGTGATGTGTGAGTATGTGTATGTATGTGTGTGTGATTGTGTGTATATGTGTGTGTGAGTGTGTGTGTGTGTGTATATGAGTCTGTGTGTGAGTGTGAGTATGTGTACGTGAGTGTGTGTGATTGTGTGTATCTGTTTTAGGCCTCTCACCATTACAAGAGATACTCTCGCTGATAGACCGCGCAGACGTGTGTGTGTATGTGAATGTGTGTGTGATTGTGTGTGATTGTGTATGTGTATGTGTATGTTAGTGTGTGTGTGCATGTCTGTGTATATATGAGTGTGTATGTGAGTGTGTGTGATATTTGTGTATGCTAGTATGATTGTGGGTAATTGTGTGCCTATGGATGTGTGATCATGTGTATGTGTATTTGAGTGTGTGAGAGAGTGTGTGTGTGTGTCGGAGTGTGTGTGTGTCTGTTTTAGGCCTCTCACTATTACAAGAGATACTCTCGTTGATAGACCGCATAGACGTGTGTGTATGAGTGTTTATGTGTATGTGAGAGAGTGTTTGTATATGTGTTTGAGTGTATGTGTGTATATGTGTGTGTGAGTGTGTATGTGAGTGTGCGTGATGTGTGTGTATGTGAGTGTGATTGTGTGCATGTGAGTGTGTGTGTGTGTGTGTGTGATCGTGTGTGTATATGTGAGTGTGTGTGTGATTGTGTGTGTATGTCTATGTGAGTGTATGTATGCGTGTGCGTATATATATATGAGTGTGTATGTGAGTGTGCGTATGTGTGTGATTGTGTGTAATTGTGTGTGTATGTGTGTGTGAGTGTGTGTGATTGTATGTATGTGTATGTAAGTGTGTGTGAGTATGTGTGTATGTGAGTGGGTGTGTGAGTGTGAGTGAGTGTGAGTGCGTGTATGAGTGTGTGTGTGTGTGTGTGTGTGTGTGTGTGTGTGTATATGTTTTAGGCCTCTCACTATTACAAGAGATACTCTTGTTGATAGACCGCGTAGACGTGTGTGTATGAGTGTTTGTGTGTGTGTCAGAGATAGATAGAGAGAGAGTGTGTGTGTGTGTGTGTGTGTGTGTGTGTGTGTGTGTGTGTGTCTTGAGAAGATACATGATTTTCTGAAAGGTTGATATTGTTAGATGGCGGTCTGGATCGGTGGATGACAATAGCCTTTATTGAGCTGCCGGCACTTAGCGTCTAAATCATTATTGACTCATAAGATAATTACTATCGCTTAATGTTAATAAACTTGGTCTAGGGTTTTTGCACCGGGGAGAAGTAGGAAGAAAGAGAGCAAAGAAAAGTTGGTATTTACACACTGCTCACTATAATGTCTGCTTCCTTTATAGATCATAATCAAATGTGGCTTGTAGCAGAATCTACGAATTATTTATTAGTTGTTTTTTTTACAAAAAATGTTCCCTTCATCTATACATATATAAAGGGCAGTTGTGTGTATCTGTATGTCCGGAGTAAACTTCGAAAATAAAACAATTAACGACAAAGTAAATATATATATATATATATATATATATATATATATATATATATATATATATATATATATATATACATTAAATATCACCAGGGCTTGGTTTTCTATACATATATAAAGGGCAGTTGTGTGTATCTGTATGTCCAGAGGAATCTTCGAAAATAAAACAATTAACGACAAAGTAATATATATATATATATATATATATATATATATATATATTATTAAATATCATCAGGGCTTGGTTTTCTATACATATATAAAGGGCAGTTGTGTGTATTTGTATGTCCGGAGTAAAATTCGAAAATAAAACAATTAACGACGAATATATATACACATTAAATATCACCAGGGCTTGGTTTTTGTGCAAAAATAATGAAGATTCGATTTATATTTGGAAAGATGTTTAACAATTCGAATTTGGAAAGTAACAGAAGGGAAAGTCATTTAAATGTTATCTTTCTTTTTTTCTTTTTTTTTTTTGTGTGTTTCTTTTTTTCTTTTTTTTTTTTTTTTCTTTTTTTTCGCTTTGAAATATAATATTGATTGATTGAATTAATTGTATGTTTTATATCATTTTTCGTAATTGTAAATCATTGAATGGAAATTTCTTACTATATTGTTAGATATTTCCGCGGGGATTTTTATGGGGCAACCAGCGAGGATCTCACTCGCGATAAGTAATAATGGATCTGCGGGAGTAACTTTTAAAAAATCCCCCCTCTACACAGGCGACGCTGGGTAGCCACTTCTAGTACATATATAAAGGACAGGTGGTGTGTGTGTATGTCCGGTTGAAACCATGAAAAGAAAACAATTTTAACATGAATATACATAGTGTGTCATAAAAGAATCGAGATTGAAGCTGTATTTACTAAGATAGAAATGAATAATGAATGGAACATTCACTAGAATCGGCTACTCGGCATCACCTGAGTAGAGAGTGGTGCAAAAAAGTTAGTCTCACAGATCCATTTGTTAAATCGAACTTAACAGACCTAAATTCCATCATCGTATGTCACCCTGCCGAAAGAAAAAAAAATACCAAAAATCAGGGAATTAACCGAATTTAATGAGATTTTCAGTGTTGATATATTAATGAATAAAAGATATAATGCACCAGTTATTTTATTTGAAAACTTTTACATTTTTTCAGGTCAGTTAACTTTGAACCACATATCTTTGAGGCGTAACACAGATTCTCAAAGATATGTGGTTCAAAGTTAACTGACCTTGATTTAACTCTCATCTCACTGTTTTCTTTCTTTCCTTCTTTTCATCTTTTCCTTTTGTTGGATTAAAACAGATTAATATTATCGCTTCCGCTCGCTCACTACTCTCTCTATCTTCCCCTAACCTTTTTCTTTCATTCTTTCTTTCCTTCTTTCTTTCTTTCTTATATAACTTCTGTTTAACATGTCCTTTTTCTTCCATTTCTTTCTTTATAATAAAAACGGAATGGTCTATTATTTATCTGAGTTGATGACTGCCACAAGAAATAATAATTCTGAGGACAAGCAACACCAGATAATCAGGATTTACATTTTATCTCGGATGATTTGTATGGTCTCATTTTTAACCAGTAGGTGTTGCAAGATGATAACGGTCGTACTTTTAAGGAACACAAGTATTAATATCTTATAATAGAGATTGTGTGTTAGTCTGTCTGTAACCGAAACTATATCACTACTCAAGTCACAATTCCCTTTGTTATTTACGTTACATTCTCCGTGATTTTATTTTTTAAACCTACATTATTAATAAAATTGTTTTACCACCCTGTCGGTGGGGCGTTAGAATGCACCGACTGCACCTCTGCAGAGGGGTAAGACTCCCCCAATGGGGCCACCTGTTGGTCGTGGGTGGCGACCCGTGATGCTTAAGGATAGAGCCCAGGTGGATGAGCAGTTCATGACATGCAATACTCCACTTTGGCCCTATCTTGGGCTAGACGGGCGGTCGGAGAGGCCCCCTCCGATCAATCGGCTGGTCATGTCAAGCCCTAGCACCTATATGATTTTCCCAACCCTATTGTCCTTATGGAAATCCCCAATCCCTTTTTATCATATGGGTGCTAGAAGGCGGTGGCTGCGGATCTACATGTCCTGGAAATGACGTTAAACTCTATCTGATGGTGAGGTTCCAGTTCTGGAGGTTTGGGGAATGTGGAGCACCCCTTCATCACCATTGCTCCCTGGTCCACTCTGACCCGGAGTGGTAGTACCTGTTAGGGTCCCATCTATGGGTTAAATAGAAAAATGTATTTATAAAAAAATGGTATTATCCATTAAGAATTGATTTATTTCAAAACTTTATTGGCATTAAATGACCCACTGAGGTTGATATGCCGTAAAACAAAACAAAATAAAACAAACAAACAAACAAAATTGCTTTACATTACTAATACTATTGGTCATATCTACACTGCAATTGTATTTATATATACAACAAAATAGCGGTTTACAGTGTGAACGGGAAAGCTAATTTGCATATTGATATTAAAAATTTGATTTTAATAAATATGTGCTTGGTATTATTGATTTCTAATTGTTTGGTTTTATCTTAATGAATATAAGCAAAAATCTTGGGGATAAATCTTAAAAGAAATCCATTAACAAGAAAAAATAACTGTAATGTTATTCTTTACTTTAGCTAAATAGTTGAATTAGGAAAATTTAGCAATGAAAGACGGGAGTTTCAGTTGTTCTATTTTTCGATTATACCCCACTCTGTTTCAAATCTTTTTATCTGCATTCTTATTTAGTTTCATTAGCCTTTCTAATTTAATATGATATTTCATTACATTAAAACTTAAATACTTGCACCCTACGGAGGATGCATATATTTGCTAGTATATATAATTAAATGTGACTTGTCGTAGAGTCCAAGTGTCATTTATTTTGGGGATTTTTGTTTTGTTTTTTTATTTGTTTGTTGGGGGGGGTTGGGGGGGCGTTTTTTGTTTTTTACAAAAAATATTCAATTGATTTATTATATAGGAAAAGAATATATATATAAAAAAATTTTTTTTTTTCATTATTAATATTTACACACTTCTCACTTAGGAGTCTCGTCGCGGTGTAATTGAACTCTGACCTACAGAACAGATTTCTTTCACACCCTGACAGACAGCGTAACGGGTACCCCCGGGGAAAATAGACTCGCCGAACAGAGTTTGAAGTAAGGCCATTTTTATTTAATTAGGTCTCTCTTGGCAATTCCTTGCGAATAAAAAAATATATTGATGGTGAAAAGAGACTTCTGCAAGCACATTAGTGATTCATTTAATATATTTCAGACCAGCATGTTAAAACATTGTGTTTGCAGTAGGAAGTTGCTTTAGAGGGGACATTGTTTATTTTTACACCGGTTTCTAGTAAATTATTCTGCACATCTGAATCATATTAGTCTCGCAAAAACCCTAAAAAAAAACAACAACTGTAGAGTGACTGGAAGATACGCGCACATACAGCTATAATAATGGACTCTCTCATCGATTTCTACGCAATGAGCAACTTACACAATGTTTTGTTTATAGTGGTGAAGGCTTGTGTTGGACCATCCGCACTTTTTGGCACAGTCGATAGGAAAGAATTGGTGTACAAGGAATGCCACAAACCCAATCAACAACTGACCTCAGGTTTTTCAAATTCAGAGTCTTCCTTCTCCTAGACTGGTTACCTATCCAATGTTAAAGAGCCCAGTCTGCCCTACTATTTTATCCATAGCTGGAGGGAGAATAAATATATATATATATATATATATATATATCAATTTCTTAAGCGGGGTTTAAGAGGTTTGAATACAGAGTTTTCCTTCTACTAGACTGGTTACTTAGTCAAGGTTAAAGAGCCCAGACTGCCCTGATATTTACCCATAGCTGGATGGAGAGTTGGATTCATACCTTTCCCAAGGGTATTGCCGCTATGTGAAATGCAAACAGCCTCGTTCTGGATTTGAAATCGGGTCGAGTTCAAATCCTGAACGAGGCTGTTTGCATTTCACATAGCGCTAATACCCTTGGGAAAGGTATGAATCCAACTCTCAGCGACTCAATTTCCTAAGATTCTAAACATTAGACCACGCGCCTCCATTACAGCTATATAGGATTAATATAAACGGTGATCAGCGTGGGTTTGATTTCGTTTCTTTGTTTAACGGCATTCAAACCTTCATGGGTTATTTAATGCCCAAACAAAAAGTAGTAGAATTTAGCTAGGGATGAGGCGATTCATACCTTTCCCAAGGATATTAGTCCAAAAGCGAACGTAATAGCACGACTGTAGCTCGAACTCGCATACTACAATGTCGCTAACTAGGACGTTAGCCATTTCACCACGAGGACTTCCCCTGTTTATTTGTTTAAAAGCATATCAATCTTCGTGGGTTATTTAATGCCAAAGCCATCCTTGTAGAAGAACAGTAGTGGTACTATTTAATCTATAATGAATTCTAGATTAAGGTTTCAGACGCCAAGGTAATGAGTCTGAACGTAAACGTATTGGTGTGACTGTCATTTGAACTCGCTTCCTACAATGTCCAGTCCAGAACGTTAAGGCCATTTTATTCTTCTATTTTTGTATGAACACAAAAAATACCTAAAATCATTACTTGTAGAACAATGGTGGTATTATTTAACCCCTAGCTACATGTTGAGGGGTTCGGACCTTTCCCAAGAGTATCAGTCCGGAAGTAAACGTAATAGCACGACTGTGGTTCGAACTCGCTTTCTGCAATTTCACAATACAGAACGTTAACCACAACGCCATCATGACTCTTCTATTGTTGTATGAACACAAAAAATACCTAAATTTCATTACTTGTAGAAAAACAGTAGTGGTATTATTTAACCCATAGGTGGAGGATAAAGGGGTCATACCTTTCCCAAGGGTATTAGTCCAAAAGTAAACGCAATAGAGCGATTGGAGTTCGAACTCACTTATTACGCTGTCGCAGTCTAGCACGTTACCCACTACACCACACCCTTGCCCACCCCCTCTGCATTCAGAGGACCCTCTTCAATTCAGGCAATTTGTCACCATGTCGGTGGGGCTTAGAATACGGTGACTTTATTCCATACAGAAGGGGTAAGACCCCACCCCAAAAGAGTATACTGAATTACATCTGTTCTAGGAATCAAGGGTATTCAATTGACATTACTCCCAGGTCTCCTTTTGATTCGGACTGGTAGTACCTGTGAAGGTCCCATATATGGGTAAAAGATTATAGAAGTGCGTGGTGTAATGGTTAAAGTCATGGAAAATGGACTCGTCGCCCCGAGTTCAAATCCTGGATGTGGTAATTGCATTTCACTTAGCACTAATACCCTTGGGAAAGATATGAATCCTACTCTCCCTCCAGCTATGGATAAATAGTAGGGCAGACTGGGCTCTTTAACCTTGGTTAGGCAACCGGTCTAGGAGAAGGAAAACTCTGAATTCAAACCTGTTGAACTCCGCTTAAGAAATTGACCTTGTGTCACATCCTGCTCGTGCGGAGGGGTTGGTAAATATATATATATATATGGGTAAAAGATTAAACAATATTTTGATAAAAAGGTGTGCAAAAGATAAAATCTTTAGAAACAAATACCCCAAAAATATAAATGTAAATATATAATGAACGTGATTCCTTAACCTCTAGGCACGAAAAGGGAAGGAAAGAAGCCAACACAGAAACGAGAGCCAGAAGGAAGGAGAGACAACAGCAACTCCAAGAAAGCATCACTGTTTATTTTCAATCATTACACTAGAGATTATTATTCAAAAATTAGCCTTTTTAGGCACTCCCACAGATACAGTTAAAAAATATTGGGCACTACGCCATCCTCTTGCGCAGATGGAAGGATGCCAACAATAAATAAAAAATACTCTCTAGGTATAAAATGACCCTAGACGGATTGAAATGCCGTTAACATTTTTCAGATTGGAAAAGTATTGATTTTTTGGCGTTTTAGACGACTGATTTTTTTTA
>CM042172.1:36447538-36492538 GCA_023376005.1 Doryteuthis pealeii | reverse complement strand
AGAAAGAAAGAAAGAAAGAAAGAAAGAAAGAAAGAAAGAAAGAAGAGGAAGACAGCTATATATATTAACTCAACTGCAGAGAGTTGATCGAGATATGTACTTACTGGGGAGTCCACACTAGTGTGTCAATGTGTTGGTGTCCACATGAGAACATCATTTACTTCACTAGCAGTGTCCACCGTGTCCTGTTCCGCTGGTCATCCTCAGGGGGATTGTTAGTTGTAGTGTTTGTTTGGTGCTAGATTTATTCATTTGATTTTTTTATGTTTATTTCATTAGGAAAGTCTATTCAGAACAAACCGAAACGCTGTAGTTTGTTTGTTTTGTTTTGTTTTACGGCATATCAACCTCAGTGGGTCATTTAATGCCGATAAAGTTTTGAAATAAATCAATTCTTAATGGATAATACAATTTTTTTATGAACTCATGTTTTTCTATTTAATCCATAGATGGGACCCTAACGGCAGAAAGAAAATAAACATCATAAATACAATGCCTGAATGATAAATAGATTTAGCTAACACGTACTGTTCTCGACCAGGAGTTTGTTTTATGTACACATGTATTCTATTTATATTATTTTAAATATAAATAAACAATTAGTAATAAGTACCACAATTAGTTACAAAAATCTTTAAGCATACAAAGAATAAACGGCCTTCAACAGAGGTAAAATTTTTCAACTTACACACACACAACACACACACACACACACCACACCACACACACACAATATAATAATTGTCTAAGCTCCCGAAATAGATCTACTACATGCTCAAATCTCTAAGTATTTTTGTATTTTCTTACTTTCACTAGCAGAAAATATATGCACCCTCCGGGTGCAAGTATTTAATGTTTAAATGTTAATAAAATATTAGCATTAAATCAGAAGGCTATGAAACTAATTAATGATATTCAAATAAAAAAGATTTGAAAAGGAGGGGGATATAATTGGAAAATAGAACACTGAAACTTACTCTTCATCACTTCCGTTTCAATGCTAATTTTTCCTTAATTAACTATTTAGTTAAATCAGGAAGTTAAAGAATAAAATTACCATGTTATTTTCTTCTTGTTAATGAATTTCTTTTTTAGGATTTACTTGAAAGAGATTTTATTCATATTCTAAGATACAAACCCAAACAATTAGAAATCAATAATACCGAGCACATTTTTATATTTAAAATCAGTTTTTCAATATCATATGCAAATTTAGCTTTACGTTTACACTGGAAAACTGGTTATTTGTGTGTATATATTAATAACAATGCCATGTTATTAGTAAATTAGGTAAGGCCAACAGTTATTAATAAAGTCAAAACCAGTTTTATATTAATTGAGATTTTAAATAGAAATAGAATTCATGGAGAATGTGACGTAAATAACTTAAAGGGAATTGTGACTTAAGTGAGATATATATAGAAAACTTTCGGTTTACCAGGACATAAAAACCACACAACTCCATTATAATAGATATTTGCTCCTGTGACTCTAACATTAGATCATCACCATTTGAGCTCTCAAACTGCGACAGTGTTTGAATAAAACTATTGATGTCGTAAGGAAGAATTTCTCTTTGGGACTTTTAGGATTATATCATATTATACTCATATATACTATATATATATATATAATATAAGGAAAAATAGTGTTGAATCCAACAGTTATCGTCATTTATGCAGGTAAATGCTGTATATATTGTATGATCTATCAAGTCTCTCCATATCTATTCTATCTATCTATCTATCTTATCCCAAATGTATGTATATACTATCGTATATAATTGTACTGAGTAATATGTCATCTATCACAATCTGTCCATGATATGTATGGCGTGTAAAATATGTATGTATATACGAATGTACGTTATGTAGCATGTATTGTATGATATCTGATTCTAATCTAATATTATCTATCACCAGTCTGTCCATATCTATTATTCCAATTGTATTATATATAATATATTATAATATATATATATATTATAATACTTATACTATATATATGTGTTGTGTTGTTTGTTGCTGTGTTTGTGGTGATGTGTGTAAATTCATTGCACTACGCCCACGGAACAAACAATGTGTCCTCGACATTTATTGGTGGTGCCATAAGCATTGAAATTTACCAATATCCAATCCGATTCCAGTTTTGAAGGAACGCTCCCTCCATATGTCATATTCTGCATTCAAACTTGTGGATGCTGCAGTGGGATTTTGATGAGTCACCTTCGAGGGCTTCTTTATGAGACGGAAAAGTCTGGTTGTGGTGGTTTAGTGAGAACAGCAGTGATCCTGTAAAGATTTATTCTATTGACTATGTATATATGTATTGTGCGCACGTATGTATAACTATCTATTCTATCATCTCTCTTCTCTATATATCAACCATATAAATTCTACTCATGACAGTCTGTCCATATCTATCTATCAAATTCACAGTCTGCCGATATCTAATCTATCTATTCTACTCTATCGCTATCTAATCTCACAGTCTGACCATACCTATCTTATCAAAATCTGTCCATATCTATCTATCTCATTCTATCTATTCTATCTATCTACTATCTCTCTATTCTCAATCTGTTCATATCTATCTATCTTATCTATCTATCTATCTATCCTCAGTATGTTCATCTCTCTCTCTTCTCTCTCTCTTCTCTCTCATTCTCTCTCCTCTCTAATCTATCTATCTATCTATCTCAAGCTTCATTAACTGCTATCTAATTTCTATTCCCACTTCGGTACAAATCATCTATCTTCAGTCTACAGGTGCTACACACACACACACAACACACACACCACATTACACGAGGAGAGAGAGAGAGAGAGATGAAGAGAGAGAAGGAGAGAGGAGAGAGGTAGAGAGAGAGAGAGAGAACAGACAGACAGACAGACAGACAACAGACATGACTGTCCCTATTTCTATTTTTGGTCATGTATTCGAAAGCCAGTGTTCATATCCTATCTTTCATCTTAGTTCTTTTGATATTTATGAATCTATCTCAAAAGAGATAGACAGATAAATAAATAGAGAGAGAGTAGAGAGAGTAAGATGAGAGAGAGAGAGAGAGCAGAGAGAGACGAGAGAGAGAGAGACAGACCAGACAGGGACAGACAGACAGACAGACAGATGGCAGCATCTCTCAAGTTTTCTTATTAACATTTTTTTTTTCACTCACTTTCATCTTTTTAAGATCATAACTCCGCCAACCAACTTCCATTAATTGCGAAAATGACAATTTTCCATATTGTGGAATCCACATTTTTTATTTTTTGATTTTGTTTCGAAGCAAATCAAATTCATAAAATGGTCTATTCCTGTTTTGTCTGTGCCTGATCCAGCTGTTCAGTGGTGTTTTTAGCTTCGCTAAAATACGAACATTTTTTTTCAGATCTCCTGTTCATTTACACATCCATAATTTCCATTCTCTATTTTTTGACTCCCCCTCTATATTCTAATATATATATATATATATATCTATATTATTATTATATATATATAATATATATAAATACGTATCTATATATCTCCTTTTATTTCACGTCTTCCGGAAAAATTACCAATATATCGATATTATCTATAATTCTATATACAATATTTTGGTTGTTGGTTTGCGTTTGAAGCGCTATTCACAATGTTAAGTGTAAAGAAAAAGGAAGGGTAAACTGCTGCCGGTGTTGGTTGTTAACCTGTGATTTATTCTCAATTCTTAATTATTTCGCGCGGATAAAACAATCCTTTCTACAGAAGATTTCTAGAAACTGAAGTTGTTGCTAGTGGCTGTTCGATTGATACAGCCTCCAGTAGCAACAACTTCAATAAGAAACAAACCAATATAAAACAATGCTTTCAAGCTACAATATTACAACAACCCTGTTAATATACCAATATACAATACTACTATAGTATATATACAGGTCAGTATTATATATAGCTTACTTTATATAAGGTGAGACAAAAAGTAGGGTTAATAGTTAACTCATTACTGTCTTCACCTTCACCAATCACGTTTTAGATAAACTTTTTAGAAAAAAATATCTGATTCCTTATTCTATGTAAGTTTGAAGGTGGACACTACTTTGAGCACTTGAGATGATTAAGATGTTTCACATGTAGAATTTCTATATTTATGTATAATATAATGTATGTTAAATATATGTAAATAAAATCGTTTCTAAATTCTAATTAAAGGTAAACATGTTAAGTGTTAACTGTAACCCTAACTTTTGGCCCAGCCCTGGTATATATATTATTTCTTCGGAATTTTTAGGAGAGGCTGATAATAGTATTACTTGGATTATTCGATTAATTGTCCACATCTTCATTGTTATTAATGTACAACCGTTCTCAGCTCGATGTGCCCTCCGGTTCTTCTTCGGCCGGTATTTCTTGTCGGACTTCTGGGGAACTTTCTCGGACTTCGGAAACGGTTTCTTTTCGGACTCAGGAACGTTATTTTCGATCCTCGGATCTTCCTTTACCTATATCCGTTACTAAATTGGCGAGCCATCACGGGAACTTTGAAATCTTAACCCTTTATTCAGCCACGGGGGTATTCCATGTTCTCATTCAGCTAACCATAGCTTGGGGTACAGTGGTTAAGCTTGTGTTATTTGTTATATATAATAATGAAGATGAGACAATAGTCCGAATGGTACAAACGATACAAAATATATATAGTATATATATATATATATAATATATATATATGGTATTTGTGGGAAAAGGTGGACTCTACCGATTGAAAATGGTCGCGATGGTAGTTGATGCAAGTTTCACCAATGATAACAAACAAGTTTCACATTGATGACCACGGGTGCAATCGACTGCAATAATCAATATTTCTTGATTTAATCCATTAGATTTAACCCTGAAGATCCTTATTGTGAAAACTCAAGATTAGGTTATTACTGTTGTACCATATATAATCAATATATATATAAATATATAGACATACAAAACATATACAAACAAATATATATTAGTATATATATATAATATATAATTATATATATATATATATTGAAATTTAACATTTTGAAAACATATTGATGTTTTCAAAATGTTAAATTTCATACTGTTCGGATTAATTTCCATCTATTTGTCATTATATATATATATATATATATACCATATATATGTACTATAACTATAATATATATATATATATAGTATAATATATATTTGTTTTGTATATGTTTGTATATTTTTTTTTTTTCTATTTGATGTTAGTTAAGTCAGGTTGATATCCGCTCTGCCAAAATAGTTAAGCTTAATCTCTACACTGGTTCCTTCCCTCCGACTGCGGCCGTCGAAGAACTTAACCCAACTGCATTCCTGCAGCAGAGAAAGACCACCCTTCCTAATGAGCCCACCTTTGGTCGTTGGTGGGTAACCTATGGCGCTTAAGTATAGCAGTTCATGATAGTTCAACACACCACTTTAGCCCTTACTTTCGCTAGACGGCGATTCAACAGAGAGGCATTTCTGATCAATCCGGTTAGTCACGTCCAAGCCACCTATCACCTATAAGGTTGTCCACGATCCGTTACCATAGGCAGTGTCAGACATGACAAGCTGTGATGCAAAAACTATCTATCTGCATATATAGTCAGACATACACATTAGTATATACATAGTATTATATCTCTATATTATATAGGTATATTATAACTACTTAATACTATATGTGTGTGCTGATAGTGTGTGTGATTTCGTGATATAAATCATTATAATATATATAGGGTCATCCACAGAACCACGTGTTTTTCGACCTTATTCAAGTCTCTTTCAGTGTGGTGATAAGACATCCTTTGTAAGTCTACCCTACAGCCGGAATTGAAATCGATCCGGTCCGGCACCCTATAACCATTTTAGGCTGCCCTTCACTTACAGAAGTGAAGGATAGATTTAACTTTTTAAAGTACACAGCATTCCGCTTCGTGTGCTAAAGGCCGTCACAGAACGTGCTCCATTCCTTTAGGAAGGCAGGCGTTGCGTTTTATCGCTCGCAGTGGCAGGCAGTCAGCCGCGCAGATCCCCCCATATACTTATATATATACCTACTATATATACATATATATATATATTGGTGGACTCTCCCATATCGTATATATATATGTGTTTGTGTGTGTACATATATATATAGGCGTCATCCACGACACCGTGTTTCCGACATTTTATCAAGGTCTCATTCAGGTGTTGGACTTGCATAGACATTTTGTAAGCTAACGACTACAGGCCGGATATTGCAAAAACGTTAGATGCAGGTCGATCAGACAGTGAAGTAATCCCCCCCCCAAGTTGTGCATGCTATTCCCAAGAAGACATTTTGTGTTTTTCCTCGACTGTGTACTCCAAGACTTGCTGCGAGCTACGAAGCCACCACTGACAAATGAAATTTTCTAAAGCGGCGAATTCCAGAATATTTTTTCTTTGAGTAGGACGGAGCTGATCACAATGTTTCTACTCTATTATCTTCAAACTCTGTTTGCGAAACATGGTCTTACGCCATTCTTTTCCATTTTGATGATATAATAATATATATATATATATAATATGGGCAGGCAAACAATGAAATGCAATCAACAGTATGTAAGTATCAAATGAACATGAAAAAAACAACCGCACGGTGTTTTGAAGGATCATATTTTTATTTTAAGCCATTCACTACCAGCGTTTCGGTCGCCCTGATCGGCTGGGGCGTTTAGAATTTGCACCGAACTGCCACCTCTCACAGAGGGGTAAGACACCCCCAATGGGGCCACCTGTTGCGCCGTAAGTGGTGCCGCGAACCCGTTGATGCTTAAGGATAGACCCAGGGGCAGATGAGCAGTGCACATGACGATGCAATACTCCACTTTTGCCCTATCTTGGCGCTAGACGGCGGTCGGAGAGGCCCCTTCCGATCTAATCGGCTGGTCACGTCAAGCCCCTAGCACCTCATATGCATTTTCCCAACCCTATTGACCTTATGGCAAGCCCCAATCCCCTTGTTATATCATACTGGTGCTAGAAGGCGGTTGGCTGCGCGGCTCTACATGTCCTAGGGGAAATGACGTTAAACTCTATCGATGTCTGAGGTCGAGTCTGGAGGTTTAGGGAATGTGGGAGCACCCCTTCATCACCATTGCTCCCTGGTCCACTGTGACCCGGAGTGGTAAGTACCTGTCNGGAGAAAGAGAGAAAGGGGGAGATAGATAGACAGATCGAGAGAGAGACAGACAGACAGACAGACAGAGACAGAGAAAGAGAGAGAAGAAATTTGTTGTTTTTTTTTTCGTAGAAAAACAAAAATCAAATGTTCGTCCGAAGCAAAGATGAAATTTGATGGAAGAATTTGATTGTGTTGATTCCTTTTTCTGTTGTCAGTTCCGGCAAATTATATCCCAACTCAATTCGGATAAATATCAGTTGGAGATGGAAAGAGAACTCACAGGAACCAGCATCATATGCCGACGGAAAGATGTTGGAGAAGAGGAATTCCTTTTCATGAAGTAGGTAGATCGTTCTATGTCTACATTTGAATATAAAGCATATTTCTTGGAGATGAGATCGACTTGATATTCAATGAATGTTGGACAGATTCCTCGTCTTCATTGTTTTTTTTTGTTTTGTTTTGTTGTTTTTTTGGGGGGTGGGTTGTCTCGAACTTTGAGATGAGTTTTGTCTATTCTCATATTCATTGTTGTTTTTGACTGAGTCTTTTGAGATGAGTTGTTGTTAATATTCAATGAATATTGTCGACTATCCCATTTTCATTCGTTTTTTTTTTGTTTTTTTTTTGTTTTTGAGGGAGTCTGAGACTTTGACTATCCTCATCAATTTATGTGTTGTTTTTCTCTGAGACTTTGAGATGAGTTGTTTTTGATATTCAATGAATATTGTCGACTATCCTCATGTCATCCTTTTTTAGAGTCTGAGACTTTATGAGATATATTTTGACTATCCCCATCTTTATGACTTTTAGATGAGTTGTTGTTAATATTCAATGCATGTTTTCGAGTATACTCATCTTTTATTGTCGTTTTGACTAGTCTTTGAGATGAGTTGTTCTTAATATTCAATGAACGTTTTTGAATATCCTCATCTTCATAGGTTGTTTTTTGACTGAGACTTTGAGGGAGTTGTTGTTAATATTCAATGAATGTTGTCGACTATCTTCATCTTCATTTTACGTTCGCGCCACCCATCTGACTTTGCTGTTGCATATGACGGTTTGGGGAGTCAAATTCAGATCAATTGTTGGTGGCCCCACTTGGCACTGGTTGGATTTTGACAATCCTTGTGTTTTTTATGCCAAAGACATTTTATTTATTCATTCTGTTGCGATATTTAGTTTTTAACATTATTTTTTAAAACTCATGTTTTATTCTTGAACCTATAGATTGGGACCCTAACACGTACTACATCGGTTAGAGTGGACATTGGAGAAATGGCGCATGGTAGGGATACTTTCACATACCCCAGAGCTGCCAAAATTGGAACCTCATCATTAGAGGCCAGTTATCATACTTTTGACACTAAGACCATCAGCCACGCCTTCTAGCCCATATATGATATCTAGGCTGGAGGCCTTCAATTCAAGAGCGTGTGCAATAAAAAAGAATCACTAAAAGAAAAACGCACACAAAAAAGAAAATCATGAACGTACATATGAATATCTTTGAGGCGTAATACAGATTCCAAAGATACGTGGTTCGAAGTTAACTGACTGAAAAAATTGTAATGTTTTTAATAAAATAACTGATGCATTATATATTTTTATTCATTAAATATCAACACTGAAATTTATTTAAATTCGGTTAATGCCCTGATTTTGGATTTTTTTTTCGGTGGGGACATACGATGGTGGATTTAGGTCCGTTAAGTTCGACTTATATATATATATATATATATTATATAATATATATATATATATATATATATTGCGACGGTCAAGACAAAGTTAAGCGAGTTGATCAGATTATTTGTCCTGACAGATCCACTTTTGTTCGCTGTGAAATCAAAAGCTTCAGAATCAAACATAATTGAAGCCACCCCCCTCCCCTTTTTCTCTGCGTTCCGTGGGTCAAAGGAAAATTGTGTCCGCTCAAATTAGATACCACTCTCCCTAAAATACTTTCGGAGGCCTGTTCAAACAACAATTGATCGTCACTCGTGATTTGTCGGCTCTGCGTTCCTTTAGTTAGTCCATCCGGTTGTTGTCAAGTCGACGCGAGAATATCGCGACGCACTTTGAAATGGACAGCACATTTCAAATGCGACGCTCTCTCTCTCTCTCTCTCTCTCGTCTCTCTCTTCTCTCTCCTCTCTCTCTCTCTCTCTCTTCTCTCTCCTCTTCATGTTCTTTTCTTTATCCATTTCTCTCCCCCTGTCCCTTTCTCCTTGTCCCTCGACACAATCTCTCTCTCGTCTCTCTCTCTCTCCTCTCTATCATAATTATATAATATATAATTGCCCATCTTCTTTTCTCGATTTCCCAGGTTCATTTCTCTCTCTCTTTCTCTCTCTCTCTCTCTCCTGCTCTCTCTCTCTCTCTCTCACACACACACACATACACACACGCACACACACACACACAGAGTGACGTTCTCTCTCTCCTCTCTCTCTCTCTCTCTCTCTCCTCTCTCTCTCACACACACACACACAACACACACACACAAACAGAGTGACGTTTCTCTCTTTATCCATCTATATATATATGTGTGATACTATTCGAGGTCGCCGTGTGTGATATGTGTATATATAATATATATATATATATATTATTAAATATCCCCTCTCTTCTTTCTCTCTCCTTCTCTCTCTCTCTCTCCCTCTCTCTCTCTCTCTCTCTCTCTCTCTATGCCCATCTTCTTTTCTCGATTCCCATCACCTCTCTCTCTCTCTATATAATTATATATACATATATATATATATCAGATTGCATTGTACTTTGTTTATTTCGGGACAATGGAACCAATTGAATAGATTCGATGATTTATTACGTGACTAAAACCTACATGCACACCCCATCCCAACCACCTTCTAACCTGGACACATTCTCACAGGTACGTGCACACACACACACACAAACACATACATAGGGTTTATAACCACACAGACTTTCTGCAGAAGGAATATAGATTGATTGGTTTTAACGTTATAGGGTTATTTAATGGCCCACATGTTGGGGAATCGTGTTTATTCTACATTTATATTTACTAGCTCGATCGTGGATATACGACAGTATGATGATTTTAGTTATACAACGTTTGATATGTTTTTACTTAAGAGATATTGCAATATAGTTCAATATGTGAAAATATAATAATCTTTTTTATTCTATGTTCATATTTACGTAGCACGACCTGTGGATATACCACAGTATGATGATTTAGTTATCACAACGTTTGGTATTGTTTACTTAAGAGCTATTGCAATATAGTTCAATATGTGAAAAGTATAATAATCTTGATTCAACTCTCTCACACTCTTTTTTCTTTCTTTGTTTCTTTTCATTGTTTGATTAGGGACAGTCTCATTTTTAACCAGTGGGTGTTGCAAGATGATAACGATTGGAAAATTTAAGAACAAGAGTATTAATATATAGATATTTTGTGTATTTGTTTCTTAAGAGGTTGTTCGTTTGTTTTTTGGTGGGGGGTCTTTTTTTGTGGTTGAGGGGCCAAAGGTAGGTAAAGGTGTTTACGGCTTCCAGGGTGATGGAGGGGGGATTTTCGCTTCCCGGTCCCATCGTATTGGTTTTCTTAGTACTAAGGGTCAGGCTGAAGTCCTGGCAGGCTTGGGTTAAACTGGTCCATGAGTGTTTGCAGGTACTCTTGGGAGTGTGCTTGACCTCACGACGGTTGCATACGATTATATCAAACATAGCGAACTCACTAACAATGGTCTGTAAATCTACCTTGCTCAAGGCCATAAGTAAGTGGCACCCAGTGAGAATCAAGCTCATTAACAATGGTCTACTAGTCTACCCAGTTTAAACATTGCATCTAGGTGTGGTGACCCGTTTTATTAATATAGTTATTTACTAAGCTTAGCATAGTCGTGGCACAAGGCCACAACTATAGGGCGCTCTAATCGAACTCACTAACAATGCTTAATTGTGGTACAAGGCCAGAAGTATGGAGCACCCAGTGAGAATCAAGTTCACTAACAATGGTCTGATAATCTACCTTGTTAACCATTACATCTAGGTGTGGTGACCCGTTTTATTAATATAGCTATTTACTAAGGTTAGCTTAGTTGTGACACAAGGCTATGACTATAGGGCGCTATAAACGAAATCACTAATAATGATCTATTGATCTAGCTTGCTAACCATTACAGTAGGTGAAGAGCCTCGTTTTATTATATAGTTATTTACTAAGCTTAATCTATCTATCTATCTATCTATATAGATAGATAGATAGATAGATAGATAGATAGAAACAGACTGATATAGATAGATAGATAGATAGATAGATAGATAGAAACAGACTGAGATAGATAGATAGATAGATAGATAGAAACAGACTGAGATAGATAGATAGATAGATAGATCAATAAACATGAACTTTAGATATATATTATATATATATATATATATATATGTGTGTGTGTGTGTGTGTGTGTGTGTGTGTGTGTGTATATATATATATATATATATATATAGAGAGAGAGAGAGAGAAAGAGAGATGAACAAGACAGATAGATACATAATAGATAGATTAGATAGATAGATATGTGAACAGAGATAGATAGCATAGCATAGATAGATACGAAGATAGATATGAACATAGACAGATAATAGAAGTTAGATCATGAACAGAGATTAAGATAGATAGATAGATAGATAGATAGATATGAACATAGATAGATTATGATAGATTAGATAAGATAAATAGATATGAACAGGAGATTAGATAGGATAGATAGATAGATAGATAGATATGAACAGAGGATAGATAGATAGTAGATAGATAGATAGTAGCGTATGAACAGAGAGTGAGATAGAATGGTTGTAATTAAAAGGATTATACTGATAGAACCGCCAAAACCGAACTCACTAGCGATGGTCTGTGTAATTTCTACCTTGCTCACCATTATGCCTATCAAATCGTGCGTAGACAGAAGACGTCTAATGCCGCAAAAGATACATATTTTGTTTTTTATTTTTCTGCTGTTTTCGTGAAAGATTAAAATTGCCGATTTGATAATTTCAGTTTATAAAATATTTAAGTGTTTTTAGAAAAACAAGATAAATAAAAAAAACAAACAGAATTTAACGTAGACAGGTGTGGAATTTTTTAAAATTCTCTTCTCTTGTTTTTGTTATTTTTTAAGCTTAACATACAGGCAGATAGATAGATAAAGATAGAAGCATAGATAGCATAGATAGATATGTGGATGAGAAGGAGAGAGAGATATGACAAGATGAGATAGATAGATAGATAGATAGTGGCGAGAAGGGATATGAACAGACTGAGATAGATAGATTAGATAGATATGGGGAGAGATATGAACAGGAGCTGAAGATAGATAGATAGATAGATAGATAGTGGGAGAGAGATATTGGAACAGATTTGACATAGATAGATAGATTAGATAGATAGAAAAATAAGATAGTGGGAGCAGAGATATGAACAGATAGATAGATAGATAAGATTAGACTAGATAAAGATAGATAGTCAGATAGAGATATGGAACAGACTGAAGATAGATAGATAGATAGATAGATAGATAGATATGAACAGATTGAGATAGAGAAAGGAAAAGGATATATATATTATATAATATTATATATAATATATAATATATATATATATATATATAATATATATATTACCAGACTGAGATAGATAGATAGAATAGGATAGATAGATAGATAGATAAAATAGACTAAAATAGATAGATAGATAGATAGATAGAAGATAGAATAGACATGTGAACAGAGAATAGATTAGATAGATAGATAGATAGCTAGATAGATATCACCAGATTGAGATAGATTGATAGATATGAAAGAAATTAAACGGATACTTTATATATATTATAATATATATATATATATATATATATATATATGTATATGTATATGTGGTGTGTGTAGTGTAGTTGTGTGTTGTGTGTGTGTCCCTTTTTTATTTTTTATTTCTATTTATTTTTTTGTATTTTAAGACTTTTTTTTTCACGTCTAATTCGTTGTTTTGAAATCAAAAATCAAAATCGGTTGATGAACTGGTTTATAAAGCAAGAAACGACAACCAGTCCGTCAAAGTCGACTGAACGACGATTAAAAAAAATAACACGTGACCAACAGATAAGAGAAACAAAACAGATTGAATTCTCTTCTCTTGATCTTTTCTTTCCATGCTTTTTGCTCTTTTTTTAAAAAATTCCTACGCGGGAAAAGAAGGTCATGCGCAGTGCTGCACACATTGACAGAGGAGAGAGTGTGTGTCACGTTTTTAAACCCATAACGTGACGCCATTACTCTTTAAAATGACTGAGCAGACGTGGAAATCTATCAACCATTTTGTTTTTTGTTTTGTTTTCTTTTCTTCTTCATTTCTTTATTTCGTTTCTTCCTTCTTTTTTTCAGAAATGTACGTTGTATTTCTTTCCACTTCATCAACTTTTAAGTTCGTAGCTCGACACATTACAGTCGTAATTCGTGTTTTATTTTATTTATTTTTTATTTATTTATTTATTTATTTAATTCTGAGTTAAACTGGAAAATCAGATACCTTATTTCGCAAACACGAATTAGGTTCGTTAAAAGCCCTTTAAAAAAGGGGGTTCAATTCAAATCCTGTGAGAGTTATTGAGATAGATAGATAGATAGATAGATAGATAGATATTAAAAGACTGGTTAGTTATTAGTTAGTAAGTGTTGTACCGGCCGTTCCTACAGTGGAGAAACATGCACCGGTTCTCACTATAAATAGTGAGACACCGAGTGGAAAGGAGCACTGTTCCCGTTAACGACAAGCTAGTCGTACATGTACCATTAATTGTAAAATACACTTGTCTTATTTTACCCCCATCTCGACTTGACTTCTTCTTTTACTGTTGGGACTAACATCACAACAGTTTGGCGACGAGAGTATCGGAAACGAGTTCACTGAAAGAAAAAAATCACCTAAAGTGATTAATATACAAGATCTTCACGGGAAAACAGCTTCGTCATTGCAAACAGATTTTTGAATTTCAGAGTTAACAGCAAAGTAATTACTGCAAAAATTCAAAAAGACGCGAAAAATTATTCTCAATTATTAAGTTAATTGAATATACTGACACTTAAGTGTTCAAAAGAAAAAAAAAAAAACGTTGACTGCCTTCCCCAGATTTCGAGAAATCTGTTCAGGTAAGACTTTAAATTTTTTAAGTTCACTGACTCGTTAAGATAATTGTTTGAGCAAAATTCGCTTGACTATTTATTAGAGCAAAATTCGCTTGACTATTTATTAAACGGTCGGCTACCAAATTGGCCAAGGGAAAAGAAAAGGCAGACCAAGAAAAAAATATTCGCGTAAAGTCAGTGTGTTCTTAAACAAAAGACGTTTAAATAAGCAAGTCAGAATTTTTTTTAAAAAGTGGGGGGTTTTAAAAAAAAAAAAAAAAGATTCCGATAAAACTAGTCTTATTTATGCTTATAGCGACGAACTTTATTTTGCTGTGTGTAAGAACACAAATTGAAATAAAGAAATAAAAGCTGTGCTTTTTTTCTTTTTGTGTTGAACAGAATCATTGGTCGGACTGTTTTTTACATGCAGAAAAGGGAAAAAAAAGCTATTGGTTGGACTTTGTTTTTACGTGCAGAAAAGAAGAAAAAAAAAAAAAAAAAAAAAAGACTTTTTATTTAATTTCTATTTTCAAACAAAAGAACTGGAACTAAAACTGTATTAGTTGAACAACTAATTAAGCACGTTGAACGGAAAACTGAATTGTACAAGTGTAAAAGTAAGGATGGATACTGAATTCAAAGATTCTCTTCTTCAATTAGTTTAAATTCCAAACCGAACAACAATTAGAACTAGAAAGAAAACGAATTGAAAGTGAGGAGAAATTTAAAAGAGAGCTTTTGGACCAGCAAAAAGCCCAAAGAAAAATAAATGCTGAACAAAAAGAGCTTTGCGACCACACTGGAAGAAAAATTCCAAGAAAGACTGCTACAACAGCAGAGACACTTCGAAGAACTTTTGGTAAAAACACAGGAGGAACAGAGGAAAATTTTTAGAAGGCAACACAGTTATCGAAGCAAGCGAGAATCATAATGCATTCTCCCAGACGGCTGTGTGGAACGCTATTGAAAAATTTCAAATATAATCCAGAAGACGATGTCACTTTTGGAGCACTTCTATAGAAGATATGAGGATATTTTTGTATCGGACTGCCAGTACATGGACAGACTCTAAAAAAGTTAAGATTTTTGCTAAGAAAATTAGGGGTTGCCGAGCATACAAAGTTCGTGAATTTTATCCTTCCAAAAAAAAACCAGTGGTTAGTTGAACTTCCAAGAAACAGTTAACTTTACTAACAGAACTGTTTTCGACAAAAACTTCTCTTTTTCACAGGAGATATAAGGTGTATGAATGTCACTAGAAGAGAGGAAGACGACTACACTACGTATGCAAGTATAGTGAATAAGCATTGCGACGATTTCCAAACTTGAGGAATTATCATCAGATAATTTAAAATGTTTAATATTCGTGCAAGGTCTGGTCTTAAATAAAGACTCTGAAATCAGACGTCGTGTGTTAAATAACTTCGAAAGTGTACCGAAATCTAACACTTCAAAACCTAGGCAGAAGAACTGTGAACGTTTTGTTTGCGTTAAAACAGGACAGTCGTGACATAGAGGAAAGCGGAGTGTCGCACATTAAAAAGATCCATCAGAAGAAAAAATTGACTTCAACAAATAACCAGAGAAAAAAACATGGTAAAAATCTACCGGGACCGTGTTGGAGGTGTGGAGACAAACATTGGTATAATGAGTGTCCCTACAAATTTAAACAATGTTACAACTGCCACCAGAAGGGTCATATAAGGCATCATGTTGTAAAAGAAAATCTGGTAGAAGAAAGACATCCATTAAACTGACAAAAATTGAACCTGAGGAACAAAAATATCCGGAAATATGTAACAGGTCAAAATGTTTTAAAAAGAAAGTAAGACTTCAGCTTGATAGTGGGTCTGACATTTCCATCATTAATGTACAGACATGGAAGAAGCTTGGCCGACCCACTATGATCAAATCACAAAAAAACGGCGAGAAGTGTCAGTGGTGAGAAATAACCTTCGAGGGGAATTATTGACGAATATTTCTTTCCCAGAATAAGACCGAAAAGGCCAAAATCTTCGTCATGCGAAAAATTCCAAATAACCTCTTTGGAACTGATCTTGATCGAAAAGTTTAGACTATGGGATCTGCCTTTAAGTTCTTTTTGGCCAAAGAGGTTGAGGATTTCAAATGCGGAGGCAGAAAAACTCAGAGGGAATTAAAAGAAAATTTTCCAGACGTATTTTTCAGGGGGTCTAGGAAGGTGTACGAAAGCGGTTGCAAGATTTGAAGTCAATGTGAATGAACAGCCAGTGTTCAGAAAGAAAAGAAATGTTCCATACGCTGCTATACGGAGCAATAATAACGGTGAATAGAAAGACTCGAAAACATGGGTGTCATTTCAAAAATTTTGAGTGGAGTTTACCTACAGTTTATGTTAAGAAAAAAAGAAAATTAAAAATATCTTAACGTCAGACTTGTTTCTGGCACATTATAAAAGCGAAAAAAAAAAACGATAACAAAAAAACGGTATAAAGTTGGTGAAAAAAGTTTTTTTTTAAGATTCACAAAAACAATAGGACTTTCTGGGAGTCCGGCACTGTGGATAAACAAATAGGCAACATGGTCTATATGATTAAGGGACCAGATTTCGTGCCAAACGTCACACTAACCAAATCCCGGAAAAGATACTCGAACAGTGAGGTTGACCATATCACCCCGAAGAGGACATCATGGACACAAGTGTTTGAATCTTTCAGGTGCCCATACCAGAGGACTACTCCTGAGAATAGGAGATCAAAAAGAAAACGGGAAATCGACTGAGTTGATTATGGTGAACCCCAAACAAAAACGTTATTAATCCCCAGACGGATATTTTCAAAGGGGGGTGTTGTACCGGCCGTTCCTACAGTGGAGAACATGCACCGGTTCTCACTATAAATAGTGAGACACCGAGTGGATAAGGAGCACTGTTCCGTTGTTAACGACAAGCTAGTCGTACATGTACATTAATTGGTAAATACACTTGTCTTATTTTACCCCATCTCGACTTGACTTCTTTTTACTGTTGGACTAACATCACACAGTAAGTTAGTTAGTTAGTAAGCTAGATAGATAGATAGATATGAACAAACTTAGAATAGATAGATAGATAGATATGAACATATTGAGATAGATAGATAGATAGATAGATATGAAACATATTGAGATAGATAGATAGATAGATATGAACACATATTGAGATAGATAGATAGATAGATAGATATGAACAGATTGAGATAGATAGATAGATATGACCATACTGAGATAGAAAGATAGATAGATATGAACAGATTGAGATAGATTGATAGATAGATAGATAGATAGATATGGGCAGACTGTGATAGATAAATAGATAGATAGATAGATAGATACATACATACATACATACATACATACTGGTTAGTTAGTAAGTTAGTTAGAGATAGGCTGATACATGGATAGATAGATAGATAGATAGATAGATAGATAGATAGATAAACAGCAGTATGAGATACAGAGATTGGTAAATAATAGCAATATGAGATAGATAGATAGATAAATAGATAGATAGATAGATAGATACGAATAGACTGTGATAGACAAAGAAGGACATACTATTATAGATGGACAGATTGTGATAGATAGATAGATAGATAGATAGATAGATAGACGCCATTACTCTTCAGATGTGCAAATGCTCGCCATATTGTTTTTGTTTTTTGTTTTTTTATGATCATTCTTCATTTCTTTTTGAAATGTACGTTGTATTTTTTTCCATTTTCATCAACTTTTAAGTTTGTATCTTGACACATTACAGTCGTAATTCTTTTTTACCTTTAATATTGATCGGTGAGTTTAAACTGGAAAATCAAATACCTTATTTCACAAAAACGAATTAGGTTCGTTAGTAAAAGCCCTTTAAAAAATGGGAGTTCAATTTAGACCCTGTAAGACTTATTGAGATAGATAGATAGATAGATAGATGTGGAGAGATTGATATATTTGAATCAACTCAGATAGATAGATAGATAGATATATAGATACATACAAACATACATACCATGGACCGATATTTAACCTGGAATCTTGCGATTCCTAGGCACGTGCTCTACCGACTGAGCTAAACCGGTCCAGGTGGGGTCTTTTAAAATCTCATATCTCCGCAAATTCTTTGAATTGAGCACTTTTTGTGCCAATGTAATCTACACATCGAACTCGAACCAGAAAAAGACAATGAAATCGACATATTAAATTTACAAGAGAAAATATACTTTGCAAGACACTAAGCCAGGGACCCTGCCGATTGGGGGTTTTCGAATTCACCGACTTCACTTCTGCAGAGGGGTAAGACCACCCCAATTGGGCCACCTGATGGCCGTGGGTGGTGACTCGTGATGCTTAAGGATGGAATTCCCATGGCTCTTATTTAGGCTAGACGGGCGGTCAGAGAGGCCCCCTCTATCAATCGGCTGGTCATTTCAAGCCCTAGCACCTATATCATTGTCCCAACGCAATTGCCCTTTTATCATATATGTGCTAGAAGGCGGTTGCTGAGGGTCTTCATGTCCTGGGTATGACGTTAAACTCTAACTGATGCTGAGGTTCCAGTTTTGAAAGCCTGGAGAATGTGAAGAACCCCTTAATCACCATTGCTCCAAGGTCGACTCTGATCCAGTGGTAGTACCTGTTAGGGTCTCATTTATGGGTTAAATAGAAAAATAGAAAAGGGAGAAAATAGAAATCAAGAAAAATAGAAAAGAAGCGCGTAGTGTAATGGTTAAAGTCATGGGAAATGGACTCGTCACCCCGAGTTCAAATCCTGGATGTGGTAATTGCATTTCACTTTAGTGCTAATACCCTTGGGAAAAGTATTAATCCTACTCTTCCTCCAGCTATGGATAAATAGTAGGGCAGACTGGGCTCTTCAACCTTGGTTAGGCAGCCGGTCTAGGAGAAGGAAAACTCTGAATTCAAACCTGTCAAACTTCGCTTAAGAAATTAACCTGTGTGTCGCATCCTGCTCGTGCGGAGGGGTTGGTAAATATATAAATAGAAAATTTGTTTCCAAAAAAAAAATTGGTTTAAATAATATCATCTTTCAAAACATTTTAACGGCATTAAATGACTCATTGAGGTTGATATACCAAAAACAAAACAAAACAACAAACAAAACAAACAAAGTCTGGGGTGTTTTAAGCGCATGTCTCAGACAATTCTTCGAATTGACCTCTTTCTTCGGTAACATTGTGGAGAGTGGAGTGTAACAGATGATGATGATATGATGATGATGATGATGATACTAGAAGAGATGTTATTTTTTTGTTTAATTGCTGGATCAAAACAAGGAGTCTTGTAATATAATGATTCCTGTAATAGACAGCCATTATCTACACCAATTCAGCTCAGAGAGAAAAAAAAACATTGACAAAACGGATGATGATGATGATGATGATGATGATGATGATGCGAAGAAGAGATGTAATCTTATGTTTAATTGCTGAATCAAATCAAGGAGTCTGTAAAATAATGATTCCAGTAATAGACAGCCATCAGCTACACCAATACAGTCAGAGAGAATGAAACATTGGACCATATGACCTTTAGGCACCCCTTTTGCAATCTCGTTTCATAAGGACAATTTTTTTCATTTACACCGTCAAAATCCGGTTGTTTGTTAACAGATGATTTTTAGAGGGTTTTTTTTATTATAAAACTAACCCTAACACTAACCCCTAACCCTAACCCTAACCCCTAACCCTAACACTAACCCCTAACAAACAACCGGATTTTGACGGTGTAAATGAAAAAAATGTCCTTTATGAAACGAGATCGCAAAAAGGGTGTCTAAAGGTCATATGGTCCGAAACATTGAATTTTTTTAAAGTAAAGTCGTCGGGTGGCCTAATGTCGGTACCAGTCAATCAGCGAGGGAGTCTATCCCCTTTTCACTAGTGCTAGACCAAGGAGATTGTTTTTTTTGCGTCTGGGGTGGAGCGCCACACCTACCATCAGCTCTTTACTTTACCGCACATATCCCTGTGCTACTCATACTCTGGGTTGGCGAGGGCCGGTATCGAACTAAGAACCTTGCGGTTTCTAACCGAACACTCTACCGACTGAGCTAACCCGGAAAACATAAACACAAAATTAGAGAGAATAAATAGTATTGCAATCTACGCATCGAACTCTCTACCAGAGACGATACAAGGACCTGGAAAATAAATTTTTTTTTAAAAATGATGTGACATTTGAACACAACCACTATTCCAGTAGTAATAGGAACACTGGCATGATTAGAAATAATTGATAGACAAATTAAGAAAAATCACCAAAAAATGCGTCCGTATATGAAATAGAAAAGATCGTGATTATTAGCAATAATCTGATAATTAGAAACAAAGAAATTCTCCAGATCTAAAAGTCGCAATAATATTTCTAAGACAAAGATTTCTTTTATCTAAAAAAAGAAAAAGAATTAGAAATTATGTTGAACATGGAACAAGAAAACGGAATGAAGAAGAAGAAGAAGAAGAAAAGAGAAGAGAAGGCAAGAAGAAGAAGAAAGCAAGACAAAAGAAGAAGAAGAAGAAGAAGAAATTGAAAGAGAAGGCAAAGAAGAAGAAGAAGAAGAGAAAAGAAAGAAGAAGAAGAAGAGAAGAAATTGAGAAGGCAAAGAAGAAGAAGAAGAAGAAGAAGATTGAGAAGGCAAAGAAGAAGAAGAAAGAGAAGGAGAAGCAAAGAAGAAGAAGAAGAAGAAGCAAAAGAAAGAAGAAGAAGAAATTGAGAAGGCAAAGAAGAAGAGAAAGCAAAGAAGAAGAAGAGAAGGCAAAGAAGAAGAAGAAGAAGAAGAAGAAGAAGAAGAAGGCAAAGAAGAAGAAGAAAAGAAGAAGAAGAAGAAGGAAAGAAGAAGAAGAAGAAGAAGAAGAAGAAGAAGAAGAAGAAAGAAGAAAAGAAAGAAGAAGATGAAAGAAAGAAGAAGAAGAAGAAGGAAGAAGAAAGAAGAAGAAGAAGAAGAAGAAGAAGAATTGAGAAGGCAAAGAAGAAGAAGAAAGCAAAGAAGAAGGAGAAGAAGCAAAGAAGAAGAGAAGAAGAGAAGAAGAAGAAGAAGAAGAAAAGAAGAAGAGAAGAAGAAGAAGAAGAAATTGAGAGAAGGCAAAGAAGAAGAGAGCAAAGAAGAAGAAGAAAGCAAAGAAGAAGGAGAAGGCAAAGAAGAAGAAGAAGGCAAAGAAGAAGAAGAAGAAGAAGAAGAAGAAGAGAAGGCAAAGAAGAAGAAGAAGAAGAAGAAGCAAAGAAGAAGAGAGAAAAAGAAGAAGAAGAAATTGAGAAGGCAAAGAAGAAGAAGAAAGCAAAGAAGAAGAAGGCAAAGAAGAAGAAGAAAAGAAGAAGAAGAAGAAAGAAGAAGAAGAAGAAGAAATTGAGAAGGAAGAAGAAGAAGAAGAAGAGAAGGCAAAGAAAAGAAGAAGAAAGAAGAAGGCAAAGAAGAAAGAAGAAGAAGAAGAAGAAGAATTGAGAAGGCAAAGAAGAAGAAGAAGAAATTGAGAAGGCAAAGAAAGAAGAAGAAAGCAAAGAAGAAGAAGAAGAAATTGAGAAGGCAAAGAAGAAGAAGAAGAAGAAAGAGAAGGCAAAGAAGAAGAGAAAGCAAAGAAGGAGAAGAAGAAGAAGGCAAAGAAGAAGCAAGAAGAAGGCAAAGAAGAAGAAGAAGAAGAAGAAGAAGAAGGCAAAGAAGAAGGCAAAGAAGAAGAAGAAGAAGAAGAAGAAGGCAAAGAAGGCAAAGAAGAAAAAGAAGAAGGCAAAGAAGAAGAAGAAGAAGAAGAAGAAGAAGAAGAAGAAGAAGAAGAAGGCAAAAAAGAAGAAGAATGACACTAAGACCCTCAGCCACCGCCTTCTAGTACATATATGATAAAAATGGTTGGAGTGCCTGTCATAAGGACAATATGTTCGGGACAATCATATAAGTGCTAGGGCTTGACGTGAGCAGCCGATTGATAGGAGGGAGCCTCTCCGACCACCCATCTTGCCAAGTAAGGACCAAAGTGGTGTGTTTCATGTCATGGACTACTCGGAATCAACCGGTCTGTATCAGGTGGACAGTGAGGAATTCTATTCCCTTTTCTCAAGCGCTAGACTAGGAAAATTGTATTGCTAAGATGGGGGGCCACATCTACCGTAGCTCCCCAATTTCCCGCACAAAGTAGATTACCCATGTTGGGCGACTCGTGCGCTGAGTTGGTAGGATCCTTACAGCATTGTCGGCCATTATTAATTTTTGACTCGTATTATGATGAAGGGTAGTTTTTTTTTCTTCAGTCTTTATTTGAAAACATTTCTAGAATCCAAAAAGTGTTGTTTTCAGACGTTAAATATCATTAAAATAATATATATGATAAAAATAATTAATAATTTTGTATAGATAGATAGATAGATAGATAGATAGATAGATAGATATGAACAGACTTAGATAGATAGATAGATAGATAGATAGATAGATATGAACAGACTGAGATAGATAGATAGATAGATAGATAGATAGATAGATAGATATGAACAGACTGAGATAGATAGATAGATAGATAGATAGATAGATAGATAGATATGAGTAGACTGAAATAGATATATATGAGCAGACTGAGATAGATAGATAGATAGATAGATAGATAGATAGATATGAGCAGACTGAAATAAATATATATGAGCAGACTGAGATAGATAGATAGATAGATAGATAGATAGATAGATATGAGCAGACTGAGATAGATAGATAGATAGATAGATAGATAGATAGATAGATAGATATGAACAGACTGAGATAGATAGATAGATAGATAGATAGATAGATAGATAGATAGATATGAGCAGACTGAGATAGATAGATAGATAGATAGATAGATAGATAGATATGAGCAGACTGAAATAAATATATATGAGCAGACTGAGATAGATAGATAGATAGATAGATAGATATGAGCAGACTGAGATAGATAGATAGATAGATAGATAGATAGATAGATAGATAGATAGATAGATATGAGCAGACTGAAATAGATATATATGAGCAGACTGAGATAGATAGATAGATAGATAGATAGATAGATAGATAGATAGATAGATAGATAGATAGATATGAGTAGACTGAGATAGATAGATAGATAGATAGATATGAGCAGACTGGGATAGATAGATAGATAGATAGATAGATAGATATGAGCAGACTGAGATAGATAGATAGATAGATAGATAGATAGATATGAACAGACTGAGATAGATAGATAGATAGATAGATAGATAGATAGATGCGTGAGTTGTAATGGCGATATATTTGGCATGATTAAAGTGCTATAAAATGAGTACTTATGAGTTCAAGTCAAATAAAATGTTTTATCAACATTGTCAAATATTATTAATTTTTCACAGGTGAAAGCTAGTTTTTTTCTTTGGTCTTTATTTTTGAAAACATTTATAGAATCCAGAATGTTTTGTTTTCTTGCGTTCATTACTTCAGCTTTGATAATTAAAATCTTAGTAACATCAGAATTAATTAAATTAATTCTATAATTAAATTCTTAAGATTTTTCTAAATTTATTTATAATGTTTATTTGCTGAACAAATTTCGCAGCTTCAATATGCAAATTGCTGCTGGGGATGACATTTAGTTTCAAGATTTCGACCTTATTGATTCAAATAAATTCCAGTTCATAATTGCACAGGGATTGGGGAGTCCTCCGTGGCGTAGTGCTTAACGTGCTGGACTGCGACGTCGTAGTAAGCAATTTTGAACTCCTATCCAATTCTATACAGGGTAGTGCAAATTAGGTATAGATAGATAGATAGATAGATAGATATGAACGAGAGATAGATAGATAGATAGATAGATAGATAGATAGATAGATATGAACAGACTGAGATAGATAGATAGATAGATAGATAGATAGATAGATATGAGCAGACTGAAATAGATATATATGAGCAGACTGAGATAGATAGATAGATAGATAGATAGATAGATATGAGCAGACTGAGATAGATAGATAGATAGATAGATAGATAGATAGATATGAGAAGACTGAGATAGATAGATAGATAGATAGATAGATAGATAGATAGATAGATATGAGCAGACTGAGATAGATAGATAGATATATAGATATAAGCAGACTGAGATAGATAGATAGATAGATAGATAGATAGATAGATATGAACAGACTTTCGACCTTATTGATTCAAATAAATTCCAGTTCATAATTGCACAGGGATTGGGGAGTCCTCCGTGGCGTAGTGCTTAACGTGCTGGACTGCGACGTCGTAGTAAGCAATTTTGAACTCCTATACAATTCTATACAGGGTAGTGTAAATGTAGGTATACATTAGTAGATTTAACTCCTATGGACTTCTTTTTTTTTGGGGGGGGCACTGTAAAGGATAAGGTTTTCTCACGCAAGCCCCGCACTGTTGGTATGGGTGCTAGAAGGCGGTGGTTCCGCGTCTACATGTCCTGGGAATGACGTTAAACTCTATCTGATGGTGAGGTTCCAGATTTGGAGGCCTGGGGAATATGGAGCACCCCTTCATCACCATTGCTCCCTGGTCCACTCTGACCCAGAGTGGTAGTACCTGTTAGGGTCCCATCTATGGGTTAAATAGAAAAATGTATTTATAAAAAAATTGTATTATCCATTAAGAATTGATTTATTTAAAAACTTTATCGGCATTAAATGACCCACTGAGGTTGATATGCCGTAAAAAAACCCAAACCAAACCGCACTGTTGAAGATATGATTCAGTTCATTTTGGAGGCTTGTCATGAAATTGATGCTGATAAATACCTTTGTTCCAGAGTGTGCATGAGTGTATGTTCTTAATTACAGGTGTGTGTGAACTCTGAAGGCAATTTGAGTACCTGAGGGATTACAGCTTCTTACTACATGTGATTATCATTACATGTACTAGCAAATATATGCACACTTCGGGTGCAAGTATTTAGGTTTTGATGTATTAAAATTTTGTATCAAATTAGAAACTATTTAGAAAATGATAAACTGAGGGGGTGTAATCGAAAAATAGAATAGCTTTAAATCTAACTCTTCCATCATTTTTCATCACTCCCGTCTTTCATTTTTCCGAATTTATCTATTTAGTTAGATTATGAAGTTTTAATAAACTTACAGTTCTTTCCTCTTGTTTATGGATTTCTTTTATGATTTATCCCCGAGATTTTTGCTCATATTCATTAAGATAAGACCAAACAATAAGAAACCAATAATACTAAGCATATATTTATTAAAATCAAATTCTTAATATCAATATGCAAATTAGCCTTCTCGTTCACACTGTAAACCGCTATTTTGTTGAATATATAAGTATACTTGCATGTTATTAGTATGTAGAATAATCCAACAGTATTAATAAGGTATAACAATTTTATCAATAATTGAGGTTTAAATTTAAATAAAGATAAATTCATGGTGAATGTGACGTCAATAACTAAGGGAATTGTGACTTGAGTAGTGATTTGTTTCGGTTACAGACAAACACACAATCTCCATTATAATAAGATATGAAACATTTGTTTGTTTGTATAATAAATACAATGAGTAATGTATGTGTTTTCCCTTTTTTTATAACTGTATACCTACTTTTGCACCACTCTGTATATTAATACTCGTGTTCCTTATTGTGCCAGTCCCGGTCAGAGTGGATATGGTAGTAATGACCATGAAGAATCACTCCATATACCCTAGAAGAGAATCCCCCGTCGTGTAGGGGTTAGCGTGCTGAACTGCGACATGGTAGCAAGCGAGTTCGAACTCCAGTCGTGCTAGTACGTTCACCTTCGGAAAAATACGTTTGTGAAAGTTATGAACACCCTCATTCTCCCAGCTATAGGTAAAAATAATACCACTACTGTTCTTCGACAAGGCCGGAGATCCATAGCCTAGTGGTTAATGTGATAGACTGTGGCATGGTAGAAAGTCAATTCAAACTCTAATTGCGCTAATACGTTCACGCTCGGAAAAAACGTTAGTGAAAGCTATGAACACCTAATTCCCCCAGTTAAATAGTACCACTACTGTTCTTCTACAAGGCGGGAGGCCCATGGCGTAGTGGCTAACGTGATGGACTGTAACATGGTAGTAAGTGAGTTCAAACTCCAGTCGTGCTATTATGTTCACTTTCGAACTAATACCTTTGGGAAAGGTATGAACACTCCTCATCCCCAGCTATGGGTTAAATAGTACCATTACTGTTCTTCTACAAGTGGGAATGACCATTGCTGGATTGTGATATTGTTGTGAGTTTAAACTCCAATCATGCTATTACGTTCATTTTCGGACTTATACTCTTGTGAAAGTTATGATCACCCTCATTCCCCCAGCTATAGGTAAATATAGTACCACTCCTGTTCTTCGACAAGGCGGGTGACCCATGACGTAGTGGCTAATGTGATGGTCTGTGACAAGGTAGTAAGTTCAAATTCCAATCGCGCAAGTACGTTCACGCTCGAAAAAAAAACGTTTGTGAAAGTTATGAACACCTTCTTCTCACCAGTCCAATAGTACCACTACTGTTCTTCTACAAGGATCCCATTGGCACTAAATAACCCACAAAGATTGACATGCCATTAAACAAAGAAATCAAACAAAACCATCTCAGTATGTTCATATCAATCATCGTCTCCGTGGTGTAGTGGCTAACGTGCTGAAACAGACATCGTGGTAAGGGAGTTCGAACTCCAGTCGTGCTATTATGGTCACTTTCGAACTAATACCCTTGGGAAATGTATGAACCCCTCATCCCACAGCTATGGGTTAAATAGTGCCATGACATTGTAGTAAGCAAGTTTGAACTCCAGTCATGCTATTATGTTCACTTTCGAACTAATACTCGTGTGAAAGATATGAACACTCCTCACCCCAGCTATAGGTTAAATAGTACCACTACTGTTCTTCTACAAGGATGGTGTTGGCATTAAATAACTCATTAAGGTTCAAATGCCATTAACAAAAAGAAACCAAACCGAATCATCTCAGTCTATGATACGACTCTACTCAGATAGATAGATAGATAGATAGATAGATAGATAGATAGATATGACTCTAATGAGATAGATAGATATATAGATAGATATAACTCTAATGAGATAGATAGATAGATAGATAGATAGCTATGACTCTAATGATATATGAGCAGACTGAGATAGATAGATAGATATGAACAGACTGAGATAGATAGATAGATAAATAAAAATATAACATTATAAGCAGCAAAAAATTGCTGTCAGATTCTCTCTCTCTCTCTCTCTCTCTCTCTCTCTCTCTCTCTCTCTCTCTCTCTCTCTCTCTCTCTCTCTCTCTCTCTCACGTGGGTAACGTGCTGAACTGAGACATCGCATCAAGCGTTTTTCGAATCTCCGGTCACGATATAACGTTCACTTTAGGGCTTATACCATTTGGAAAGGTATGAAGCCACTCATCCTCAGCTATAGCATCACTACAAAGGATGGCTTTGGCATTAAATAACCCACGAATCTTGATATGCCATAAAACAAACAAAAATAATCCAAGTAATTAGTAATTTGCTTGAAGTATTGTTAAGTATGTTATTATATAATAATGATTGGAAGGCAATTACAATGCATATAAAATAAAAACAAAAAGATGTTTTTAGTCTTATCGATTTCAAAGTAAACTTTATCTTCAGAGACGGTTTTCATAAATGGACGCGTTTTTTGTGTCGTTATTTTTTTTTTTTTTTTTATGTTATAAACACGCGTCTCGTGGCGTTCTTTTTTTTAACACCACGTGGAAGGTCGTGATAGTCGTAATAGCCGTTGTTCATTCAATTTCAATTTTTTTTTAATAAAAATAATCCAAATTTTATGCGGAAGTCAGTTGAACAATTTTAGTTTTCATATGCATCATCTGAAACAAGTAAACACTCCCTTCTCTAAAATATCTATTTCGATTACAGTCTGTGTATTCTCTGAAATTAGAAAACAAGTTCATATACCTAGGTAGCTATATCTCATCTACAGAAAGTGGTGACAATATATACATTGGAAATGCATGGAAATCTTATCTATCTGATAAAATAAACTGGAAATTCTTGCAATCTGTATCCGTACTAATACTACTGTATAGCTACACTACTTTTACGAAATTCTTGTAGAAAAGGCTAGATGGGAACTAGACAACGATGTTGCATGTTGTTTTAAATAAATCCAAGAAGTATAACCCCACAAAATAGCAGATATATAACCACTTACCTTTTATCAGACAAACCATACAAGTGAAACCAATAAGACATGCTGGGCACTGCTAGAGAGGTAAAGACGAACTCATAAGTGACCTTCTCCTGTGGACTCCTTACGCATGAACACGCCAGTGTTGTGAAACCAGGAAACACCTACATAAAACAACTCTGTATCGGAACTGAGTGTCGTGGTGAGGACTTTCCAGGAGCGATGACCGATAGAGACAAGAGAACCGATTCTATCAGCACGACTTAATGATGATGATAATTCTAAGCACCACCACCCCAGCAGGACTCTGATTGCTCTCCAGCCAAATTACCCACCCGCCAATTAAAAAAAACACGATGATTAATTTAAATTATTCCTGTTCTCAATTTTATTCAAATTTTTTCAGTCAAAAGTCGATCATATATTTAGTTATTATGATTTAATTCAATTATAGATCAATTTTTCAAAAATGGAAACTTGAGTTCATTTTACAGTGGTACCTTGACATATGAGTTTAATTTGTTCCGCTCGTAACTAAATTTCCTCGTATATCAAATTAATTTTCCCCATTGAAATAAACTGGAATGCCGTTAATCTGTTCCAGTCTCCCAAAAACACTTTAATCTTTTTAAATGATATAATTCAATAATTAAAAATCAATCGATTTGTGGAACTCTTCACAGTTCTTCAGAAATGAGTACAAAAAGCATGCAAGGCCTGCCATATTTAAATATCACATAGATTCCTTTGGGATTTAATGCTTTTTCGAAAAATATTGTTTTGTAATTTAGTACTAATTGTAAAAAAAGAAACATCGTAGTCTTTTAGATAATTAAAAGATTTTAAAAGGTTTTAAAACTTTTTTTCTGGTTACGTTACGTTGGAAAATATTTTCTTTTAAATTTGGGTACTTGGGTATATTTAAATATCACACAGATTCCTTTGGAAAAATTTGGGATTTAATGCATTTTCGAAAAATATTGTTTTGTAATTTAGTACTAATTGTAAAAAAAAACAAAAAAAACATCGTAGTCTTTTGGATAATTAAAAGATTTAAAAAGGTTTCAAAACTTTTTTCTGGTTACGTTACGTTAGAAATTTTTTTTTTTTATTTAGGTAGTTGAGTATAATAAATATTCAATTTTTTAAATAATCTTAACTCACAAAAATATAATAGAATAAAGTGTTATAAATTATGTTTTAATGTTTTTGTTCTTTTATAAATAATATTTTTCTTTGGCGTAATAAATTTGAAAACTTAATTTTTTTTGGTGCATTTAATTTTTGTTAGTAAACTTGTTAATATAGGTTCATCTAAAGTTCACTCATACTTCAAATTTTATATTTCAAATCTTTTTATCTGCATTCTTATTTAGTTTCATTAGCCTTGCTTATCTTATATATTTTATTACATTAAAATTTAATACTTGTATGCGGACGGTGCATATATTTGCTAGTGAAGTTAATGAATATTATTTCTACCAATTTATTAATACACATGAAATTACTGATCCTTTTTTAAACAAATCATATATATATATATATATATATATATATATATATATATGTAATATAAAGATTTTGAAGGCAATTTACAATGCAATATGTGTTGAATTTATTTAACTTTTTTTTTTTTTTTTGAAAACTAAATATTTTCGGAAGTAAAATTCCATCTTCAGAGTTATTGAAAGTACTAGGTGATTTTTTTATAGTACTATAAAGAAACAAACTTTATATATATATATATATATATATATATATATATATATATATATATATAAAAAAAATGAGTATCCAATAAGAATGAATTTATTTAAAAACTTAGTCGGTATTAAATGACCCACTGCGGTTGATATACCGTAAAACAAAACAAAACTAACCTAGTGATAGCTCGTAACTCGAAACACTCGTAAGTTGAAGTACTCAGAAGTCAAGGTACGACTATTTTTCTTCGGTGTAATAAATTTGGAAAATTAAATGTTTTAGTGAACTTATTAACATAAACGTATCTGAAGCTCGTTCGTGTCTGAAATTCTAGCTCACAACACAATGCACAAAACCGACCAAGTTACAGCTCGTAACTCGGAAAACTCGTATGTTGAGACACTCGTAAATCAAAGTGCTGCTGTATTTTTCAGCTTTTTTCATCAGCGTTTATCTTTTTCGATGGAAATTGGTATCGGTAGACGTTGAACAGTTTTCTCAGCCGTTTCACTTTCGTTTTTTCGTCTTCTCCTGGAAATAGAACAAGAAAATGGAGAAATAGTATCTGGTCATTCAGGTTTGGTTTGTTTGATTTGTTGAATTTTACGGCATGCCAACCCTTTTTGGGTTATTTTATGCCGAAGACGTGTTGTTCTATCCATGCTTGATGGGTATTCAAAACATTTATTTAAACTTAATTTTTTAACACATTTTTTACAAGTTCGTGATCAAATTTCTGATATCAGTACTTAATCGATCATTACATGACTTTTCGTGTTTCATGTAATTTGATATCTTAAAAAAAGTGAAAAATCGACTTACCGTATTCTACTGCCCAGCCTAAATAACAAATGGATCTGAGAATTTTTAAGTTGTTACATAATCAATAGGTAGCCTATTAATCATGTACTATAGTTATTGCTAATTCAAACTAAATTCAAACTAACGCTGTGGAAAAACACAGGAAAAATGATTGATAGATTTGACTTGCGTTTGACCTCCTCTTCCGGTTCGCCAACGCAAATGTGAGAAAGAGTTTAGGAAAGTCAGATTTTAGTTAGGCGCTGAACAGGTGGGCAATGGCGACCTGTCCGTTGAAACTAATTCTTGCACGCATGTCCGTTGTTATGGATCTTATAAAATAAGAAAGACCTCTAAGAAAAAAAAAACTTAAGTCTTGGGTTCGTTTAATAAAAAAACAAACAAACGGCCAAGACACAGAAGACTTCACAGAATAACATCTTCCAGAGATAGAACCAGCTAAGAAGTCATCCACCAGGTCATGAGCAGATATAGCAGATATAGCAAGATAGAAGAAAACAGATAGACGAAGCAATCTACTCAGAACTATGGAAGAAGTGGTGTAATGGTTACCGACGTAGGAAATGGACACAACGAGACGAGTTCAAATCATGGACGAGGCTGTTTGCATTTCACATAACGCTAATACCTTTGGGAAAGGTATGAATCTAACTATTCAATTATGGGTAAACTGGACTCGTTAACCTTGGTTAGGCTACCAGTCTAGGTGAAAGAAATAGCGATTAGAGTCGTAGGAAATGGATTCGTCGACCCGAGTTCAAATTCTGGACAAAGCTGTTTGCATTTCACATTGTACTAATACCCCTGGGAAAGGTATGAATCCATATATTCTCCCTAAAAGCTATGGGTAAATAGCAGGGCAGACTGGGCTCTTTAACCAGTCTATGGGAGATAAATCTTTTATTTAAAACCTGTTAAACTCCGCATAAAAAATTGACATTGTGTCGCATCCTGCTCGTGCAGAGGGGTTGGTATATATATATATATATATATATATATATATATATATATATATGCATAAAACACGAAGAGATTGGGGGGTATTAAGATTTGTATGTTTTCTTTCGATTTCTCTGTTCATTTCCCGCCATGTTCCAGTTTAATGGTCAGTCCCTCCTCGCGGAATTTTGTCTCTTTGGGCTTGTCAGACGGTTGTTGAGTAATTATTATAGTCTGAATTGTGATGAATGAATAAAAAAGAAATTGTTCTGAGGCTAGAAGAAGAAGAAGAAGAAGAAGAAGAAGAAGAAGAAGAAGAAGAAGAAGAAGAAGAAGAAGAAGAAGAAGAAGATAGAAGAAGAAGAAGAAGAAGAAGAAGAAGAAGAAGAAGAAGAAGAAGGCAAAGAAGAAAGAAGAAGAAGAAGAAGAAGAAGAAGAAGAAGAAGAAGAAGAAGAAGAAGAAGAAGAAGAAGAAGAAGAAGAAGAAGAAGAAGGAAAGAAGAAGAAGAAGAAAGAAGAAAGAAGAAAAGAAGAAGAAGAAGAAGAAGAAGAAGAAGAAAGAAGAAGAAAAGAGAAGAAAGAAGAAGAAGAAGAAGAAGAAGAAGAAGAAGAAGAGAAGAAGGCAAAGAAGAAGAAGAAGAAAAGAAGAAGAAGAAGAAGAAGAAGAAGAATTCATATGAAATTGCCTTTCGATTATACATTCATATTTCAATGTTTTTGACAGCCGACGTCAGTGTTCTTACTGAAAGGATAGATATTAAGTCTACATTGGCTGCCATGTTCTTTTCATACACATGCGTGAATATTTTACGCGCCAATTTGGACAGGGCGGGAAAGCATAGTCTGACTTGGGCGAATGTAAAGAGTTTTTTAAAACATAATAAAACTATCCGCGCCGTCCTGTCAGGGTGGGGCTTAGAATACGCTGACTTTATCTCCTACAGGGGGTTATGAACCCCACAGTAAGGGTGTCCTGGTATGACACTATACTAAATATGAGGATGAGGCCCCATTTCTGGCGTAGGGTCAAGTTATATTGAAAGTTCCCGCTAGTTCACCGAAGTTAAGCAGCAATGAGGCTGTTTAATGCTTAGATGGGTGACCCTTGAAGCAAGAGCTGTTACTGTAAACAACATATATCAAAATGACTTCGGCACCTCATGTAATGTAATGGTTATCAAGCTAGATTTGCAGACCATTGTGAGTTCGATTCTCATTGGACGCTCCATACTTCTGACTGTATGCCACATCTAAGCTAAGCTTAGTAAAAAAAAGGGTACCTTACGTGATGTAATGGTTAGCAAGCTAGATTTGTAGACCATTGTTAATGAGTTCAATTCCCATTGGGTGCCCCATACTTCTGGCCGTGTGCCACATCAAAGCTGTGCTTAGTAAACAACAACGTCAAAATTACTTAATTCGGCATCAAATAACCCGAAAAGGGTTGATGTGCCGTAAAACAACCAACCAACCAACCAACCCCATTTCTGGAGATCTGTAAAAGTGTGGAGAATCCCTTTATCAACATTACTCCCAGATCCACTCTAACTCAGAATGGTAACATCTGTTAGTGTTACATAATTTATGTGGTAGCATAAATTATTGACAAAACCTGTAGCTGACAGATCAGCCTGTGGAAAAATACCATAACTGTTGGTAACCCTATCTAACCTCTAGAGAACACGTCACGAGAAACACGTGACTAGATTTAGATTTCAGTTTTTCAACCAGACGTCGGGACAGAGAGGATGCTTATTTCTATGCTGAGGTTGTTAACTCACCGCGCGAGAACATGGGAGAAAAAAATCTTGATCAAGAAAAGAAAAGTCTTGTGAATTGATTAATTGCATGACGAAAGAAGCACCTTAGTTAAAGACAGAAACATGGCGGCCAAAGAATTAAAGGAAACAGCCAGACAAAAAGTTAGCAGACAAACAAGTCTCAGCTCTCTCTCTCTCTCTCTCTCTCTCTCTCTCTCTCTCTCTCTCTCTCTCTCTCTCTCTCTCTCTATCACCCGAAACTCCTCTCTCATGTATACCCCGATGTTCGATGATAGGGTATATAACATTAGATATCTATAGATTAAATAGATTAGAAAATGGGTTTTTAAAAATGTGTTTTAAAAAATCAGTTTAAAAAGAATTGAATACCGACAATAATGAATAAAACCAAAACGTCTTTGGCATCAAATAGGGTTCCAAACCAAATCCATTATTTAATCATTGGTAAAAAAAAATGCACACAAATTTTCATAAATTAAATAAAACCTTACCATCAGTTTCTTGGTTCGTCTCCTCCTCGTCCTAATTACCATCTTCATCCGGGTTTTGAGAATCATACAGGGCTTTTCGCTTTTGCAATACAAAACGAAGTTCATTGGCGCATACCTCATACTGAAAAGGCAAAACGCATTAAACGTATTTATAAAAATTGAATTCTTGATACACATTTACTAAACAAACAAATGGGTTATTTCATGTCAAATCACCAGTAACTATCTTTTTGGTATAAATAATGTTCAATATATGTGAAATAATATTAGAAAAAAATTGTGCCACATCGGGATATTGATCTTGCTATGAAAAAATCAGAAATCACCAATAACTTAAAATTGGTTAACTTTCAGACTTTGCAATAGCATTTTTGATTCCTTGGGTTAAAAAGGCTTTTATAAACTAATTTTTAGAAGTAGGAAGCTAGAACTCATTTTATAGACAAAAATAGATTACAAAATGTCACCATTTTTCGCGAACCCCACCAAATTTGGAAGCTAAAAATCAACACAACTCCGTCAATTTTTGGAATTGGAATCTCAAATTTTGTGGAATGTCTAACTTTAGCTCAATCCACACCTGTACAAAAATTTCAGAAAAATTGAAGTGGTGGGTGACAATTTTACTTTTCTTGATGATTTGACATGGAATTGCCCAAATATATTCACGAATTATTAAACAACAGAAAAATTCAATATTTCTGATATAATTAATAAGTTACATCATTGCTACTTGTACGCTGTACAACTTGAACCCTAACGAAGCGCCTGGAAATAAGCTAGATGGGAGCTGCTCAAGAATGTTGCAAGACGCGGAAACAACACCTCACGAGAAAACAGCTGCACAGACACTTGCCTCTTGACACAAACCATCCGTGTGAGGCGAACAAGACACGCTGGACACTGCTGAAGAAGCAAGGATGAACTCATAAGAACGTTCTTCTGAGGAAGCCATTACATGAACACGCCAGAGTAGGTCGACCAGCAAAGATGTACATAGACCAACTTTGCGCGGATACTGTTAGACAAATAAAAGATCTAATTTTTGGTATCAGTATTCAGTATACTAACACACAACTTTCGCATAGATGGACAATTTGATGTTTTAAAAAAGGGAAAAATTGACCTAGGTTATAAATGTTATAACCCCCTCATCTACATTATTATGAGTTAGATCAATGGTTCTCAACCTTTTTTTACCCATGGACCCCTTTTAACCCTATTTTACTCTGGTGGACCCCCATAGCCATTCCATGTTTAAAAATCCCATTGTAATTTTATAGTTAAATACATTTTGCTGGCCTAGGTCCCCAAAAATTTGATATGGTCCCCAGTTTGAAAACCACTGCGTTAGATGGACAATTTGATATTTTAAAAAAGTGAAAAATCGACCTACCCTACTGCACAAACCCCAGTCCACTCTTTTGGCAGTCCCTTCGTTGGTCCAGTGGTTCGAACTCCAGTCGTGTTATTACGTTCACTTTCGATCTAATACCCTTGGAAATATTATGACCCCCCCCCTCATCTACCTTATTATGAGTTAGATATGAGCACAGCTGTTTTTATACAAGGATGGCTTTGGTATTAAATAACCCATGAAGTTTGATCCCTTTTTAGTAGAATATAGTCAGGGCTTGCATAGTCTTGGAGCAAGCTAGTTATATAGACTGTTTCTATCGTAGTGAGTTCGATTATCATTGAGCGGTCTAATACTTGAGTCTACTCTAGTGTTCATACCTACCCCTATGGTGGTTGGTTTTAAGGCCAGCAGGCTGGCCAAACGATGTCCTTGCTCTTGACCAAGCATCTTCTCTAGTTCCATCGGTTTCAAACCTAGAAGAGCCTCACCGTTGTGACGAAACAACATTCCACGAGTTCTGTGGAAACAAAAAATACAAGGTCATAAGTTTCATCCCAAAATCTATGGAAAACTGGAAAGTAGAATTAACAGCAGGAGGACAATTCCTAACAGATGGGAAAATTCCAAAGAGGCATTTTCCAAGGAGATTCATTATCACCATTACTATTTGTTATTGCAGTGGTAATAGTGAATCTAGTTGTTACTAACAGTGATGCCACTCAATTATTTACTTAGAATGTACAATTTACAAAATCACAAGAAAAAATAAAACAACTTATGTACATGGATGATATCAAGATCTTTGCCAAAAACGAAAAAGAACTGAAAATTGAGAGTACTATCAATGAAAAGTATATATATATATATATATATATATATATATATATATATATATGTGTGTGTGTGTGTGTGTGTGTGTGTGTGTGTGTGTGTGATTTGAGCAGCATTCTTTCATTTATACATGTAGAATTAAACAAAAGACACATCTGTTTAACAATTATTTTTGATCTTTTGAGTTTTCTGCCAACTTTTTAATATTTGGGTGGAATTCGTGATAAGTCCACCAAACATTAAAAAGTTGGCCAGAAAACTCAAAAGATCAAAAATAAAATTGTTTAACAGAGATGTGTGTCTTTGTTTAATTATATATATATATATATATATATATATATATATATATATATATAGTGTGTGTGTGTGTGTGTGTGTGTGTGTGTGTACAGAAATTGCCTACTCGAGTTTCATCATCTGGACGTTCAGGGTTAAATCTACTGAATTAATCGAGATATTGATTATTGATTGCTAACTGCGGGAGTTCATGTTTCAAGCTCCTTATGGTGAAACTCGAGTAGGTTATTTCTGTACACATTATATAATAAATCCGCTCTACTAACGTATTGAGCACTTTATATTTGTTATAACGCTGACTTATCCAGGTAAAACTTGTACCAACCAAATACTAGGATCAACCCTATATTTTCACCGGTAAGTCAATCCTTCATATATATATATATATATATATATATATATATATATATATATATGAAGTAAAATTAGGAATGAAAGAATAAAGCTCAGACAAAAATGTGTGGTATATTTCGCTGGAGGTTTGACCTCAGCTTCTTCTGCTTTTATTGAATTAATTCAAAAAAGCAGAAGAAGCTGAGGTCAAACCTCCAGCGAAATATACCACACATTTTTGTCTGAGTTTTGTTCTTTCATTCCTTATTTTACCTCATTCTGTCGGATTCATTCCAACCCCCTTTCCTCATATATATATATATATATATATAATTGAACATAGATAAGTCTTTGTATAAAATAACCCAAGACGGGTTGACATACCGCTAAAAATGCTACTTTATTTTACTTACTGTTGACTTATTATTGAGATCTGTTCGCTAAACATGAAACCACGATTGGGCATCCTCTTTACCGAAACCGTTCGCCAAGGGTAGGATGTGACGCAAGTTTGCAAGTATAAGACATCCAGTGAGTATTGAACTCGCTATTCAGTAGTAATGAATATATGATACTAGTTTGCAAATCATTACAACCTGATATACCTCTCTTCTGAAGAGTAAGAGAATTGAGAACGTGAAGAATAGGTAGCCCAATTTGTCGAAAAGTCTTTTAAGTTTTTTACCCCGTTTGAAAAAAATTACCAAAAATTTTACGGAATTATCCGATTTTAATGAAATGTTCAGTGATGATTTATCAATAAATGAATTATATAATGCATCAGTTATTTTATTTCAAAACTTTCTGATTTTTCCAGGTCGTTTAACTTTGACCCCCCCCCCCGCTCATTTTGGGGGCGCAAAATATCGGTGGGGTTATATGTGATTGATACTTTTCTGCATAAATAAAAAGACAAAAGACCGAAGGTGTGATTTGAAGAAAAAATTCACATCCGATCAAAAGATGTTTTTCAGAGATGCTTAGACTAATGGGTAACATCCTGTAATATATTTATTGTTATATACAGGACGTTTCGGCTGTTGTGCCCGTTAGTTTTCTTCAGTTTTTTCTTATCAAACTCGAGAAGCTTCTTGTCGTCGAAATTGGGAACCATCATGTCGCAATCGGGAGCCTTCACGGAACTGAACTCTTTATTTAATCCATTGTAGTAGATTTCTTTACGTTAACCATGACTGAGTACAAGTGTTAAACTATGTTAATTATGTTAACATATTATGATTTACGTTAGATGACCCCAATTGACCCCTAGAGAGGCGCGAATCTCGCGCGCCATGGGAAAAACGTAACGTTAGATTTAGTTTTCAACCTGACGTTGAGCAGATAGGATGCCTATCTCTTTGCTGGGGTTGTTGACTCTCAATGCGAAGAACATGGGCAAGAAAAATAAATCTTGATCAGGAACAAAAAGTCTTGTGAGTTGATTAATTGCATGACTAAAAACTAGCCCTTAGAAGAGACTAGACAACATGATGGCCAAAAGAAAGAAGAGGAGAAACATGGCGACTAGACGTAGCAAGAAGAGATGAAGAACAAGTAAGTCTCTACTATACTCTGTGTGTGTATGTGTGTGTGTGTCTCTCTCTCTCTCTCTCTCTCTCTCTCTCTCTCTCTCTCTCTACCACCCGAGTATCCTCTCTCATGTATATACCCGATGTATAATGTACGATGTTGGATATATATATATATATATATATATATATATATATAATTATATATTATATTATAGTGTACAATACATTTTAGGTGCAATTGCTACCATTGGTTTCTAGGCAGTATTCTTGATACAAGAATACTGTCTAGAAACCAATGGTAGCAATTGCATCTTAAATGTATTGTACACTATAATATTATATATATATATATATATATATATAGAGAGAGAGAGAGAGAGAGAGAGAGAGAGGAGGGAGAGAGAGGGCAGAGAGAGAGGGAGAGAGAAAGGGGGAGAGAGAAGAGAGAGAGATTCTATTTGACGTCCACTCTTACGCTATAAAGACAAATTGAAGGACAATTTGAAACGCCTTAATATTAACCTGAGTGCTTGGGAAAACCGAGCATCAAATCGAAAGAATGACGTAAGACATGTTTCCTTAGATTAAAGAGCTTTGAAGAAAATAGATTGAAACATCGAGATCAGTTCCGCCTAACTTTAAATCAAAAATATCTGACTACCGCTTTCCAACATTTCATCTGTCAGTGTGGCTTCATAGCTCGCAGCAAAGCTGGGCTGCTATCACAATCAAGGAAACACAAAAGGTCTTCTTAATAGCATACACAACATGAGAGGAAACGAATCACTCACTGGTGACCCTTATCTATGGTTCACGATAGGAGAGTCCACCATATATATATATATATATATATATATATATATATAATATATATATATATTATATATACAGGGGGTACAAAAGTAGGTATACAACAGTATCATACAGATGAAATTATTAGCATATTATCTTAAGTGTCTTCATTTTGTAAAATTTTTGTGTCATTAGCCATATTTAATTGTGACTAATAATTAACTTGTTATTAATAATAATTAATGTTATTACAAGTATATGTAACATTGTTTGTTTAATGAATGCAATGAGTATTGTATGTTTTTTATAACTGTATATCTACTTTTGCACCCCCTATATATATATATATATATATATATATATATATATATATATATATATATATAAAATGTTGTTCTGGTTCCAACGGGAGAAAATTCAATATTTTATATAAAAAAAAAAGAAGGTCAGCAAAATGTATTTTGTTCTCAGCTGAGACGTTTAAAATAAAAAGAACACCACGAGACGCGTGTTTATAACATTAAAAAAATAGCGACCCCCAAAAAAAGCACGTCCATTTCCGAAAATCGTCTCTGAAGATAAAGTTTTACTTTGAAATCGATAAGACAAAAAATAACATCTTTTTGTTTTTATTTTTTACTTGCATTGTAATTGCTTTCAAATTAATACATTATAACATACTTAACAATGCTTCAAGCAAATTACCAATTACTTTTATATATATATATTATATATATATATATATATATATATATATATATATATATATATATATATATATATATAGTAAATACACAAGTGATGTGTTTATGATATGGCTTTTTCTGATGAGGCCTAATAGGCCGAAATGTAAATACAGAGATTGATTTTTCTCGATTTGCTTAGCCTTACATTTAAAAAATAGGTATGCCCGCCTAATTGATTATTAATTAATTAACTTTCAAAATTCGGTACGACTTCAATTAAGCACATATTCTCCCATATATATATATATATATATATTTCAAATTTTGAACAGATTGATAAACAAGGACTATCACAGTCTTCCTTATTATTCTGTGATATATTTTTTTTACTCTTCCTTAATATCAACAAAAACCCTGAAGAAGATCCACTTAACAGATCGAAACACTGCAGTGTCGGCTAAGAAACTTACCACTGATTTTATTTAAACCTGTGTTGTTTTTTTCAAATTCTCACTATACTATACATATATATATATATATATATATATATATATATATATATCTTATTATAATGGAGATTGTAGTTTGTCTGTCTGTAACCGAAACTATATTACTATACAAGTCACAATTCCCTTTGTTATTTACATCACATTCTCCATGATTTTATTCTTATTTAAACCTCAATTATTAATAAAATTGTTTTACATTACTAATACTGTTGACCATATCTACATGCTAATAACATGCAATTGTATTTATATATACAACAAAATAGCAGTTTACAGTGTGAACGGGAAGACTAATTTGCATATTGATCTTAAAAATTTGATTGTAATAAATATGTGCTTAGTATTATTGATTTCTAATTGTTTGGTTTTATCTTATTGAATATGAACAAAAATCTCGGCGATAAATCTTAAAAGAAATCTCTGAACAAGAAGAAATAACTGTAATATTATTCTTTACTTCCTATTTTAACTAAATAGTTAAATTAGGAAAATTTACCAATGAAAGAGGGTAATGGAAAATGATGGAAGAGTTAGTTTCAAAGTTGTTCTATTTTCAATCATACCCCCTCTGTTCCAAATCTTTTTATCTGTATTCTTATTCAGTTTCATTAGCCTTTCTAATTTAATATGATATTTTATTATATTAAAACTTAAATACTTGCACCCGGAGGGTGCATATATATGCTAGTATATATATATATATATATATATATATATATATATATATATATATATATATATGCCAAAGAGACTATTTCGAAGGAAATTGATGTTTCATTCATTGTTGAATTCTGTCTTGTTATGAGATTTTTTTTATCAGTAAAGTTTTTAGAGGAAATGTCTAATTTTGTATAGCGAGAATAATCTGTCGTTGAGTGTCAGCCGAATGTTTGTTTGTTTTTGGCGGGGGGGGGGGTATTATTGGGGGGGGCTTTTTTGTTTTTGTTTGTTTTCTTTTGTTTTCGTTTCTTTTGGGTTTTTTTTTTCTTTTTTTTAAGATTAGGGAAAAGATTTTTGATAAAACGCTTCTAGATACAAAACTATTTGAAGCAAATAATAATTATTTTGTTTCTTTCGATGGCTCTTGTGGGGGAAGAACGATAAAAAAAATTAATAATTATTTTTAGAGAAATGTTTACGTTTATTTTCACAAGACTTTCTTGTTTGGTCGGTAGGTGGCGCTTTCGTTTATCTAACTTTAAACTATGCAAATTTATTTTTAAAAGTTCTGATAAAGACAAGACAATTGAAAAAAAATAATAGAACTTCTCTTTTCTTTCAACCACCCTGTCGACTGGGGCTGTAGAATACTACCGAGGAGCAAGAATCCCCACCCCCGCCTGTAATGCCTGGGATGGTTGTATCGGGTAAGTCATCTGTGAACCGGATACTAAGTTGTATAACGAATGTATTTTCAATCAAAGTCAGATGCCGAGGTTTCATTACCAACTCAACCTCCGTATTCTGGACTAAACTTGAACTTTCTCCATCAGACAAGAGGAAAAAAACATTAAAAAAAGATCCAAGATAAGACTTTAACTACATTAGCACTACCCACTCTCCCGTCGCCTTACATACCCTCTTTACTAGTGCCATAAAATAACATTTAATTACAAAACACCTAGATAAATTCACCTCCCCTGGCATTAGGAAAAATTCTCACCAAAAACACCAAAATCATTTATAAATATAACAATAAGAAATGCTTACAAATTCTTGAGGCAATATGCATAAAAAAATTTTTAAAAAACTAACATTAATAAAATTGCATGAAACGTCAGTCATAATATATTAGCTATCTTTAATAACTAATACACTAAACACACAACCCTCTAAAAATAATAGACTCTTCTAATTTAAAAACAAAATAGATAAAAGAACTAAAAAATGAACTAACACCAAATCATATACCCTCCCCCTGATGACGACTGAAGATGCAGTCGAAAGCGCTCGAGCAGATAGTATGGGTAGAATCCTATTCATTAACAACTCAACCTCCGTATTCTGGACTAAACTTGAACTTTCTCCAAAAGGAAAAAACATTAAAAAAAGTTCCAAGAAAAGACTTTAACTACATTAGCATGGACATGGCAATTCCAGAGAGTAACAACGATCCAACTAAGTTTGGTGTCACTGTGAGATACTGTTGGGGCACTCTGGTTTAGTGGTGATGATGCTTTGTCCCCGAAACCATGCCTGAACCAAGAATCATCATATGATGAAAGCTTTGTTGTAAGCAATGATGCTGGGCAACAGCAGTCATTGTATGAATTTAGAGGGAGAGATGGGAAATATATATATATATATATATATATATATATATATATATATATATATTAGTTCATCGGAGATAGATTTAATGTTTGCCTAAGACTATCATCTCTTCGGTGCCATGAAAGAGGTTTTGCGAGGCAAACATTATTCCGGTGACGAGTAAGTGAAATCTGTAGTGAAGAAGTGGCTCAAAGAACAGTCAACAGAATTTTACGGGCAGGAATACATTCTCTCATTTGAAGGTGAATATTGCTATTGAGAGAAACGGTGACTATGTGGAGAAGTAGGGATGTGATTCACAGAGAACCAGCTTCATTTTGATGTATGTACATGTTCCTGTGTTGATAATTATACCTGTCCTAAATAAAATGGCATTACTTTTTGAGTCACCTATGTGGAAAAGTAGTGATGTGATCCACAGAAGACCAGCTTCATTTTGATGTATGATACATGTTCTGTGTTGGTAAGTATACCTGTCCTAAATAAAATGGCATTACTTTTGAGTCACCTATGTGGAAAAGTAGGGATTGGTCCACAGAAGACCAACTTCATTTTGATGTATGATACATGTTTCTGTGTTGGTAATTATACCTGTCCTAAATAAAATGGCATTACTTTTGAGTCACCTATGTGGAGAAGTAGGGATGTAATCCACAGGGCAGCAGCTTCATTTTGATGTATGTACATGTTTCTGTGTTGGTAATTATACCTGTCCTAAATAAAATCGCATTACTTTTTGAGTCACCAATGTGAAGAAGTAGGGATGTGATCCACAGAGGACCAGCTTCATTTTGATGTATGATACATATTCCTGTGTTGGTAATCATACCTGTCCTAAATAAAATGGCATAACTTTTTGAGTCACCTATGTGGAGAAGTAGGGATGTGATCCACAGGGCAGCAGCTTCATTTTGATGTATGTTACATGTTCCTGTGTTGGTAATTATAACTGTCCTATATAAATGGCATTACTTTTTGACTACACACGTATATATCGTTCGGGAATTTGTCGGTAGAATATTGATGTGAACTTTTCCGAATGTTCACAAAAGTTCATGCGTGGGCCGAATGAATAGAAGCAATAGCCTGAGTGTCTGCTGTTCACGCCAGAAGGAATCGAGGACCTAAGAATTAATGGTATCGATGCCACTCTACCTGGTTACTTTCTCGAAGATAGAAATTCCGAACTAATCCTGAACGAGTGATTATCTGAAAGAATTCTCTCTCTTGACCCTTCTTCTCCCATATCTTCTCTCCTGATACTCTCCTCAGGTATCGGTTAGATAGTACCACTACGGTTGTTTTTTTTCTACAAGGGTGGCTTTGGCATTAAATAGCCCACGAAGTTTGATATGACATTAAAGAAAGAAACTAAACCAAATCAAAATCATCCTCTCTCTCTCTCTCTCTCTATATATATATATATATATATATATATATATATATATCTCACACATATCCTCCACAATGTCCTATCCATCTCCCCTCTCTTTCTCCTCCCTCACATCATCATCTCTCTTCTCCCCATCTTTCTCCTCTCTCCTCTCCCTCAATATTCTCTTCCTCTGTTTCTTCCCCCTCCGACTCCTCTCTCTCTCTCTCTCTCTCTCTCTCTCTCTCTCTCTCTCTCTCACACACACACACACACACACACACACACACATTCTTCTCAATTTCCTCCAACTATCTCCACTATCTCTTCCCCTTACATCTCTCTTTTTCCTTTTTCTCATACAGCTCTCTCACCCCCTATTCTTATATCTCACCCTCTCTGTCTCTCTGTCTGTCTGTCTGTCTCTCTCTCTCTCTCTCTCTCTCTCTCTCTCTCTCTCTCTCTCTCTCTCTCTCTATGTGCTTCTCTTCTTTCTTTCTTTCTTCTTTCATTTCATCCAGTTCTCTCATCGCTTCTGTCCCCCTCCTTCCTCTCTCTCTCTCTATCCTCCTGTCTTATATCTCTTCACATCCCACCCCCCCCCCTCTCTCTCTCTCTCTCTCTCTCTCTCTCTCTCTCTCTCTCTCTCTCTCTCTCTCTCTCTTGTTATCATATCTGCTCATTATCTATCGTTTTTATGATCCATAACGCGCACTGCTTCTGTCTCGAATATACACGATAATAATAATGATT
>CM042172.1:36420038-36442538 GCA_023376005.1 Doryteuthis pealeii | reverse complement strand
CACTTACTAGACATATAATCGTATTGATTTGATAATTTCTCATCTTAGACACTTAGAAACGTTAAGAATATATTCTTTCGGGTTATTGGGGGTCAGTAAAATACGTTCATTTCTATGTGTGGAGTTAAGTGAAGGTGAGCCCTTCTGTTATTGGACATAGCAATCATATGATACGCGCGGAAGTTTTAAACGTTATTGTTGTGTAGGGGCTTAATTGAGTAGTAGTAGAAACCGTTAGTAGTAGTAGTAGTAGTAGTAGTAGTAGTAGTAGTAGAAGTCGTTAGCTCGAAGAAACAACATACGAAAGGGGATTGTTTATGTCTTTCTGTGCTCGTTGGTCTTTTTCAGAGAGAAGGAGAGAGAGAGAGGTGGTAAGGTCAAGCTGTTCTATCGTAAATCACGTTCATGTGCGCTGTTTACTGTTAGCCTAGAGACATCGCAGTGGGACCAAAAAAAACCACGTCCGCCTCCTACAAAGGCCATGACGAAAAAGACCGATTTTTCTCTTCTTCCATTTGTGGTGCCGGGGTTGGGGGAAAGGACAAATTCGATTCTGCCCTCCGCAGAAAACCTGGGACTTCCTTTTTTATTTTTAAATCTAGTTCAAGGTCATTGGTCGGTCAATGGCTGGCAGCCGTTGAGTGTTTACAATTTCAAACTTTAACCTCTTTTTGTTCTTATTTCTTTTTCTTCTCTTTCTCCAGAAACCCAATAACCGTTTTCTTTTCAATCCTAAATTCTCCGTAGACCATGATAATTACGCTACTGGATACGGTAGGTGCGAAAAACTCGAAATAATACATTATATATACTAGCAAATATATGCACCCTCCGGGTGCAAGTATTTAAGTTTTAATGTAATAAAATATTGTATTAAATTAGAAAGGCTAATGAAACTAAATAAGAATACAGATAAAAAGATTTGAAACAGAGGGAGTATAATAAAAGATTTGAAACAGAGGAAGTATAATAAAAAATGGAACAACTGAAACTTACTCTTCCATCACTCTCGTCTTTCATTGTTATTTTTTTCTAATTTAAGTATTTAGTTATAAGAGGAAGTAAAGAATAAAATGACAGTTATTTTATCTTGTTAATGGATTTCATTTAAGATTTATTGAAGAGATTTTTGCTTATATTCATTAAAATAAAACCAAACAGTTAGAAATCAATAATACTAAGCACATATTTATTAAATTCGATTTTGTAATATAATATGCAAATTAACCTTCCCGTTCACACTGTAAACCGCTATTTTGTTGTATATATAAATATAATTGCATGTTATCAGTACGTAGACATAGTTAAAGTATTAATAATGTGAGACAATTTTATTAATAATTGAGATTTAGATAAAAATAAAATCATGGAGAGTGTGATGTAAATAACTAAGTGAATTGTGACTTGAATAGGAATATAGTTTCGGTTACAGACAGAAAAAACACAATCTCCCATTATAATAAGATATAACGAGGAAATTAATCCGACAGTATGTGGAGAGAAGTAGACAAACACGGGATGTTACAATGGATGGAAGTTATTATTGGTCATAATGTCGACATTCGGTGGATCCATCACCTTTTTAACAACAAAAATTATTTTTTCCATTACTTGTTTCAATATTGTCCTGAAGAAGGTTCCATATAAACCGAAACGTTCGAACGTCGACATTACGACCAATAATAAACTTTCACCGAGTGTAACATCCGTGTTTGACTAATTTTCTCGACATATATATATATATATATATATATATATATAATATATATATAGAGAGAGAGAGAGAGAGAGAGAGAGAGAGAGAGTGATGGATTTATTTGTTATTACTGCTAACGGCTTGTCCTTAGTTCGAATGTCTGTGTTAGATCTTTTTTACGCGATACAAGCAGCTGTTTATTGGAACTGGATTAGATTTCTTGAGATTTGGTAAATTCTTCGTAGTCACTTGGCTGTTACCAATTCTGAAGACCTTTTTCCTTTTTTTCTTTTTTTTCTTTTTTGGATTATTTTCATTTCTTTCTTTTTTTAAGTGAAGCATCGAGAATTTTCAAAAAGATAAATAAATCTACCAAGATGTATTTTATTTATGAACATGGGAAATGTTATTAAATAATTTGTTTGTTTGTTTGTTTGCTGTTGGTCTGTTTAGGTTTTTTGTGTTTTTTTGTTTGTTTTGGGGGTTTTAGGGGAGGTTGATTCATTCCTTTTCTCCCGGGGCATTTTTTTTTCTTCCCGTGTGTGTAGTTTGAATCAGATATACAAGAAGAAAAAAAAACATTTATAGGATAACTTTCTTTTTCTTTTTTTTTTTTTTTCTTTTTTTTCCGCGTGGAGAAGTGTAAACTCCTTCGGCAAACATCTTGTATTTATTTTCCCAGCAAAACACGTGTGCACACATACATGCACACGTATATACAAAGATGTACACTCATAATAAGTCATATTCAATTTCAAAATCAAATATAACTTCAGGATTTTTTCAGTATGGTGACTGAGGTAGTTGTGTTTTTGTTTTGTTTTTTGTGTTTTTGTTTTCAAATATATATTTACCCAACCCATTTGCCATGAGTAGAATGTGACACAAGGTCAATTTCTTATACAGATTTTACCAGGTTTGAATTCATTTTTTCCTTCTCCTAGATTGGTTGAAGGATTTAATCTACAATGCTTGAGGCAACCCCTCTGTCACGAGCAAGATACGACACAAGGTCAATTTCTTAAGTGGGGTTTAACAGGTTTGAATTCAGAGTTTTCCTTCTCCTAGACTGGTTGCTTAACCAAGGTTAAAGAGCCCAGTCTGCCCTACTATTTACCCAGAGTCCTATTGAGAATTGACGGAGAAATAAGGCTTCAAAGATTTTTTTAAAATGCCCTTTTTAAGGCATTATTAGTCTACCTATTTTCGTGGAAATTTAGGTTGTCGATTTTATTGTCTTTCTTATAGATTCTTATGCGTAGAACTCATTGATGTCAAAAAAGTGCTCAATTCGGAGAGATTTAGCGGAGATTTAAGCCTTTACAACCCCCTTATAGTGCCTGAAAATGACCAATTTCGTGAAAATTTAAGGTGTCGATTTTATTGGCTTTTCTGATAGATTTCGATGCGTAGATTAAAGAAAACACAGTCCGTCTTACTATTTACCTATAACTGAGGAGAGAATAGTTGGATTTAGTTTAACAGGTTTGAATTCAGACTTTGAGGATAGGAGGGTTGGAGTAAATCCGACAGAATGTGGTAAAGAATAGAGAAAAAAGTGGACAAAAAGAGCAAACTCAAAAAAGTAGATGTAGGAGATTTCGAATAAATGACTGATGAAGTCCTGCTCAAAGCAGCACGAAATATATCTCCTACATCTACTTGTTTGTATTTGCTCTTTTTGTCCACTTTTTTCTCTATTCTTTACCATATATATATATATATATATATATATATATATATATATTATATATATATATATATATACCAAGCGTGTTGGTAAATCCCTGCGGTGAGAAAAAAACCAGCAAATAGTTTGAAAAAAAATTTTGAAAAAAAAAAAGACCAAGATAGTCGTACCAACAAAAAATAATCTATTGGTACAGTATTTGGCCAAAGAAAAAACAATTTATATGTATATATATGTATATAATATATATATATATATTCATATAACCGCTAGGAGAATAGCTAAGTAAAAAGTGCTCACTACCTAAGTAGAGCAAATAATAAAGATAAATCTAATGAGTCAGACGAACCTACTATTAGTTTCGCTTAATGCTCTTCAGGGCTAAGATCTGATATATATATAAGACGTCTTCAGTCTGTGAACACGGACGAAACTGTTTCACCCTGTGACTTGTTTTGAGTTGTTCATTTCTTGACCACTTTCCTTCTATCTACAGCATATATATATATATATATATCACCTCTCGGCACGATCAGAATGTGACACAAGGTCAATTTCCTAAGCAGAGTTTGAACATGTTTGAATTCAGAGTTTTCCTTCTCCTAAACTGGTTGCTAACCACGGTTAAAGAGCCTAGTCTGTCCAATCATTTATCCATAGCTGGAGGCTGAAATACAATATCATATAGCTGTAGGGTGAGGTGCTCCAAAAGTAATGCCTCCTGTCTATTTCCATGGCAACCACAATAGATACGGAGAACACAATAAGAATACTGGATAGGGCAAGTTTTCTGCTACAAAGGACATTTTCCCACAGTCATCACTTTATGCATTTTTACCAGCACAACATATTATTTTGCTCTTAAATACATGATATTTACCACGTACCCATCGTGTACGGGTTAAGGACAAGGCCTATTAATGTGGGACCCCCCACGAGCCGAGACTTATGGGTAGAGGGGCAAAATGCGTTTATCCCGTCGGCATTCCCCCTCAAAGGGGGCGCTCCGGCACTGGGCAATAAACCCAGCCCTGCCCCTTTAAATCGAGGGGGCAGGTGTTGCCTGGAGGGATTATCCCCTGGGATACACTGTTAATTGTATCAACGACATAATTAAATACAATATCATATAACTGCAGGGAGGAGGTGTTCAAAAAGTAATGCCTTCTATGACAACTACAATAATACAGAGAACATAAGAAGACCACTGGATAGAGCAAGTTTTCTGCTACAGAAACACCATTTTCCCTCAGTTACATTGAGGAAGAGCTTTACATGGTTTACACTTAAATACAACATCATATGTAAATTTTAAAAAGTGTAGTCGTCTGGGTGACCTAAAGTCGGTATCAGCCCGACAGCGAGGGAATCCATCCCCTTTTCACTAGCGCTAGACCAAGGAGATTGTTTTGACATCTGAGTGGAGCGCAACACCTACCATTACCTCCTCACTTTACTTCTCATATTTACATAAAAGTCGTCAGGGTGGCCTAAAGTCAGTATCAGCCAATCAGCGAGGGATTCTATCCCCTTTTCACTTGCGCTAGACCAAGGAGATTATTTTTTAGCGTCTGAGGTGGAGCGCAACACATACCATCAGCTCTTTACGTTACCACACAGATCACTGTGCTACTCATATGCTGATTTGGCGAGGGCCGGTATCCAACTGAATACATATGTACTGAATACAATATCATATATGTAAGTTGAAAATGGAAACGAATCCGATGGTATGTTGAAAGGAAAAATATACAAAGGAAAGAAAATGCTGAATGGATAAAATAGATTTACTTTTCTAACACGTGTTTCGACCAGGAGTTTGTTCATGTATTCTATTTATAATTATTTTAAATAGAAAATGAAGTAATAATAATAGAAAACTACAAAATCTTTTAAGCATACAAAGAATAACGGCCTTCATCGGAGTATTGTTTGTATGCTTAAAGATTTTGTAGTTATCTATTATTATTATTTTATTTTATATTAAAATAATAATAAATAGAATACATGTGTACATGACCAAACTCCTGGCCGAAACACGTGTTAGTAAAGTAAATCTATTTATCCATTCAGCATTTTCTTTCCTTTATTTATTTTTCCTTTCAATATCATATATATACTTACTTATTTTATAAGAAAATTTGGACCATATGACCTTTAGGCACCCCTTTTTGATTTCGATTAAGAAAAGACATGTTTTTCATTTACACCGTCAATATCCGGTTGTTTTAACAGACGATTCTTAGATTTTTTTAAATTATAAAAACTAACCCTAACCCCTAACCCTAACCCTATCTCCTAACCCCTAACCTTAACCCCTAACAAACAACCGGATATTGACAGTGTAAATGAAAAACATGTCCTTTCTTAATCGATATCAAAAAGGGGTGCCTAAATGTCATATGGTCCGAAAATTTCGTACAACCGTGGGGGGGGGGGTAGGCAAATGGTTAAACTGGCAAATGTCCGCTGGCAAAAAAGACTCTTACCTGGCATTAAATCCCTTGGCATGTAACCATTCTGCGACTCCACTTGGGTTGAAGTCTTGTTGATTCCACCCGATTCCATTCTGTTATGGTCACCATTATATTCTTTGACTGGATTATATTCTTTGACTGGATTTCCACTGGAGGGTGAATCTATCGAATCAATTTCCTGGTAAATGATTTGCTCTGAAATTTAGTGAAATTCGAAGTAGTGATCAATACATTTGTTATCGATTTCTGTCTGAAACAAAAAGTTTATTGTTTCGAAAAGGTAAATCTTACAAAATTGTCTTGGCGGGAAAAAAGCTAATTGAAAAAAAAAAGAATATTAAGGTAAGAAACTACATTTATTTAAGGTACAGAATAACGTACATACTTGGGTATATGAGTGGAATGAGATAGATAGAAAGACAGACAAATAGACTTACAGACAGCTAGCTAGCTAGCTAGATAGATAGATAGATAGATAGATAGATAACTGGCAAATATAGATGATAGATAGACAGGCTGAGATAGATAGATAGATAGATAGATAGAAACTGGCAATATAGATAGATAGATAGAACAGGCTGAGATAGATAGAGAGATAGAAACAGGCTGAGATAGATAGAGAGATAGATAGATAGTAGATAGATAGATAGATAGATATAAACAGGCTGAATAGATAGATAGATAGTAGATGAATAGATAGATAGATAGAAACAGGCTGAGATAGATAGATAGATAGATAGATAGAACAGGCTGAGATAGAAGATAGATAGATAGATAGATAGATAGAAACTGGCAAATATAGATAGATAGATAGAAAAGGCTGAGATAGATAGATAGATAGATAGATAGATAGAGATAGAAAGGCTGAGATAGATAGATAGATAGATAGATAGATAGATAGATAGATAGATAGATAGAAAACAGGCTGAGATAGATAGATATAGATAGATAGATAGATAGAGATAGATAGATAGAAACAGGCTGAGATAGATAGATAGATATAGATTAGAAGATAGGCGGAGATAGATATAAACTGGCAAAGTAGATAGGTAGATAGATAATAGAAACAGGCTGAGATAGATAGATAGATAGATAGATAGATAGATATAGAAACTGGCAAATATAGATAGATAGATAGAAACAGGCTGAGATAGATAGATAGATAGAAACAGGCTGAGATAGATAGATAGATAGATAGATAGATAGATAGATAGATAGATAGAAATAGGCTGAATAGATAGATAGATAGATAGATAGATAGATAGAAACAGGTGAGATGATAGAGAAGATATATGAGATAGATAGATAGATAGATGATAGAAACAGGCTGAGATAGATATAAAACTGGCAAAGATAGATAGGTAGATAGATAGATAGAAAACTGGCAAAGATAGATAGATAGATAGAAATAAGGCTATGATAGATAGAAACTGGCAAAGATAGATAGGTAGATAGATAGATAGATAGATAGATAAATAGAAATAGGCTGAGATAGATAGATTAGATAGATAGAAACTGGCAATATATATATATATTATATATATATAGAGAGAGAGAGAGAGAGAGAGAGAAGAGGGGGGGATAGATAGGTAGATATATAGGTAGATAAGATAGAACAGGCTGAGTAGATAGAAACTGGCAAAGATAGATAGGTAGATAGATAGATAGAAACTGGCAAAGATAGATAGAAACAGGCTGAGATAGATAGATAGATAGATAGATAGATAGATAGATAGACAGGCTGAGATAGATAGAACTGGCAAGATAGATAGGTAGATAGAAAATAGGCTGAGATAGAAAGATAGATAGATAGATAGATAGATAGAAACAGACTGAATAGATAGATAGGTAGGCATATAATATATATATATATATATAGAGAGAGAGAGAGAGAGAGAGAGAGAGAGAGGGGGGGGGATGGATAGATAGGTAGATAGTTAGATAGATAGAAACAGGCAAAGATAGATAGATAGATAGATAGATAGATAGATAGAATAGATAGATAATAGAAATAAACAGGATGAGATACATGAATAAAACCCGAACCATTCAAATCAGAGACGCAAACTAGAGGAAATAATGAACTTGTTAATACCTACCGTAATTATTTGTGTATAAGACGCACTATTTTTCAGATTTTCAGCCCAAAACTTAGTCGTGCGTATTATACACGAGTATACATGAGTAATAAACGACTTCGTGTATGACCGACCTCTAAATTTTACCCACAAGAATGTGTCCTTTGTTTTTCATTGTTTGTTTGTTTATTGATTTTAACGGTATATCAACCCGTCTGGGGTTATGTCATGCCTCCGGTAGGAAGTAATACATACCGTGTATTTATATTAATACTTTTTAGTAATTGGTTTTAAAAATGTGTTAGCATTATTGGTGATTATGTTGTATGGTATTGATTTGTTTCATGTCTATATTCTATGGTATAATTTTATTTCCCTCAAAAAAAGGAGAGAATATCCTCCATGTTGACATTTTCAAACAGACTTTTCATATTGTTTGCTTTAAAATAACGATTTCTGATGTGAGCAAGAACCTGTTCCATGAATAAGTGTTTAACTGTCAAAGGTGTTTTTAACATGTTCCACATTGTGGTTGTTGTTCTTGTTGAGTATTTTTTTTTCATATAGTACATGTTATGCAAGCCTACAAAACATTGTTCAGTATTCAATGACATAAAGAAAAAGACCCAGCCACTGTCTACTAGCACATATATGAAAAAAGGGTTGGGGGTTTGCCCTAAGGGCAATAGGCTTAGGACAATCATATAGGTGCTAGGGTTTGACGTGACCAGTCGATTGATCGGAGGGGGCCTCTCCAACCGCTCGTCTAGCCTAAGTAAGGCCAGTGGAGTGTTGCATGTCATGGACTGCTCAGCTACCAGGATTCCGTCCTTAAGCATCAACAGGTGGCCTCATTAGGGATTTTACTCCTCTGCAGAGGTGCAGTCGGTATATTCTACAGCTCTAGCTGATAAGGCGGTCGTAGATATTGCTAAAGTAAAGCGCCACACCTACCATCAACTCACTATTTTACGCCACAGATCCAAGCCGTGTTACTCACGCGCTGAGTTGGCGAGGGCTGGCATTGAACCCGGAACCTTGTGGCTTAAATGTAGAGGCTCTACCGACTGAACTAGACAAATATGCATATAATAACAGAAATCCTTAATATAAGTTATATGTTATAACAATGTTAAAGTAGAAACTTTATTACCTTAACTAATAGCGCTAGACCAGGGAGAGTTTTTTTTTTTTTTTGGGGGGGGGGTCTGACACCACGCCTACCATCAAGCTCCCACTTTACCGCACAGATCCAAGCAGTGCTACTCATGCGCTGAGTAGGGGATGCTAAGCCGACCCTTAGTCGGTCGGAAGTGGCCCGCAACTTTTTGTCGTAGACATGGTTACGACTACCGTTAATAAATAATGGCAACGAGGGGGTACTCCCAAACTCCCTAGAGCACCAGAACTGGGACCCTAACAGGTAATACTTCTCCGGTTCAGAGTGAACCTGGGAGTAATAGTGATAAAAAGGTACTCCAGACTCCCTAGAGCTCAACCATCCAATATGTCCTTTCAAAAGCGATAGTGTCGTTCTCCCATTTACCAAGAATTTGTTGTCGTTGAAAGTAGTTCACAACTTTTTGCCGTAGACATGGTTGTGACTGCCGCTAATATCGCCAAGCGCTACGCCTACCCTGTAAGTATGTAATACTAATTAGCCTTTTGTTAGGCTATGTAGGGACACTTTGCGATCGAAGTTATAGGCTGGGTTAGGACTAGGAACAAATTAAGTAAAACATTGTTTAAACTAAACCAGGGAAAGTAATAGGAGCGCCAGTCACACTTACCACCAGCTCCCCCACTCTACCTCACAGATCCAGGCTCGCAACTTTTTGTCGTAGACATGGTTGCAACTGCCGCTAATATCGCCAAGCGCTATCATACAAACTGTAAAGTGAAATACAATGGAACTTAATCCGACAGTGTGAATTTGATATATTGAAAAAAACAAGAGATGTTTACAAATGCATGGGATCATCAGGAGAGAATGTGAAGGAAAGGCCCCGAAACGGTTGTACATTCTCTCCTGATGATCCCATGCATTTGTAAACATCTCTTGTTTTTTCAATATATCAAATTCATACAACTGTAAGTATTTAATACTAATAGCCTTTGTTAAGTATAGGCTATATGGGATCTGTTTGAATCGAAGTTATGACAGGTTTAGGCCTAGAGAACAAGTTAAGTAAACAAGTTAAAGCTAGACCAGGGAAAGTGATTTTTTTGTTCAGAGGTGGAGCGTCACATCTACCACTTTACCGCACAGATCCAAGCCGTTTCAAAAGAAGATGAGTTTAGTGTCATTGCCAAGAAACACACTTTTGCAGACGTTAGGGTGATCACGAAAGACACTATGTATAGTATTACTACTGGATTACTACTACTATTAGTATTTTAACACTATCTTTTATTACAAGCAGACCTATGGATATACCACAGGTGATAATTTAATTACACCTTTGATATGTGGTGGAGGCGTGAGGAAAAAAGAACAAAACTCAAGACAAGAGTGTGTAGGATATATTTGCTAGAGCGTTTGAGCTCGGCATCATCAGTCGTTTTAATGAATTATCAGGTTATCATATCATCAACTGATGATGCGAGCTCAATTGAGTTGGTGTTGCTCTACCAATGAGATAACCGGCTTTTTAGTCTGTCGAAAGTAACTCGCAACTTTTTGTCGTAGACATGGTTGCGACTTGCCGCTAATATCGCCTAGCGCTACGCATACAACTGTAAGTATTTGATGTGTGATGTTTGTAATAATTGCACGACTGAAAAAGAAATCGCTCACTTTATGGCCGGGAATCTCAAACGAATTCTTCAATGATTTCAACGAATCGTGAACGGCTGACTTTTTCAACAAGAAAGTTGGCACTAAACCATATTTTGCGTTGTCTGATTTTGAAGTCGTCTGGCAACGGACCAATTTGCAGAGTTTCAATGGCAAGTGGTGGACACTTCAACATTGTAGAGACTAAAGCACAAAATGAGTAGATACACTTTCGAAGCGATAAGTCTTTAATTCCTTCTCTTTCTTATTCGTGAAGGGGTTTTCGAAAAGATGTTCGGCGGTATTCAAAATGAAAATGCCCAATCGCAGAGGTAGGTGGGGGGATAGTTAATACACCAAGTGCGGTATCGAACCCGGAACCTTGAGCTACCTCCGCAAAATATAATAAGAAAAAAAAAAGAGAGTATAGGGAAGATAGATAGATAGAGAGGGGGTGAGTTGGCGAAGCGATAACGCTAATCTGTTTCAAATTGAACATAAGAAAAAGATGAAAAGAAAGAAAGAAAAAGAAAAATGAGAGAGTTAATCAAAGATTACATACTTTTACATATTGAACTATTTTAGCAATAGCTTTTAAGTAAACATATCAAACGTCGTAATAATTAAATGATCATACTGTTTTGTATATTCACTGGTCTGCTAGTCAAGATTATTATATTTTTAACATATTGAACTATTTAGCAATAGCTTTTAAGCTATTGCTAAATAGTTCAATATGTAAAAAGTATAGTAATCTTGATTTAACTCTCTCATTTTTTCTTTTTCTTTCTTCTTTTCATCTTTCTTTATGTTCAATTGAAACAGATTAGCGTTATCGCTTCTGCGCACTCACCCCCTCTCTATCTATATCTCCCTATACTTCTTTTTTTTCTTATTATTATTTTTGCGGAGGTTCTCAAGGTTCCGGGTTCGATACCGCACTTGTGTATAACTATCCCCCACCCCTACCTCTGCCGATTTGGGCATTTTCATTTTGAATACCGCCGAACATCTTTCGAAAACCCCTTCACGATAAGAAAGAGAAGGAATAAAAGACTTTATCGCTTCGAAAGTGTATTACTCATTTTTGTGCTTTAGTCTCTACAACGTTGAAGTGTCCACCACTTGCCATTGAAACTTGCAAATTGGTCCGTTGCCAGACGACTTCAAAATCAGACAACGCGAAAATTGGTTTAGTGCCAACTTTGTTGAAAAAGTCAGCGTTCACGATTCGTTGAAATCATTGAAGAATTCGTTTGAGATTCCCGGCCATAAAGTGAGCGATTCTTTTTCAGTCGTGCAAATTTATTACAAACATCACACATAATACTTACAGTTGTATGCGTAGGCGCTAGGCGATATTAGCGGCAGTCGCAACCATGTCTACAGAAAAGTTGCGAGTTACTTTCGACAGACTAAAAAGCCGGTTTATCTCATTGGTAAGCAACACAACTCAATGAGCCTCGGCATCATCAGTTGATGATATGATAACCTGAATAATTCATAACGACTGATGATGCCGAGCTCAACGCTCTAGCGAAATAATATCCTACACCTCTTTCTGAGTTTTTTCTTTTGTTCCTCACGCCTCCACCACATATAAAGGTGTAATTAATTATCATCCTGTGGTATATCCATAGGTCCTGCTTGTAATAAAGATAGTGTTAAAACTATAGTAGTAGTAATAGTAGTAATACTATACATAGTGTCTATTCGTGATCACCCTAACGTCCGCAAAAGTTGTGTTTCTTGGCATGACACTAAACTTCATCTTCTTGAAACGGCTGGATCTGTGCGGTAAAGTGTATGATGTGACGCTCCACCTCTGAACAAAAAAAATCACTTTCCCTGGTCTAGCTTAAACATGTTTTACTTAACTTGTTCCTAGGCCTAAACCTGTCATAACTTCGATCCACAGTCCCTATATAGCCTATACTTAAACAAAGGCTATTAGTATTAAATACTTACAGTTGTATGAATTTGATATATTGAAAAAACAAGAGAATGTTTACAAATGCATGGGATCATCAGAGAGAATGTACAAACCGTTTCGGGGCCTTCCTTCACATTCTCTCCTGATGATCCCATGCATTTGTAAACATCTCTTGTTTTTTTCAATATATCAAATTCACACTGTCGGATTAAGTTCCATTGTATTTCACTTACAGTTGTATGTATAGCGCTGGCGATATTAGCGGCAGTTGCAACCATGTCTACGACAAAAAGTTGCGAGCCTGGATCTGTGAGGTAGAGTGGGGAGCTGGTGGCAAGTGTGACTGGCGCTCCTATTACTTTCCCTGGTTTAGTTTAAACAATGTTTTACTTAATTTGTTCCTAGTCCTAACCCAGCTATAACTTCGTCCAAAGTGTCCCTAATAGCCTAAACAAAGGCTATTAGTATTACATACTTACAGTGGTAGGCGTAGCGCGCTTGGCGATATTAGCGCAGTCACAACCATGTCTACGGCAAAAAGTTGTGAGCTACTTTCAACCGACAACAATCTTGGTAATGGAAAACCGAACACTATCGCTTTTGAAAGACATATTGGAGTGGTTGAAGCTCTAGGGAGTCTGGAGTACCTTTTTATCACTATTACTCCCAGGTTCACTCTGAACCGGAGAAGTATTACCTGTTAGGGTCCCAGTTCTGGTGCTCTAGGAGTTTTGGGAGTACCCCTTCGTTGCATTATTTATTAACGGTAGTCGTAACCATGTCTACGACAAAAAGTTGCGGGCCACTTCCGACCGACTAAGGGTCGGCTTAGCATCCCCCTACTCAGCGCATGAGTAGCACTGCTTGGATCTGTGCAGTAAAGTGGGAGCTGATGGCAGGCGTGGTGTCAGACCCCCCCCAAAAAAAAAAAAAACTCTCCCTGGTCAGCGCTATTAGTTAAGGTAATAAATTTCTACTTAACATTGTTATAACTAACTTATATAAGGATTTCTGTATTATATGCATATTTGGTCTAGTTCAGTCGGTAGAGCCTCTACATTTAGCCACAAGGTTCCGGGTTCAATGCCAGCTCGCCAACTCAGCGCGTGAGTAACAACGGCTTGGATCTGTGGCGTAAAATATGAGTTGATGGTAGGTGTGGCGCTTTACTTAGCAATATCTACGACCGCCTTATCAGCTAGAGCTGTAGAATATACCGACTGCACCTCTGCAGAGGAAGTAAAATCCCTAATGAGGCGACCTGTTGATGCTTAAGGACGGAATCCTGGTAGCTGAGCAGTCCATGACATGCAACACTCCACTGGCCTTTACTTAGGCTAGACGAGCGTTGGAGAGGCCCCCTCCGATCAATCGCTGGTCACGTCAACCCTAGCACCTATATGATTTGTCCTAAGCCTATTGCTTTAGGGCAAACCCCCAACCCTTTTTATCAATATTGCTAGTAGACAGTGGCTGAGGGTCTTTTTCTTTATGTCATTGAATACTGACAAAATGTTTTGTAGGCTTGCATAACATGCAATATATGAAAAAAATACTCAACAGAAAACAACCACAAATGTGGAACATGTTAAACACCTTTGACAGTTAAACTTATTCATGGAATCCAGGTTTTTGCTCACATCAGAAACGTTATTTTAAAGCACAATATGAAAGATCTGTTTGAAAATGTCAACATGGAGGATATTCTCTCCTTTTTGAGGGAAATAAATTATACCATAGAATATAGACATGAAACAAATCAATACCATACAACATAATCCCAATAATGCTAAACATTTTTAAAACAATTACTAAAAAGTATAATATACACGGTATGTATTACTTCCTACCGGGAGGCATGACATAACCCCAGACGGGTTGATATACCGTTAAAATCAATAAACAAACAAACAATGAAACAAAGGCACATTCTTGTGGGTAAAATTTAGAGGTCGTCATTACACGAAGTCGTTTATTACTCATGTAATACTCGTGTATAATACGCACGACTAAGTTTGGGCTGAAAATCTGAAAAATTAGTGCGTCTTATACACAAATAATTACGGTAGGTATTAACAAGTTCATTATTTCCTCTAGTTTGCGTCTCTGATTTGAATGGTTCGGGTTTTATTCATGTATCTCATCTGTTTATTTCTATCTATCTATCTATCTATCTATCTATCTATCTATCTATCTATCTATCTTGCCTGTTTCTATCTATCTAACTATCTACCTACTATCCATCTCTCTCTCTCTCTCTCTCTATCTATATATATATATATATATATGCTATCTATCTATTCAGTCTGTTTCTATCTATCTATCTATCTATCTATCTATCAGCCTATTTCTATCTACCTATCTATCTTTGCATTTCTATCTATCTCACCTGTTTCTATCTATCTATCTATCTATCTATCTATCTATATCTCAGCCTATCTATCTTTGCCAGTTTCTATCTATCTATCTACCTATCTATCTTTGCCAGTTTCTATCTATCTCAGCTGTTTCTATCTATCTACTATATATCTACTATCGTCTCTTCTCTCTCTCTATCCAGTTTCTATCTATATCTAGCCTTTTCTATTTATCTATCTAATCTATCTATCTATTCTACCTATCTATCTTTGCATTTCTATCTATCATAGCCTATTTCTCTATCTATCTATCTTGCTATCTATCTATCTACCTATCTATCTTTGCCAGTTTTATATCTACCTAGCTGTTCTATCTATCTATCTATCTATCTATCTATATATCTCTCTATCTATCTCAGCCTTTTCTATCTATCTATCTATCTATCTATCTATCTATCTCGCCTATTTCTATCTATCCTATCTATCTATCTATCTATCTATCTATCTATCTATCTCAGCCTGTTTTATCTTATCTATCTATCTAGCCGTTTCTATCTATATCTATCTATATTATTTCTATCTATCTATCTAATCTATCTATCTATCTATCTCAGCCTGTTTCTATCTATCTATCTACCTATCTATCTTTGCCAGTTTATATCTATCTCAGCCTGTTTCTTCTATCTTCTATCTATCTATCTATCTATCTATCTCAGCCTGTTTCTATCCTATCTATCTATCTATCTATCTATCTATCTATCTATCTATCTATCTCAGCCTGTTTCTATCTATCTATCTATCTATCTATCTATCTATCTATCTATCTATCTATCTCAGCCTGTTTCTAATCTATCTATCTATCTATCTATCTATCTATCTATCTCAGCCTGTTTCTATCTATCTATCTATATTTGCCAGTTTCTATCTATCCTATCTATCTATCTATCTATCTATCTATCTAGCCTGTTTCTATCTATCTATTATCTATCTATCTCAGCCTGTTTCTATCTAATCTATCTATCTATCTATCTATCTATCTATCTATCTCAGCCTGTTTATATCTATCTATCTAATCTATCTATCTATCTATCTATCTCTCTATCTATCTCAGCCTGTTTCTATCTGTTTCTATCTATCTATCTATATTATTCTATCTATCTATCTATCTATCTATCTCAGCCTGTTATCTATCTATCTATCTATATATCTGCCAGTTTCTATCTATCTATCTAATCTATCTATCTATCTAGCTAGCTAGCTAGCTGTCTGTAAGTCTATTTGTCTGTCTTTCTATCTATCTCATTCCACTCATATACCCAAGTATGTACGTTAATTCTGTACCTTAATAAATGTAGTTTTTACCTTAATATTCTTTTTTTTTTCAATTAGCTTTTTTCCCGCCAAGACAATTTTGTAAGATTTACCTTTTCGAAACAATAAACTTTTTGTTTCAGACAGAAATCGATAACAAATGTATTGATCACTACTTCGAATTTCACTAAATTTCAGAGCAAATCATTTACCAGGAAATTGATTCGATAGATTCACCCTCCAGTGGAAATCCAGTCCGTCAAAGAATATAATGTGACCATACAGAATGGAATCGGGTGGAATCAACAAGACTTCAACCCAAGTGGAGTCCGCAGAATGGTTACATGCCAAGGGATTTAATGCCAGGTAAGAGTCTTTTGCCAGCGGACATTTGCCAGTTTAACCATTTGCCTACCCCCCCCCCACGGTTGTACGAAATTTTCGGACCATATGACATTTAGGCACCCCTTTTTGATATCGATTAAGAAAGGACATGTTTTTCATTTACACTGTCAATATCCGGTTGTTTGTTAGGGTTAAGGTTAGGGGTTAGGAAGGGATAGGGTTAGGGTTAGGGTTAGTTTTATAATTTAAAAAAATCTAAGAATCGTCTGTTAAAACAACCGGATATTGACGGTGTAAATGAAAAACATGTCTTTTCTTAATCGAGATCAAAAAGGGGTGCCTAAAGGTCATATGGTCCAAATTTCTTATAAAATAAGTAAGTATATATATGATATTGAAAAAAAAAATAAAGGAAAGAAAATGCTGAATGGATAAAATAGATTTACTTTACTAACACGTGTTTCGGCCAGGAGTTTGGTCATGTACACATGTATTCTATTTATTATTATTTTGAATATAAAATAAAATAATATAATAGAAAACTACAAAATCTTTTAAGCATACAAACAATACTCCGATGAAGGCCGTTATTCTTTGTATGCTTAAAGATTTTGTAGTTTTATAGAATACATGAACAAACTCCTGGTCGAAACACGTGTTAGAAAAGTAAATCTATTTTATCCATTCAGCATTTTCTTTCCTTTGTATATTTTTCCTTTCAACATACCATCGGATTCGTTTCCATTTTCAACTTACATATATGATATTGTATTCAGTACATATGTATTCAGTTGGATACCGGCCCTCGCCAAATCAGCATATGAGTAGCACAGTGATCTGTGTGGTAACGTAAAGAGCTGATGGTAGTGTTGCGCTCCACCTCAGACGCTAAAAAATAATCTCCTTGGTCTAGCGCAAGTGAAAAGGGGATAGAATCCCTCGCTGATTGGCTGATACTGACTTTAGGCCACCCTGACGACTTTTATGTAAATATGAGAAGTAAAGTGAGGAGGTAATGGTAGGTGTTGCGCTCCACCTCAGATGTCAAAACAATCTCCTTGGTCTAGCGCTAGTGAAAAGGGGATGGATTCCCTCGCTGTCGGGCTGATACCGACTTTAGTCACCCCAACGACTTTACTTTTTAAAAATTTACATATTTGTATTTAAGTGTAAACCATGTAAAGCTCTTCTTCAATGTAACTAAAGGAAAATGGTGTTTCTGTAGCAGAAAACATGATCTATCCAGTGGTCTTCTTATGTTCTCTGTATTATTGTAGTTATCATAGAAGGCATTACTTTTGGAACAGCTCCTCCCTGCAGTTATATGATATTGTATTTAATTATGTCGTTGATACAATTAACAGTGTTGATCCCAGGGGATAAATCCCTCCAGGCAACACCTGTCCCCCGATTTAAAGGGGCAGGGCTGGGTTTATTGCCCAGTGCCTGAGGCGCCCCTTTGAGGGGGAATGCCGACGGGATAAACGCATTTTCCCCCTCTACCCATGAGTCTCGGTTCGTGGGTGGTCCCACATTAATAGGCCTTGTGCCTAACCCGTACACGTGGGGTACGTGGTAAATATCATGTATTTAAGAGCAAAATATATGTTGTGCTGGTAAAAATGCATAAAGTGATGACTGTGGGAAAATGGTCCTTTGTAGCAGAAAACTTGCCCTATCCAGTATTCTTATTGTGTTCTCCATATCTATTGTAGTTGCCATGGAAATAGATAGGAGGCATTACTTTTGGAGCACCTCACCCTACAGCTATATGATATTGTATTTCAGCCTCCAGCTATGGATAAATGATTGGACAGACTAGGCTCTTTAACCGTGGTTAGGCAACCAGTTTAGGAGAAGGAAAACTCTGAATTCAAACATGTTCAAACTCTGCTTAGGAAATTGACCTTGTGTCACATTCTGATCGTGCCGAGAGGTTGATATATATATATATGCTATAGATAGAAGGAAAGTGGTCAAAATGAACAACTCAAAACAAGTCACAGGGTGAAACAGTTTCGTCCGTGTTCACAGACTGAAGACGTCTTATATATATATCAGATCTTAGCCCTGAAGAGCATTAAGCGAAACTAATAGAAGGTTCGTCTGACTCATTAGATTTATCTTTATTATTTGCTCTACTTAGGTAGTGAGCACTTTTTACTTAGCTATTCTCCTAGCGGTTATATGAATATATATAATATATATATTATATACATATATATACATATAAATTGTTTTTTCTTTTGGCCAAATACTGTACCAATAGATTATTTTTTGTTGGTACGACTATCTTGGTCTTTTCTTTTTTTCAAATTTTTTTTTCAAACTATTTGCTGGGTTTTTTCTCACCGCAGGGATTTACCAACACGCTTGTATATTATATATATATATATATATATATATATATATATATATATATATATATATGGTAAAGAATAGAGAAAAAGTGGACAAAAGAGCAAATACAAACAAGTAGATGTAGGAGATATATTTCGTGCTGCTTTGAGCAGACTTCATCAGCCATTTTTTGAAATCTCCTACATCTACTTGTTTGAGTTTGGCTCTTTTTGTCCACTTTTTTCTCTATTCTTTACCACATTCTGTCGGATTTACTCCAACCTTCCTATCCTCAAAAGTCTGAATTCACCTTTAAACTAAATCCAACTATTCTCTCCTCAGTTATAGGTAAATAGTAAGGCGGACTGTGTTCTTTAACCTACGCATCGAAATCTATCAGAAAAGCCAATAAAATCGACACCTTAAATTTTCACGAAATTGGTCATTTTCAGGCACTATAAGGGGGTTTTAAGGGTTCAAATCTCCGCTAAATCTCCGAATTGAGCACTTTCTTTGGCATCAATGAGTTCTTCGCATAAGAATCTATAAAATACAATAAAATCGACAACCTAAATTTCCACGAAAATAGGTAGACTAATAATGCCTTAAAAAGGGCATTTTAAAAAAATCTTTGAAGCCTCATATCTCCGCCAATTCTCAATAGGACTCTGGGTAAATAGTAGGGCAGACTGTGCTCTTTAACCTTGGTTAAGCAACCAGTCTAGGAGAAGGAAAACTCTGAATTCAAACCTGTTAAACCCCACTTAAGAAATTGACCTTGTGTCGTATCTTGCTCGTGACAGAGGGGTTGCCTCCAAGCATTGTAGATTAAATCCTTCAACCAATCTAGGAGAAGGAAAAATGAATTCAAACCTGGTAAACTCTGTATAAGAAATTGACCTTGTGTCACATTCTACTCATGGCAAATGGGTTGGGTAAATATATATTTGAAAACAAAAACAAAAAAAACAAACAAAAAAACACAACTACCTCAGTCACCATACTGAAAAAATCCTGAAGTTATATTTGATTTTGAAATTGAATATGACTTTATTATGAGTGTACATCTTTGTATATACGTGTGCATGTATGTGTGCACACGTGTTTTGCTGGGAAAATAAATACAAGATGTTTGCCGAAGGAGTTTACACTTCTCCACGCGGAAAAAAAAAAAAAAAAAAAAGAAAAAGAAAGTATCCTATAAATGTTTTTTTTTCTTCTTGTATATCTGATTCAAACTACACACACGGGAAGAAAAAAATGCCCCGGGAAAAAAGGAATGAATCAAGCCCCCCCCCCCCCCCAAAAAAGCAAAAAAAAAAAACAAAAAACACAAAAAAACAAACAAACAAACAAACACAATTATTTAATAACATTTCCCATGTTCATAAATAAAATACATCTTGGTAGATTTATTTATCTTTTTGAAAATTCTCGATGCTTCACTTAAAAAAAGAAAGAAATGAAAATAATCCAAAAAAGAAAAAAAGAAAAAAAGGAAAAAGGTCTTCAGAATTGGTAACAGCCAAGTGACTACGAAGAATTTACCAAAATCTCAAGAAATCTAATCCAGTTCCAATAAACAGCTGCTTGTATCGCGTAAAAAAGATCTAACACAGACATTCGAACTAAGGACAAGCCGTTAGCAGTAATAACAAATAAATCCATCACTCTCTCTCTCCTCTCTCTCTCTCTCTCTCTCTATATATATATATATATATATATATATATATATATATGTCGAGAAAATTAGTCAAACACGGGATGTTTACACTCGGTGAAAGTTTATTATTGGTCGTAATGTCGACGTTCGAACGTTTCGGTTTATATAGAACCTTCTTCAGGACAATATGAAACAAGTAATGGAAAAAAATTTTTGTTGTTAAAAAGGTGATGGGTCCACCGAATGTCGACATTATGACCAATAATAAACTTCCATCCATTGTAACATCCCGTGTTTGTCTACTTCTCTCCACATACTGTCGGATTAATTTCCTCGTTATATCTTATTATAATGGAGATTGTGTTTTTTCTGTCTGTAACCGAAACTATATTCCTATTCAAGTCACAATTCACTTAGTTATTTACATCACACTCTCCATGATTTTATTTTATCTAAATCTCAATTATTAATAAAATTGTCTCACATTATTAATACTGTTAACTATGTCTACGTACTGACAACATGCAATTATATTTATATATACAACAAAATAGCGGTTTACAGTGTGAACGGGAAGGCTAATTTGCATATTAATATTACAAAATTGAATTTAATAAATATGTGCTTAGTATTATTGATTTCTAACTGTTTGGTTTTATTTTAATGAATATAAGCAAAAATCTCTTCAATAAATCTTAAATGAAATCCATTAACAAGATAAAATAACTGTCATTTTATTCTTTACTTCCTCTTATAACTAAATACTTAAATTAGAAAAATAACAATGAAAGACGAGAGTGATGGAAGAGTAAGTTTCAGTTGTTCCATTTTTTATTATACTTCCTCTGTTTCAAATCTTTTATTATACTCCCTCTGTTTCAAATCTTTTTATCTGTATTCTTATTTAGTTTCATTAGCCTTTCTAATTTAATACAATATTTTATTACATTAAAACTTAAATACTTGCACCCTACGGAGGGTGCATATATTTGCTAGTATATATAATGTATTATTTTGAGTTTTTCGCATCTACCGTATCCAGTAGCGTAATTATAATGGTCTACGGAGAATTTAGGATTGAAAAGAAACGGTTATTGGGTTTCTGGAGAAAGAGAAGAAAAAGAAATAAGAACAAAAAGAGGTTAAAGTTTGAAATTGTAAACACTCAACGGCTGCCAGCTATTGACCGACCAATGACCTTGAACTAGATTTAGAAATAAAAAAGGAAGTCCCAGGTTTTCTGCGGAGGGCAGAATCGAATTTGTCCTTTCCCCCACCCCCGGCACCACAAATGAAAGAAGAGAAAAATCGGTCTTTTTCGTCATGGCCTTTGTAGGAGGCGGACGAGGGTTTTTGGGGTCCCACTGCGATGTCTCTAGGCTGACAGTGAACAGCGCACATGAACGTGATTTACGATAGAACAGCTTGACCTTACCACCTCTCTCTCTCTCCTTCTCTCTGAAAAAGAACCAACGAGCATAGAAAGACATAAACAATCCCCTTTTTGTGCATACGACTTTCGTATGTTGTTTCTTCGAGCTAACGACTTCTTCTACTACTACTACTACTACTAACGGCTTCTACTACTACTCAATTAAGCCCCTACACAACAATAACGTCAAAACTTCCGCGCGTATCATATGATTGCTATGTCCAATAACAGAAGGGCTCACCTTCACTTAACTCCACACATAGAAATTAACGTATTTTACTGACCCAATAACCCGAAAGAATATATTCTTAACGTTTCTAAGTGTCTAAGATGAGAAATTATCAAATCAATACGATTATATATCTAGCAAGTGTCACGTTTTCGGTTATGAATATGCATTTT
>CM042172.1:36411192-36414938 GCA_023376005.1 Doryteuthis pealeii | reverse complement strand
ATTATGAACATGGAAATGTTATTAAATAATTTGTTTGTTTTGTTTGGTTTAGTTTTTTGTTTTTCTTTTGTTTAGTTTTGTTTTTTTTTTTTTGCTTTTTTTGCGGGGGGGGGGGGGGCTTGATTCATTCCTTTTTTCCCGGGGCATTTTTTTTCTTCCCGTGTGTGTAGTTTGAATCAGATATACAAGAAGAAAAAAAAACATTTATAGGATACTTTTCTTTTTCTTTTTTTTCTTTTTTTTTCGCGTGGAGAAGTGTAAACTCCTTCGGCAAACATCTTGTATTTATTTTCCCAGCAAAACACGTGTGCACACATACATGCACACGTATATACAAAGATGTACACTCATAATAAAGTCATTATTCAATTTCAAATCAAATATAACTTCAGGATTTTTTCAGTATGGTGACTGAGGTAGTTGTGTTTTTTTGTTTTGTTTTTTTTGTTTTTGTTTTCAAATATATATTTACCCAACCCATTTGCCATGAGTAGAATGTGACACAAGGTCAATTTCTTATACAGAGTTTACCAGGTTTGAATTCATTTTTCCTTCTCCTAGATTGGTTGAAGGATTTAATCTACAATGCTTGGAGGCAACCCCTCTGTCACGAGCAAGATACGACACAAGGTCAATTTCTTAAGTGGGGTTTAACAGGTTTGAATTCAGAGTTTTTCCTTCTCCTAGACTGGTTGCTTAACCAAGGTTAAAGAGCACAGTCTGCCCTACTATTTACCCAGAGTCCTATTGAGAATTGGCGGAGATATGAGGCTTCAAAGATTTTTTAAAATGCCCTTTTTAAGGCATTATTAGTCTACCTATTTTCGTGGAAATTTAGGTTGTCGATTTTATTGTATTTTATAGATCTTATGCGAAGAACTCATTGATGCCAAAGAAAGTGCTCAATTCGGAGATTTAGCGGAGATTTGAACCCTTAAAACCCCCTTATAGTGCCTGAAAATGACCAATTTCGTGAAAATTTAAGGTGTCGATTTTATTGGCTTTTCTGATAGATTTCGATGCGTAGGTTAAAGAACACAGTCCGCCTTACTATTTACCTATAACTGAGGAGAGAATAGTTGGATTTAGTTTAACAGGTTTGAATTCAGACTTTTCCTTCTCCTTGACTGATTGAATGGTTTCATCTACAATGTTTGGATGTATTTATCCACCCCCTCCTCACGAGTAGGATGTGACACAAGGTCAATATCTTAAGCGGAATTTAATAGGTTTCAGTTCAGAGTTATCCATCTCCTAGACTGGTTGAAGGGCTTCAGATACCTTAAATTATATATATATATATATATAATATATATATATATATATATATATAATATATATATATATATGAGGATAGGAGGGTTGGAGTAAATCCGACAGAATGTGGTAAAGAATAGAGAAAAAGTGGACAAAAAGAGCAAACTCAAACAAGTAGATGTAGGAGATTTCAAATAAATGGCTGATGAAGTCCTGCTCAAAGCAGCACGAAATATATCTCCTACATCTACTTGTTTGTATTTGCTCTTTTTGTCCACTTTTTTTCTCTATTCTTTACCACATATATATATATATATATATATATATTATATATATATATAATATACCAAGCGTGTTGGTAAATCCCTGCGGTGAGAAAAAACCCAGCAAATAGTTTGAAAAAAAATTTTGAAAAAAGAAAAGACCAAGATAGTTCGTACCAACAAAAAATAATCTATTGGTACAGTATTTGGCCAAAAGAAAAAACAATTTATATGTATATATATGTATATAATATATATATATATATATATATTCATATAACCGCTAGGAGAATAGCTAAGTAAAAAGTGCTCACTACCTAAGTAGAGCAAATAATAAAGATAAATCTAATGAGTCAGACGAACCTTCTATTAGTTTCGCTTAATGCTCTTCAGGGCTAAGATCTGATATATATATATAAGACGTCTTCAGTCTGTGAACACGGACGAAACTGTTTCACCCTGTGACTTGTTTTGAGTTGTTCATTTCTTGACCACTTTCCTTCTATCTATAGCATATATATATATCAACCTCTCGGCACGATCAGAATGTGACACAAGGTCAATTTCCTAAGCAGAGTTTGAACATGTTTGAATTCAGAGTTTTCCTTCTCCTAAACTGGTTGCCTAACCACGGTTAAAGAGCCTAGTCTGTCCAATCATTTATCCATAGCTGGAGGCTGAAATACAATATCATATAGCTGTAGGGTGAGGTGCTCCAAAAGTAATGCCTCCTATCTATTTCCATGGCAACTACAATAGATATGGAGAACACAATAAGAACACTGGATAGGGCAAGTTTTCTGCTACAAAGGACCATTTTCCCACAGTCATCACTTTATGCATTTTTACCAGCACAACATATATTTTGCTCTTAAATACATGATATTTACCACGTACCCCACGTGTACGGGTTAGGCACAAGGCCCTATTAATGTGGGACCACCCACGAACCGAGACTCATGGGTAGAGGGGGAAAATGCGTTTATCCCGTCGGCATTCCCCCTCAAAGGGGGCGCCTCAGGCACTGGGCAATAAACCCAGCCCTGCCCCTTTAAATCGAGGGGACAGGTGTTGCCTGGAGGGATTATCCCCTGGGATCAACACTGTTAATTGTATCAACGACATAATTAAATACAATATCATATAACTGCAGGGAGGAGCTGTTCCAAAAGTAATGCCTTCTATGATAACTACAATAATACAGAGAACATAAGAAGACCACTGGATAGATCATGTTTTCTGCTACAGAAACACCATTTTCCTTTAGTTACATTGAGAAGAGCTTTACATGGTTTACACTTAAATACAAATATGTAAATTTTTAAAAAGTAAAGTCGTTTGGGGTGACCTAAAGTCGGTATCAGCCCGACAGCGAGGGAATCCATCCCCTTTTCACTAGCGCTAGACCAAGGAGATTGTTTTGACATCTGAGGTGGAGCGCAACACCTACCATTACCTCCTCACTTTACTTCTCATATTTACATAAAAGTCGTCAGGGTGGCCTAAAGTCAGTATCAGCCAATCAGCGAGGGATTCTATCCCCTTTTCACTTGCGCTAGACCAAGGGAGATTATTTTTTTAGCGTCTGAGGTGGAGCGCAACACCTACCATCAGCTCTTTACGTTACCACACAGATCACTGTGCTACTCATACGCTGATTTGGCGAGGGCCGGTATCCAACTGAATACATATGTACTGAATACAATATCATATATGTAAGTTGAAAATGGAAACGAATCCGATGGTATGTTGAAAGGAAAAATATACAAAGGAAAGAAAATGCTGAATGGATAAAATAGATTTACTTTTCTAACACGTGTTTCGACCAGGAGTTTGTTCATGTATTCTATAAAACTACAAAATCTTTAAGCATACAAAGAATAACGGCCTTCATCGGAGTATTGTTTGTATGCTTAAAGATTTTGTAGTTTTCTATTATTATTATTTTATTTTATATTCAAAATAATAATAAATAGAATACATGTGTACATGACCAAACTCCTGGCCGAAACACGTGTTAGTAAAGTAAATCTATTTTATCCATTCAGCATTTTCTTTCCTTTGTTTATTTTTTATTTCAATATCATATATATACTTACTTATTTTATAAGAAAATTTGGACCATATGACCTTTAGGCACCTCTTTTTGATCTCGATTAAGAAAAGACATGTTTTTCATTTACACCGTCAATATCCGGTTGTTTTAACAGACGATTCTTAGATTTT
>CM042172.1:36351192-36406192 GCA_023376005.1 Doryteuthis pealeii | reverse complement strand
AAGCAGGACCTATGGATATACCACAGGATGATAATTTAATTACAACCTTTGATATGTGGTGGAGGCGTGAGGAACAAAAGAACAAAACTCAGACAAGAGTGTGTAGGATATATTTCGCTAGAGCGTTGAGCTCGGCATCATCAGTCGTTTTAATGAATTATCAGGTTATCATATCATCAACTGATGATGCCGAGCTCAATTGAGTTGGTGTTGCTCTACCAACTGAGATAAACCGGTTTAGTCTGTCGAAAGTAACTCGCAACTTTTTGTCGTAGACATGGTTGCGACTGCCGCTAATATCGCCTAGCGCTACGCATACAACTGTAAGTATTTGATGTGTGATGTTTGTAATAAATTGCACGACTGAAAAAGAATCGCTCACTTTATGGCCGGGAATCTCAAACGAATTCTTCAATGATTTCAACGAATCGTGAACGGCTGACTTTTTCAACAAAGTTGGCACTAAACCATATTTTCGCGTTGTCTGATTTTGAAGTCGTCTGGCAACGGACCAATTTGCAGAGTTTCAATGGCAAGTGGTGGACACTTCAACGTTGTAGAGACTAAAGCACAAAAATGAGTAGATACACTTTCGAAGCGATAAAGTCTTTAATTCCTTCTCTTTCTTATCGTGAAGGGGTTTTCGAAAGATGTTCGGCGGTATTCAAAATGAAAATGCCCAAATCGGCAGAGGTAGGGGGTGGGGGGATAGTTATACACCAAGTGCGGTATCGAACCCGGAACCTTGAGCTAACCTCCGCAAAATATAATAAGAAAAAAAAGAGAGTATAGGGAATATAGATAGAGAGGGGGTGAGTGCGCAGAAGCGATAACGCTAATCTGTTTCAATTGAACATAAAGAAAAGATGAAAAGAAAGAAAGAAAAAGAAAAAATGAGAGAGTTAAATCAAGATTACTATACTTTTTACATATTGAACTATTTAGCAATAGCTTTTAAGTAAACATATCAAACGTCGTAATAATTAAATGATCATACTGTTGTAATTCACTGGTCCTGCTAGTCAAGATTATTATACTTTTTACATATTGAACTATTTAGCAATAGCTTTTAAGTAAACATATCAAAGATTGATTGGAATGAATCCGACAGAATGTGGTGGAGATGTGAGGAACAAAAGAACAAAACTCAGACAAGAGTGTGTAGGATATATTTCGCTAGAGCGTTGAGCTCGGCATCATCAGTTGATGATATGATAACCTGATAATTCATTAAAACGACTGATGATGCCGAGCTCAACGCTCTAGCGAAATATAGCCTACACACTCTTGTCTGAGTTTTGTTCTTTTGTTCCTCACCTCCACCACATATCAAAGGTTGTAATTAAATTATCCATATGGTATATCCATAGGTCCTGCTAGTAATAAAAGATAGAGTTAAAATACTAATAGTAGTAGTAATACTATACATAGTGTCTATTCGTGATCACCCTAACGTCCGCAAAAGTTGTTTCTTGGCAATGACACTAAACTTCATCTTCTTGGTTGGTTGATTTATTGGTTGGTTTTTAGTTTTACGGCATATCAATTCGTTTTGGGAAATTTAATGCCGAATCATGTCATTTTGATAAACCTTTGTTTGAAGAATAAGTTCCAATTACCGTCGAACTGGGAAGACAAGGCAGCAAGCGATTGTAACTTAAATACAAACTCGAATGCTACAAAGTCCACTGCAAAATGACAAAGTATATATAAGACTCCACAATGTCATTCAAATCAAGGCAGTCAAGCAAACCAATCAGAACTCAAGGAATGGAATGACCCAAATCACCTTGATTCATGAATGGATCATTCTTGATTCCTATTTATACCAGCTGTCTTGGACACTGCTTGAGTTCGACTTAAGCTGTGTTATTAAAACCAACAGTAGACTAACTGACTTCAATAGCTTAAGTGGTCCTCAAATTGAGTATTGAACAGGCCCATCACAGATAGATAGATATAAAAAAAACTAATATACTGGGATATGTTGGTTGGTTGGTTGTTTTTCGGCATATCAACCCTTTACGGGTAATTTAATACCTAATCAAGTCATTTAGATATTCGGTCTCTTACTGTACCCGCTGTTGCTTAAATGATCAACAATCTAAATATTGAACAGGCTCATCATGGATGGATGGTTGGTTTTACGGCATATCAACCCCTTACGGGTCATTTAATGCCGAATCAAGTCATTTTGATAAACAATGGACTCATGTTGCTTACAGTACTTGCTGTTGCTTAAGTAGTCACCAATTAAGTATTGAACAGGTTAATAACAGAAAGAAAGAAAGAAAGAAAGAAAGAAAGAAAACTGGGATAGACAGACAGAAACTAGCTGAGACAGATAGATAGATAGTAACATACTAACTAGATAGATATATGGATGGATAGATAGTAACAGACTAAGTAGATAGATAAATAGATAGTAACAGACTAAGTAGATATATAAATAGATAGATAGTAACAGACTAAGTAGATAGATAAATAGATAGATAGATATTAACAGATTGAGATAGGTTGGGTGGTTGTTTTGTTTCACGGCATATCCACCCTTTTCGGATCATTTAATGCCGAATCAAGTCATTTTCATAAACAAAGGACTCAGCTTGCTTACAGTACTTGCTATTGCTTAAGTGGTCACCCTATTAAGTATTGAACAAGCTCATCATTTCTTAACTTTATTGATCCCCAGGAATTGGTGCTCTCAGCATGACTTGACTGTAATGAGAGAGAGATGGTTGGTTGGTTGGTTGTTTTATGGCATATCAACCCTTTTCGGGTCATTTAATGCCAAATCAAGTCATTTTTGTTGGTTGTTCTGTTTTATGGCATATCCACCTTTTCGGATCATTTAACGCCGAATCGAGTGATTTTCATAAACAAAAGACTCAGCTTGCTTACAGTACCTGCTGTTGCTTAAGTGGTCACTCTATTAAGTATTGAACAAGCTCATTGCAGATAGATAGATAGATAGATAGATAGATATTAACAGACTGGCTGGTTGGTTTGTCTTATGGCATATCAAACCTTTTCGGGTAATTAGCACAGCACGCCATTTTGATAACAAGGAGCACAGACCACCCAGTCCAGCAAAGGGAATCAGCCCAGAAGAAGAAAATGGCCGCCGACGAAGCAGAACAAGTAATAACCTCTCTCCTCTCTTCTTGACTCTCCATTATATACCCAACAGATGAACGGGTACATAACGGGTAGAAGCCATGAAACCATACTGATATTGTCATTCTGTGTTACTTTCATTAGCCAGGATTGAACTGCAGTCTGGAAATGACTGTTACAGATTGGACGACAGGTAGTGGCAGGAAGCTCATTAAGAACTAGTAACATGTTAAGTCAAACAAAAGAAAGCCGCTACTCAGCCAGATAAAATATAAACAAGACAGAAAAAATAAGTAAATATTTAGATGTATACGACTACGGGTATGAAAATGTTTGAAAAAACACAGGTTTAAATAAAATGAGTGGTAAGTTTATTAGCCAACGCTGAAGAAGATCTACTAAACAGATTGAAACACTGCAGCGTTGGCTAATAAACTTACCACTCATCTTATTTAAACCTGTGTTTTGTTTCAAATTTCTCACTATACTACATACCGTCGGATTCACTTCCATTTCTCTTCACACACACACACACGTGTGTGTGTGTGTGTGTGTGTGTGTGTGTGTGTGTGTGTTTTATAATTGTGTTTTATAATTTGCTTGAAGCATTGTGTTTATATTGGTATGGTGGTTGATTTTGAAGGCTATCACAATAGTAAAGTGTAAAGAAAAATAAGTTAACTATGGTGTTGTTTGTTAACCTGTAATTCTTAATATTTCGAGATCAAAAATCTCTTCCACAGAAGATCTCTGAAACTGAAGCTGTTGCTAGTGACTGTCCATTTGTTTTTTTGTCTCATGTCTTCCAAATTCTCTGTGTGGGGGGGATGTTTATGTTTGTATGTTTGTGTGTGCGTACCTGTTCAACAGTGTCTGATTATCATTCCAGGTTTTGCTCACCCTCTAAGCAGTAACCTGTTTGTTTATTTACAGAACCATCTTATTCTCTCTCTTTTTTTTTTGCTTATGTGTGTGTGTGTGTGATTATCATTCCAAGTTTACCATATATATATATATATATATATATATATATATATATTATATATATGCCATCAATATGAAGATGAGTATACGTATGTTCAAACGACTATAGAGCAAAATAAACGAGAACTAAAAGAAGCATCAAGTCTTGTGTTCGTTATAAAAACTAAGCGAACCCAAGTAGTTCCAGGCCATAGAAGATGAGAGAGAATACCAGCCCAAAAACAGACCCAACTACCCAGCTACTCCGATCCAGAATAGCAGATACCCAGATAGACGACCATTAATACTTGGTGAGTTTAAAGATAAATATATGACTAATAACAACAAACAACTTCCTTAAATTGGTACTATTAAATTAACATTATTGTAAAATAACAATGAGTGTAGAAGTATGTATGTGACCTTAGCAGTGAGTTGACGTGCGTCGCATGCATGTGTTATATATTTCCTGATCAATCGGTTGCACCTGGAAACCGGGCTACACGCAGGAAGTGCAGGATGAAAATAGGCTGTGTGGGCGAAGAGGTGAGTTACAGAAAAACTGCGTAGATGTCACACTCAAAGAGGCGTGAAACCGTGAGTTAGACTGCAATAAAAAAAGCCCGTGGAAATCAATTTGGCAGACAAAGATCAGGTTCCCGAAGGCTCCATATATGTGTAACCCCTTCTAATGACTCTCAGTCTGCACACAACCGAGGAAATAAAGATATCATCTTATATTTACATAAATACAAGTGTTCGTGTTCCTTGACGGGTCCAGTGTGTAACACATAGAGAGTGTGGAAAAAATTGTATGAATGGAAAAACAGAATAAGGAAACTTGGAAGTGATACGTGTGAATAACTGACCTTGGTTTATAATTGGACAGAACAAGGAGAGAACGAGAGTGAGAGTAAGAGAGATTTTAATTAAAAACTAAGCAACGACACAAGACAAGACAACCCAAGAAACAAGTGGTTCCAGACCTACAGAGAGAAGGCAATCTAGCCTAACATACCTAGATACCCAGATAAACGACCGTTAATCCCGGTTTATAATATATCCCCGGTTATTAATATATATTACTTGTATAACCAACTATTTAAAATGGACACACGCCACATCACAATATTTTGACTAACCTAGTATGAAACTTTTTAAGTTTCATCTATTAACCTTTGTGTAACTTTTTGTTTGTACGCCATCTACCGGCAAGGTTATAAAAAATGCAATAAAGAGAGATGGCCTAACAGTTTCACGGCTTTTTAGATTCGTTGCTTTATGGTGATTTGGTTAATTTACTTTCTAAAGGGGAAGTTTTTGTTGTAATTGGGGTAGGGCAGGGTACCTGTCTTCCTTGTTACAGTAGGTCTGATCTCTTGAACCGGAGAAATATATATATATATATATATATATATATATATATACTCACACACATATGTAAATATAAATATATATTGATATATTTATATTTATATATATGCGTGTGTGTGAGTGTGTATGTATGTACATATATATATGTATGTGTCTGTGTGTATATATATTTCATATCTATATATAAGTATATATATATGCATATATATGTATATATATATATACGAATGTATATATATGAATGTGTATATATGCATATATGTGTATATATATGCCTATATATGTATGTGTATATATATGCCTATATATGTATGTATATATATACGTATATGTATGTATATATGAATGTATATATATGTATGCATATATATGAATCTATGTGTATATATATGTATATATACCTTTTCATATCTATATGCATATATATTATATATTTGTATAAATGTGCATATATGTGAATATTTGTGTATGTATATATATTTATATGTGTGTATGCATGTATGAATGAAATATATATATATATATTATATATATATATATATATATGAATATATATATGTATGTATGTATTTATATGTATACCTACATATGTGAACAAATATATATATAGACACACACACACACACATATATATATATATATTATATATATATATATATATATATTTTCCTGGTAGCTTGGAAGCTTTTCCTTCATTTATTGATATATATATATATATATATATATATATATATATATATATATATATATATATATATATATATATATGTATATATATATGTATATATATATATATATATATATATATATATGTATATATATGTATATATATGTATATATATATATATATATATATATATATATATATATGTATATATATATATGTATATGTATATATATATATATATATATAAGTGATAGTGTGTGTATGGTTGGATTATTATTGTTTTTTTAGAGAATATCTTAATAGGAAAGCTTATCAGAAAATATTTAAAAAAAAGAAAACAAAATATTTTTTAAAAAAACATTAAAATAAGGAACGCTTTTTGGAATTCCTCTCCAGATTTGGGGGTTGTATTTTGTTTGTTCCTTTTTTTTTTTTTTTTTCTTTTTTTTCTTATGGGTCGGGGTGTTCAGAGGCCAAAAAGAAAAGAGAAAAACAAATAAAAACAAAAAAGAAAGAAATACTAAAAACGATTCATTCAATTTATAACATCAAAAGGTTCGAGGCTGATCGAAGTACTTCGGTATTAGGAGATGTTAAAGATCACTTTATGGTAAGGAGTTAAGCAATTCGTTCGTCCCACCAGAAAACCTTTGAGAAAATTGATAGGTTTAACATATTTCTTTTTCTTTTAATTTCTTTTTTTTTTTCAAAATGTTTACTTCGTTAGACTTTAACTTCATATCAATAAAAAAAAATGTCTTCCGTTCTGTCTATCTACACTGGGATGTCAAGATATTCAATTCGTACTGACAGGACAAAGACATAATTAAATGGACGATATTATTCTACTCGAATGGACCCATCGGCAAGGCCTAGACCAGTACTTCTCATCGCCGATCCGCCGGACCGGTGCTGGTCCGTGGAGCACTACCTGCCGGCACGCAGGTACCACACATGATTTTTAAAATTGTATAGTTTTTAAGAGCGGCAATCGTACATATAAACTAAAAGGCTATACTTGCAAACCGTCGTCAAAATTAAAAGGTAAAGTTTTGACGACGATTTGCACACATCAAACTAAATTTTGAAAATCCTTTCAAAATACTTGACTTTTTCTTTTTCTTTTTTCTTGGTAAGTCAGGTTAGTAATTGATTTATTTCATTTATTTAACGAATCTTGAAATATTTTCTAAACTAAAATATTTATGTGCAGTTTAGAAAATATTTCAAGGTTCGTTAAATAAATGAAATAAAACAATTACTAACCTGACTTACCCAAAAACAAGTAAAGTAGGAAAAAATAACAAAATAAAATAAAAAAGTAAATAGATAAATAAATTAATTAAAAAAGAGACTTTTTAAAATTTATGAAATAAAACAATTACTAACCTGACTTACCAAAAAAAGTCAAGTATTTTAAATCGGATTTTTAAAATTAATTCTAATTCCAAAGTTTAGTTTAATGTGTTGCAAATCGTCACAAAATTTTCCGTTTTAATTTTGACGACGATTTGCAAGTTTAACCAATTAAATTGGAAATATATTTCTAAAAATATCAATGTAATAGGTAACTGAGTTACCTCCCCTCCCCTTCTAATTACTATATAAACTGGTCAAAAATCCACCACTGTATTCTATGTAGAATAAAGCTTCTGCAAGTCCGACCGTGTTTGTTTGCTTACTACTACAATCAACTAAATTCATTTTCTGCTCTTTACTACGATGGCTATTTTACCATCTTTTTGCCTACGTTGTTTTATAGAAACCTAATTTCCTTTTTGTAAATTTCAGCACTGCCACCTTGGTCTCTAAAGAGAAGGGCAGCTATTAAGTGCAAGTCCTAACCACTTGCAGAAACAAACCTAACATACGTAGCATTCTCTTCTATCGAGCCAAGACCTGACAAATAAGAAGCAGTCTCACTGTTCCCATTTACTGTACACTGTAGGGTTAGTTTATATTGACGATAGATTTCTGTATTAAATAAAGCTAATCTTAACATGCCTGCATAAATACTTTTTATTTGAAGTTTAATAAATTGTTTAATTTTAGACACCAGTCTGTGGATCGATCAAACAAAAATGTCAACCGGTTCGCAACTTCCAAAAGTTTGAAAAGCACTGGCCTAGAATTCACTGATTTCACCCCCACCTTATCTCTCCAAAGGGCACCCCCTTTGGGGAGATAAGACTCCCTCTGTAACACCCCGCGACACCATTGAGGACTATTTTATGTTTTACTCTGTAAGGTTTTACAGTTCTCTTATTTGATGCTAGGGGACATGAAAGGTAATTACATCCCATTTCTGCAAATAGCCACAAGGTGGCGTGGCCAGCAGCCTTATAAAAGAAGACGTGCCACAATCAAAACCCTATCCTCTGCCTCGACATGGAGTAGCAACATGCGAGTTGTGCTCCTGTCCACAGACACGGGGTCTTTGTGTCCCCAGCAACCTCGTGTCGCAAGAACACAATAACATGCTTAACATATAAGTCTTTACACTTTCTTTTTCTACCAGCTACATATCAAGGACTCAACACTTTCTCTACTAAAGACTTTTTTTAATATTAGCACAATTCGCTCATACAACTCTTGGTTTTTGGTTTGTTTTGTTTTACGGTATATCAACCTCAGTGGGTCATTTAATGCCAATAAAGTTTTGAAATAAATCAATTCTTAATGGATAATACAATTTTTTTTATGAATACGTTTTTCTATTTAACCCATAGATGGGACCCTAACAGGTACTCCCACTCCGGGTCAGAGTGGAACAGGGAGCAATGGTGATGAAGGGGTGCTCCACATTCCCCAAACCTCCAAAACTGGAACCTCACCATCAGATAGAGTTTAACATCATTCCCAGGACATGTAGACCCGCAGCTACCGCCTTCTAGCACCCATATGATAAGGGGTTGGGGCTTGCCATAAGGGCAATAGGGTTGGGAAAATCATATAGGTGCTAGGGCTTGACGTGACCAGCCGATTGATCGGAGGGGGCCTCTCCGACCGCCCGTCTAGCCCAAGATAGGGCCAAAGTGGAGTATTGCATGCCATGAACTGCTCATCCACCTGGGCTCTATCCTTAAGCATCACCGGTCGCCACCCACGGCCAACAGGTGGCCCCATTGGTGGAGTCTTACCCCTCTGCAGAGGTGCAGTCGGTGCATTCTAACGCCCCACCGACAGGGCGGCATACAACTCTGTATAAGCTTATAAAAGAAGCGACAAAATCAAAACCCTCTTTTAACTGGCTATTTCCTATAACTCCAACATAAAAAGGGGAACCACTCTGATTGACTGATAAATTATTTATTTATTTATTGATCTACTATGAAAAAAGAAGACGGATTTAGGATTAGGGTTTAGGGTTAGGGTTAGGGTTAGGGTTTATGGTTAGTTTAATGGGAAAATAAATAATTTATCAGTCAATCAGAGTGGTTCCCCTTTTTATGTTGGAGTTATAGGAAATAACCCTTTTACCTTCTGCCTTGACGAGGAGTATCAATGCAGGAGTTGCGTTACGGACAAAGTGCTTTGTCCCCAAGCAACCTCGTGTTGCATGTAAGTCGTCGGGGTGGCCTAAAGTCGGTACCAGCCAATCAGCGAGGGAGTCTATCCCCTTTTCACTGGCACTAGACCAAGGAGATTGTTTTTGCCTGAGGTGGAGCGCCACACCTACCATCAGTTCCTTACTTTACCGCACAGATCACTGTGCTACTCATACGCTGAGTTGGCGAGAACCAGTATCGAACTAGGAACCTTGTGGTTTCTAGCCGAACGCTCTACTGACTGAGATGTCGCATGAACCTGAAAAAATGCTTAAGTCTTTAAACTTTCACTTTCTTTGCTAAAGACTCCTTTTCACACTAGGACATTTCGCTTATACAACTCTGTATCAAGGACTCAACACTTTCTCTACTAAAGACTCCTTTTCATATAAGGACATTTCGCTTATACAACTGTATTAGAGAGTTTACAGTGAGAATAAAGCCAGAAGTTAAGGGTTAATAAAAATCAATGTAACATGGTCAATGATTGCATATCTAGCTGTATATTCTTCTTCCAAGTTTAACAAGAAAAATAGTTGTGTTAGAATTACATTCGTTGCTTGCCACGGTTCTCTTATTTGATGCTAGGGGACATGAAAGGTAATTTTTTGAAACCCTCTTTCACTCTTCTGGCCTCGAGAAAATTAATGCATCAGTTGTGTTTCTCTCGATGGACTGGGGGCATTACACGTTTGTCGCATGAACTTAAGATGCTTAAGTCTTTAAACTTTTACTTTCTCTACTAAAGATTCCTTTTCATATTAGGACATTTCGCTTATACAACTGTATGAGAGAGTTTATAGTGAGAAGATAGGGGTTAATAGAATCCCTGTAACATGGTTGGTGGTTGCATTGTCAAATGCGAGTTATATCTAGCTGTATATTCCTTCAACAAGTTTAATGGAAAAAAATGGTAGTTTATATTATTTAGATTTTTCAGACAGCAACCTCATGTCTCAAAAACACAATAACATGCTTATCAAGTAAGTCTTTACAAGGACTCAACACTTTCTCTACTAATAACCCCTTTTCATATTAGGACATTTCGCTCATACAACTCTGTCTAAGTATTTATAAATAAAGTGGCAAAGGCACTCTTTATCTTCTGTCTTGACTGAGGTAACAGCACACTAGTTGCGTTCCTATTCATGGACAGGGAGCTTTGCACCCCAGCAACTTCGTGTCACAATAACACAATAACATGCTTAACAAGTCTTTACACTTTCCTTTTTTATCAGCTACACAATAAGGTCTCAACACTTTCTCTACTAATAACCCCTTTTCATATTAGAACATTTCGCTCATACAACTCTGTATAAGTTCTTCTATGTATTTCATGTGATGTTTGTATTCTCTTTTGTTCAGGAAATACAATATTCTTGCTATTAATTTGTAGTGAATTATTCTTACATTTATTCTGTACAAGGAAATAATATTCAACCAATCACCGTTCTTCTACAACAGGATGTATATCGAGCGCTATGATATCATATTGCCAACCAATCTATAACTAAAAATGACCACTCGTTTTTTTTTGTTTGTTTTTTTTGGGGGGGGGGGGTCAACCTTTTCATTTTGCGCAATACATTTTTACTATAAAAATTAATTGAAAATGATTTTTATTATATGGAAAATGAAATGATTTTACTATGAAAATGCATTGGAAATGATTTTTACTATGAAAAGGCATTGGAAATGATTTTACTATAAAAATGCATGGAAATGATTCTTACTATGAAAAGCATTGGAAATGATTTTACTATAAAAATGAATTGGAAATGATTTTTATAAAAATGCATTGAAATTTTTACTATAAAATGCATGGAAATGATTCTTACTATAAAATGCATTGGAAATGATTTTACTATAAAAATGATTGGAAATATGAAATGATTCTTACTATGAAAATGCATTGAAATGATTTTACTATAAAAATGCATTGGAATGATTTTACTATGAAAATGCATTGGAAAATGAAAATATTCTGGGGAACTTATCCCTCTAAAAAGATACAGTCAGCTTATTTTAAGCCCCGCGACAGGCCGACTCACATACCTACTGGTTTCCTAACTCCCCAAATCTCTAGAACAGTAGTCTCACCACTAGATCCAGAACATGAAAAGAATTCTAAGGAATGATCGAGGCATAAAATCTGGGAATATTAGTTCAACTCGTCTGTTGAATAAGCGTTTTGTGGGCCGGAGAATGTGTGGCTCGGCTTCTTCTTCTTCTTCTTCTTCTTCTTCTTCTTCTTCTTCTTCTTCTTCTTCTTCTTTTCATTCGGAGATATTAAATTAAAATATCCCCCGGCAAAAATAAAACTATTATTTCTAATAAATTTGCTCTGCAATTTTTGGAAGCAAAAAGCAGACTGAACCTGCGACTTAATTTTTTTTTTTTTTTTTTTTTTTTTGAGGGGGTGTCTGCTTTTTTTTTTTTTTTTTTTTTTTTCTTTTCCTTTTCTTTATGCGATAGACTGAGGCGAATTTTAATACTGTTGCTGATCGAGACAGCTAGTCTTGAGTATTTTTCTTTTTTTCTTTTACATTCTTTTTCTTTTTTAATGTCTGGATCTTGTTCCATTTTTCCCGCCATTAGATCGAAAATGGCGATATAGCGTCCCCGCCTCATTAACAACATCAATCTAGTCTAATTATTAAATTCAGAAATGCAAATATTTTTGAAGGTTTATTAATTAACAACCCTCGGGGGACGATTCTGTCAACAACTTTTTTTATTAATTAACTTATTAATCACAGAATTTATCAAGAGGCAAAATTGCTAGCGATATCTTTTTTAGTTGAACGTTGGGGTCACCAAATGTAGAGGAGGGTTGGTTGAATATCGTTTCCTCATCTCTAAATGCGAATGTCAGTAAGTACGTCACATTTTTTCAAGTTTACTCCTAGAGGCCGTAGCCCAAGATATAATACCATTTTAGAATTATACCATTTTGGAATCAGACCAAATGTTGGAATCACCAACATAGAAGAGCAATGGTTGGTTGAATATCGTTTCCTTGTCTAATAAATGCGAATGCCATCGTGTAAGTGTGTATGTTTTTTCAAGTTTACTCCTATATGCCGTAGCCCAACATATCATACCATTTTGGAATCAGGCCGAACGTTGAGGTCACCAATGTAGAGAAGCGATGATTGGTGGGATATCATTTTCTCGTCTCTATTATTAAATGTGCGAATATTAGTGAGTTACTGCGTTACATATTTTAAGTTTACTCCTATATACCGTAGCCCAACATATCATACCATTTTGGAATCAGGCCGAACGTTGAGGTCACCAATGTAGAGAAGCGATGATTGGTTGAATATCATTTTATCTGTCTCTATTAATAAATGTGCGAATATTAGTGAGTTACTGCGTTACATATTTTTAAGTTACTCCTATACCGTAGCCCAACATATCATACCATTTTGGAATCAGGCGAACGTTGAGGTCACCAATGTAGAGAAGCGATGAGTGGTTGAATATCTTTTTCTCGTCTCTATTAATAAATGTGCGAATATTAGTGAGTTACTGCGTTACATATTTTAAAGTTTACTCCTATATACCGTAGCCCAACATATCATACCTATTTTGGAATCAGGCCGAACGTTGAGGTCACCAATGTAGAGAAGCGATGATTGGTTGAATATCATTTTCTCGTCTCTATTAATAAATGTGCGAATATTAGTGAGTTACTGCGTTAGATATTTTAAAATTTACTCCTATATGCCGTAGCCCAACATTTCATACCATTTTGTAACCAGGCCGAAAGTCAGGGTCATCCGGAAAGGCCCGTTGAGCCTCTTGCACACAAACGAATTTTCGTCAGATGACTTTTAGCTTTTGAAGCGTTAACTTCCTGTAGACCCCCACAATGCAACCATATAACAAAAAGATAATAAAAAAAAACAATCTTTTATTTCGGCTGAAGTGTTTTAACGATTCGCGCGTGAGTGCCTCGAATCAAATAAATGTTCAGTTCAAAAGCAAGTGAGGTGGTTATTAACTCATTTGTGGCACAAGATCAGAAGTATGGAGCTCCCCAAGCTACGAACAGTAAGTGGTGTTCACCTCTTTGTTATTTAGACATTTCTGCATGTTCCTCGAACACATTGTGACTCTTTTATAGCTTAGGAATGAACTTAGTTCCCTCCTTTAGGTTTGTTGAATTAAATGTTATATATAATTAATTGACTTGTCTTTATTTTCCTACCGAATATTCTGTGTTAGTTTACTCTCTTTAATGTAACCTAATACATTATAAGAACGGGATTAGCTACTGAGTTAATTCATTGTGACTCTTTTATAGCTTGAACCTAGTTCCCTCCTTTAGGTTTGTTGAATTAAATATTATATAGTATTAATTGACTTGTCTTTATTTTCCTACCGAATATTCTGTTTTGGATTACTCTCCTTTAGGTAACCTAATGCATTATGAGAACGGGAATTAACATCTCCATAATTCTTATAATACAATTAATTTACCAAGCTCAATCTGAAAGGTGCGTCGAGCCTCTGGCGCACAAACGAATTTTCGTCAGATGACTTTTAGCTTTTGAAGCGTTAACTTCCTGTAGACACCCACAATGCAAACATATGGAAAAAAAAAGATTTTAAAAAATGTAAGTATGAATGTAGAATGAACGTGATTCCCTAACCTCTAGGCGTTAACTTCTTGTAGACTCCCACAAATATTGATCAAAGGAAATGTCTACCTGTTGAGAAACAACTACACAAAAATGTAGATATGAACATACAATGAACGTGATTCCCTAATCTTTTGGCATAGAATAACCCAGACGATTTGACAAGTCGTTAAACCCTATCAATCAATCAATCAAAGAAGTAACTTTAATTAAAATTACTTAATGATGCCTTACAACTGGAAAAAAATACAGGGGAGATAATTAAGGGTAATACTTATTGCAGTTGTCTCCCTTGATTTCATAGTCTTAGAATAGACGAAATAAGGTCTTCTATACAGCATCTAGTATCTGCGCAGAGCTGGTCAATGTAGGTCTTTGATGACGGTCTGCACGGAGGATGCAGCGAAGGCAATAATGCTCAAACACTTGAAGTTTGCGCAGGTCTCCAGCTATCATCAGTCAAGTTTCGCAGCCGTATAGGAAGATTGTGCGAGCTTATATAACTCAGCTAGAAATTTATTTTAAAGATTACATCAGAATGTCGATGATAAATTTGCACGCTCAAAGTTTACTGCTGTTTTTTTTATAAAACTGTCAATTGTAAAAGCAAGGTAATTTTTCAACAAAAAAACTTCGGACCATATGACCTTTAGGCACCCCTTTTGCGATCTCGTTTCATAAGGACATTTTTCCATTTACACCGTCAAAACCCGGTATGAATCGAGATCGCAAAAGGGGTGCCTAAAGGTTATATGGTCAAAATTTTCAACAAACAAAAAAAAACGTATGGGTATTTAACTTCCATCCGGTCCTCGTGTCGAGGGTTCAGAGTTCTTCGGTCTCTGGACCGGATAAATAATGTTAACAGCGTTGATCCCAGGAGGCTATCCTCCCAGGCAATACCTGCCCCCTTGTGGGGACTGGGCTGGGTTTGTTGCCCGATGCTTGAAGGGCCCCCTTGAGGGGGGATGCTGACAGGATCAATGCATTTTTTGCACTTACCACCCATGAGCTTCGGCTTCATTTATTACACGTTAAGTGGATTAACAGGTAGTAAGGAGCTCTTAAAATCTCCCGGTGGCAGGCAAATAATTTCCGATGAAAGAAGACAGTTGAAAATTAAAACAATGTATTAAAAAAGGTACAAAAAGGGTGTTGAAAATTTTGTGGCATTTGCGACCAGAGTTATTTTGCTGAGTTAAGGTGAAGTTAAAGGTTGCGTTGGGTGAACCTCTCGCTGTTTGATGGTGAAGATGTGCTAGAAGACTATTCTACTCGCTTGTTGGTAGGGAGCGCTTGAATATCGCGTCTCACCTGGTGAAAACTCATACGTGAAGGGGTTTAATTTTGGCGCCAATATCGTATATTGGCGATTCGCCCTCTGGCGGCAGGGGGATATAATTCCACTATCATTTTTCTGATAATGCATATTTGCATAAAAGGTCACATAGCGACTGTATACGTGTTGAGAAATTTCGCATATAAGGTGTGTGTTAAAAGCCCACTCCTACTTATAGACCCATTTCTTGGCCAATCACTGGCAGTACTCTGAGGTTGATACAATACTTAAACCAACCGCTACGGGACATAATTACTTTTGACCTTCGTGGACGACGGACATAGGATTAAATCAATGGACCTTTACCAGTACGAAGGATAGGACTTATTATACGCTTACCAAAGGATTCCATACCACAGGACTTTCTTTTAGTACTTTTCAACTGGCCAAGAATGGCATTTAAAAACTTTACAATACGTCACATGTCATACCTTGCCATTTTGAAGCAGAGATCACTCTGGTTTTATTACCATTCCACCTACAATAAATCGATTGTGTTTATAGAACTACACTGATCCTAGACTAGTAGACCGTGGTACCGAATTCCGAAATCTAGGTCGCAACACTGGCAATCTGTTACAAACTAATACTGTCTACTTCAATATGAGGCAAGGTGTTTTCTTTTTCTTTTTTTCTTAGCGATTAAAAAAGGGGGATATAAAAAAGCCGACATACTATTATTATTATTTTCAAATTGCTAACTGGATTGGAAACTGAACCATTCACTTTTCAGTGAAATTGGTGTATAAATACAATCTGCTAATATTATCTTCAAATTTTTTGAAGCATGTGACGGAGAACGAGAAAGGAAAAAGAGCAAGACATTGTCTTGCCTGCCGGGATCGAACTCGCGTCCTCCCGCATGCAAAAACAAATGCGTTTTGGGCACTGGACGGACGCGAGGTTGACTGATGTGCCCGGATGTTTGGCTAATATGCCCATAAAATAACAAGTGAGTCGAGCGCTGCGCTTTTCAGTAAAGAAATGGATTTTAGTTGAACAGAAACAAAACTAAATAGGAAATGTGATTTTGAACTACTAAAGATTATTTCGACTACGACGACGGATTTTCCAGCTGCTAGACAAAGAATGTGTTGACCAACAGAGGGTCTGGCCTGTAAGAAGACGAAGAACTCGCTTGTTTTTGGTTCCCCCTTGGCGGGAGCTTGTTGATTCGAAGGTCTATTTCGCCCCATATATTTTTCCCCCTTCTATAGAAACATTAAAACAACTCCTGATAACGTAGCCAAAAACAAGTTATGAATATCGTGTTTTTTTTAATTCTATGAAAAATCAACTAATAGTCAAATTTTCACGAAATTTCGGTAATTATTCATCTGTTGATGAAAATATGTTTGAAATAGTTTTTTTCTTAAATGACTTACCTTAAGGTAATGCTACTGAGGGAGGGATATCCTTAGTAAATCAATCCCAAATCGAACAACGGCAACTGACAGAGACAGCAAGGAAATAAGAGAAAACACTTGCCTCTGTTATATACAAAAACAAAGATATTCCAGATTCACAAAAATTCACCAAATTCAATTCGCCCACACGCAACAATAAAAAATGCTAACCGGATGTTGACAGAGTCGTGGCGTTCAAACAAATGAAGAAAACTCGTTTGTACGTATAGGATCCACGCACATGGGAATTTAAAAAAAAAATAACAAATATATTCAGAGTTCGCATTTTTCGTCCAATCTATAACATTCCCGGTAAAAATAAAAAAATGTTTGAGTTGATCCGAAATCGGCGAGCGAAAATGTATTTAAACCCTTCTTTAAAAAAGATCTACAAGCAGAGACAACGGGACATTGGAAAGATCACACACAGCCGAATCGTTAAAGCTAAACCAAGAGTTATTGATTTCACTGACGCCCTTCAACCTTCCTAAAGGGGCCAACCATACCAAAACACTTCACTACAGCATCGCCGTCAAAATCAGTCTGACAAGGTGACATACGATCTTACCAGCACCCTCACCTCTTACCTCATGACCTGATCGACCGACAAGGTCTTAAAGGGGCAACCTACTACAAGGGAACCGTCAAGAATTATCACACTCCAACTGCCAACTTCCTATCAACAAACACCTGATTGTCTACATTACATCACTACCATCAGCATAACCGACTCGGCCACCAAATATCAGATTTTCTGCCTACATTATTCCAACACTTCAACTGACTCGACCACCGAGCATCAGATCCTCTGCATACATTGTTACCCACACAACACCCAATATCCTGACCACAAAACATCAGATTTTCTGCCCACATTATAACCAACATCTGGACCACTAACATCAGGCTTTCTGCCTACATCACCACCCCAACCACAACTGACTCAACCATCGAGCATCAGACTTTCTGCACTACATTATTTCAACACCTCAACTGATTCGACCACCATTTTCAGACTTTCAATCTTATATCATTTTCACTACAACCTTTTTCTTTTTTTTTTAATACCATTTGTTGATCTTGAAACCTGTGTTTGTTTTTCCTTTGCCACCATACACTCCATACTAACCCTTGTTTATAACACCTCGTGTTGAAGTAAGCAGAAATAGTCTTGCCACAAATTCCAAGACGTTGCGACCTTGGTATCTGATACCACGGTTTATTAGTTAGGACAGAGTTTTTCAATCTTTTTCATCACACGGCACAGTGAGCTGTGCAATAAATTGATCGAGGTACACCTTCAGTATATTAACATATGATTATTTTATCATTTAAATTTTAAAAGAAAATGAATAGGGAAAATGTGCTACAAGTGTAAAAGAAAACAATGTAATTTTATTTCTAAAGGTAGATTTTAAATCTTGGCAAACAATAAATATTAAAATATTGAATAAAAACAAAAAAATATGAAAAGAATAGAATAAAAATATAAGAGGGTGATCAACCGTGCTCAACACTCACGGCAAACCCACAGAAGCTTCACGGTACACTAGTGTGCTGCGGTACACCAGTTGAAGAAATAAAATATTTCGACCGTGAGGGGGTGAGAAAAGAAAAACAGACAAGGGCATAGAGTCTGTGGTCAATTATCCGGTTTTTGCGAAACAATGCCTGTTTCGCGACCCTCTGGCACAATCAAGGGTCAATTAACTATTCAAGGTTAACAAGGAATCAAGATTCTTTGTGGATCGATCTCAAGAAGACTGGTCAGTAAATTGAGATTCTGTTACATGCAATGCACGTTCTTAATCGAGTTTGCACTAGAAGGGACACTTCTACTCAGAGTGGGTACATCTTCTTCATTCTTTTGATTTGAGTCCTCGTCCATGTCCTCCCGCAGACCTGCTCATATCCGTTTCCCGTTCTCGCCATCGGTATTTCGTACTTGACACTCGAGCCGACGCTATTCCTGGTGGTTCTATAAGCGCATTCGATGTTTTGTAGGTAGAATGGTAATAAAAGCAACGTTATCTGCATCAGTAGGCAAGGTATGACGTGTGACATTTAACGCAGCATGTAATAAATGTGGGAGTGCCCGGATGTTGGGGCTACACGCGTCCATCCGAATGCACGAGAATTGTTCACGGGCGCGAGGTTCGACTGATATGCCGGATGATAAGGGGAAACGGCAGTATAAGTAGAAGTGGGGTGACGGCAGTAACAGTGTTGCGACTTCAGCTGCTGGTAGACGACGACAGTGTTGTAGCCTGCGAATAAAGCGTTTTCCCCCCCCCCCTTCAACAAAGAACATTTACTTGAAACCCCATAATTGTGCAAAGAACCCAAACCAATCTTAAACAGACTGGAGATCGAAAGACTGATCATAAGCAGAACAAACAAATATTTATTTTTCCCCCTCTATTTTTTCCTTCTATAGAAGGTAAGTACTTTTAATTTTTTATTTTGTTTGTTTGTTTGTTTTTTTGTTGGTTTTTTTTTTGGGGGGGGGGCTGATACTAAAAACACGTTTATCTTCAGTGATCCGAGACTAGTAGACCGTGGTATCGAATTCTGAACCTAGGTCGCAACACCGGCAATCTGTTGAAGGACTAATTCAGCCTACTTCTGATACGAGGCAAGATGTTTCATTTATTCTTTTTACCTATATTTTTTTTAGATTTATCTATTCATATTTACTTTACTCACGTATAGATGGGACCCGACCAAATACTTTCACTCCGAATGAGAGTGGGCCTGGGAATGATCGCAATGAAATGTAAGACGAGCCTCACCACAAGATGAAATTTAGGACACTCTTTTGTGGAGTTCTTAATTCTCTGTAGGAGAACCAGTCAGAGTATTACATGCCCGCCGACAGGGTAATGAAAATAAAGAAAAAAGGGATTAGCACTCCACGCTCTATAGAGCTCCAGAATTGGAGCCTCACCACCAGATCCAATTTAGTGACCTATCTAGGACAGCCCTTTTTAGGGGGAGGGGGCCTTACCCATCTGCATAGGATGTAAAACAAGACTGATTTTTTTTTAAACGGCCTCAAACCTTTTCATTTCGTCTCTTCTAAGATTTTGAAATAAAGGGAGACAACTGCAATAAGTATTACTCTTAATTATCTCCCCTGTAATATTTTTTCGTCGTACGGAATCATTAAGTAAAAAGTAAAGTCGGAGGAGGGTCTAAAATCGGTATCAGCCAATCAGCGAGGGGGTCTATCCTTTTTTCACTAGCGCGAGACCAAGGAGATTGTTTTTTGAGTCTGAGATGGAGTGCCAAACCTACAATCAGCTCCTTACTTTACCGCACAGATCCATGTGCTACTCATACGCTGAGTTGACAAGGGCCGGTATCGAACTAGGAACCTTGCGATTCCTAGCCGAACGCTCTACCGACTGAGCTTAGTTTTAATTGAAGTTACTTCTTTGATTGATCGATTGATTGATTGATATTGTTTAACGACATGTCAAACCGTCGTGGGTTATTTTAAGCCAAGAGGTTAGGGAATCGCGTTCATTGTATGTTCATATTTACATTTTTTCTATTATTGTTTCTCCAGAGGTTGTCATGTCTTTTGATCACTATGTTGTGGGTGTCTACAGAAAGTTAACGCCTGAGGTTAGGGAATCACGTTCATTCTACGTTCATACTAATCTTTTTTTCATCTTTCTTTTCTTTTTTTTTCATATATTTACATTGTGGGAGTCTACAGGAAGTTAACACTTCAAAAACTAAAAGTCATCTGACGAAAATTCGTGTAGTTATTTCTCAACAGGTAGACATTTCCTTTGATCAATATTTTGTGGGAGTCTACAAGAAGTTAACGCCTAGAGGTTAGGGAATGACGTTCATTCTACATTCATACTTACATTTTTTTTTTCATATGTTTGCATTGTGGGAGTCTACAGGAAGTTAACGCTTCAAAAGCTAAAAGTCATTTTACGAAAATTCGTTTGTGTGCAAGAGGCTCGACGCACCTTTCAGATTGAGCTTAGTAAATTAATTGTTTTATAAGAATTATGGAGATGTTAATTCCCGTTCTCATAATGCATTAGGTTACCTAAAAGAGAGTAATAGAAAATAAAGGAATCTACTACAAGCTCACAATGAATTAACTCAGTAGCTAAGCCCACATTAAAGAGAGTAAACTAACACAGAATATTCGGTAGGAAAATAAAGACAAGTCAATTAATACTATATAACATTTAATTTTTTTTAAACTCAAGGAGGGAACTAAGTTCCTTCCTAAGCTATACATAAGTCACAATTTGCAGAAATGTCTAAATAACAAAGAGGTGAAAACCACTTACTATTTGTAGCTTGGGGGTGCTCCATACTTCTGATCTTGTGCCACAACTAAGTTAGGCTGAGTTAATAACCACTTCACTTGCTCTTGTACTGAACATTTATTTGATTCGAGGCACTTACACGCGAATCGTTAAAACACTTCAGTAGAAATAAAAGATTGTTTTTTTATTATCTTTTTGGTATATTGTTGCATTGTGGGAGTCTACAGGAAGTTAACGCTTCCAAAAGCTAAAAGTCATCTGACGAAAATTCGTTTGTGCGCAAGAGGCTCAGCGCACCTTTCCAATTGTATCGTCTTTTGCCCACGTCGCGAGTACAAATAAATTTCTAATTTAATATATTTAATTGCATAAAAACTTTTAACTACTTACACCCAGAGGGCTAGTTGTGTTAATGGACTTGTCTTTTTCCCTACCCAATATTCTGTGTTAGGTTACCTTCTTTTGGAGTTAATGTGCAAAGCTATGATATCAAGTATTCCAATTCAATACAAATAATTTGCACACAGCAGTATGGCTTTAAGTATTCCTATCTAATACTAATAATTATATGGTTATGAAGTCATGGGAAATGGACTCGTCGCCCCGAGTTCAAATCCTGGATGTGGTAATTACATTTTACTTAGCGCTAATACCCTTGGGAAAGGTATGAATCCTACTCTCCCTCCAGCTATGGATAAATAGTAGGGAAGACTGGGCTGTTTAACCTTAGTTAGGCAACTGGTCTAGAAGGAAAACTCTGAATTCAAACCTGTTAAACTCCGCTTAAGAAATTGACCTTGTGTCACTTCCAGCTCGTGCGGAGGGGTTGGTAAATATATATATATATATATGGTTATATGATTTCTATGATTTTTAATATTGTTGTTTTATTCTTCAACGTATTAAAATCAATCCTATGAATGATTTTATATAGAAACCAATTAAAATGTAATTAAAATAAGTATAATCTTTTTATATGCGTTCTTATTTAATATCTTTATTTCTAATTTAATATATTTCATTACATTAACAATGAAATACTTGTGCCCGGAGGGTGCATATTGTTGCTAGTTGTGTTAATGGACTTGTCTTTTTTCCTACCAAATATTCTGTGTTAGGTTATGCGCAAAGCTATGATATCAAGTATAATTTGCACACAACTGCATGGTTTTAAGTATTACTATTAATAATATTAGAATACGGGTTTTATTTTTTCTATAATATATTTCATTACATTAAAACTTAAATACTAACACCCGGCGGAGGACGGGTATTCTTGCTAGTTGTATTAATGTATTTATCTTTTTCCCTACCGAATATTCTGTGTTAGGTTACCTTCTTTTGGATAACCTAATGTATTATGAGAATACGGGTGTTAGTCTTTCTAATTCAATATATTTCATTACATTAAAACTTAAATACTTACGCCCGACGGAAGCGCATATTCTTGCTAGTGGTCTTAATTTTATTTTCTGTTTTGAATATGATTCCGTAAAACCTTTACTAGAAGAGTTTTTAAAACTTTTAGATTATTCAAGTGCCAACTGTATCATACTTTAATTTCAACTCACAGAATTCTATAAAGCTCATAGACTTCCACACCCTTTATACGTTTGCCTCAGGATATAATGTTATTGAAAATTCAATAATTCTATTGAGACATTAAGAAAGTCTGGCGATTTCGTATCTTCAACAAATCGCCATGACACCGACCGTTGATAATTATTGGCGAGCATAGCACATATCAAAAGTGGGGGGTGTCCTTCTAGCGAAGAGGCTAACGTTCTGAACTTCGACAACGTAGGAAGCGAGTTCGAACTCCAGACTTGCTATTACGTTCACTTTCGGACAAATACCCTGGGAATGTTATGAACCCCCCCTTATCTCCTCTGCTATGAGTTAACACGTTACCTACGTTTGCCGAAATGGCAGCTTCTACTCACTGACGTTGCCATATTTCCTTTATTGCATCAATTTTGAAAGTATTGCTGGTACACGTACTAGACTAATTATGTGCCATGTCTATGTAGTATAATATAATATCAATACGTGAACACGTGTACAGCAATAGTAAATGATATATATATATTTCATACAATATGATACAATAGCTATATGTAATATAAAAATGATTTGTAATAGTTTATAAGTAATATATATATATATATATATATATATATATATATATATATTATGTGCTTAATTGAAGTCATACCTAATTTGTAAATTAATTAGTTATAATTAAATGAATTAGGCGCGCATATTGGTTTAAATGTAAGGTGTAAACAAATCGAAAAAAAGTCACGAAAAAGTTTACGCCTTACATTTAAACCAATATGCACGCCTAATTCATTTAATTATAACTAATTAATTTACAAATTAGGTATGACTTCAATTAAGCACATAATCTTCAAAAAATTGTCGGCTATCGCCATCTCAAACAGATTGTTTGTCTACTTCATATATATATATATATATATATATATATATATATATATATATAAAAGGAATGACTTACCGGTAAAAAATATTGAGTTAATCCCAATATTTGGTTGATACAAGTATATCGTTATAAAAATATAAAGTGCTCAATACGTTAGTCGAGCGGATTAATTGTGTACAGAAATAATCTACTCGAGTTTCACCCTGAAGATCCTTGTGGTGAAACTCGAGTAGGTTATTTCTGTACACCCTGTAATGCTATATAATATTTGATCATTTAGATTCTTAGAAATGCTGTAATCATACAAATCAACCATGTAATGAAATGCTAAGTAAAATTATCCTCTTAACAGATTGGCGCAACACGCTCTTCCAACCTTCCCTCTATTTTCCTATTCGACCAATGCTAAATAGATATTTGGTGCTTCCAGTTTTTTTTCTTTTTTTCCAAATAATTCCCGAAAAAGTTGATTAATTGATTTATTTTAATTTAACGGCATTTCAATCTATCAAGGGTTATTTTACACCTTAAGATTAGGGAATCACGTTCATTGTACATTTTTGTGTAGTTGTTTCTTAAGGGGGTAATTGGAATGAAGGAGAAATCTGCACTCCCCAGATCTCGAGAACTGGAGCCTCACCATCATATGCAGTTTAGTATCATACCAAGGACCCCCTTTTTTGGAGCGGGGAATCTTACCCCCTCATTGTATTTTTTACTACCTAGTACTGACAATGAAGGGCTATTCCACACTCCCCATATTTCCAGAACTGAATCCTCACCCTCAGATGCAGTTTGTCATACTTTTAGTAGGGGTACAGACAACGTATTCCCCCTCCGCTAGAGTGGACCTGGGAGTAATGGCAATGCAAGGGTATTTTACACTCCCCAGATCTCCAGCACAGGAGTCTCACCATCAATGCAGTTTAGTGTCATACGAAAGGGATCCCTTTTAGCGAGAATACAGTCAGGGCTTGTATCGTCTTGGAGCTAAACAGTTACTATCGTAGTGAGTTTGATTCTCACTGAGTGGTCTAATACTTGGGTCAGATTTAATAAATCGATGCCTTGCAAACTAGTCTTGTAGATTTATTACTTCTAAATAGCGAGTTCGATCCTCGTTGGATGCCCAATACGTGAAACCTTCTGTTACATCCTACCCATGGCGAATGGATTGGGTATATGATGGTTTCCTATTGTGCGTCGATGCCCCCTTGATTTAAAGGGGCAGGGCTGGTTTATTGCCCAGTGCCTGATGCGCCCCCTTGAGTGGGAATGCCGACGGGGTCGACGCAATTTTTCACCTGCCACCCATGAGCTTCGGTTTGTGGGTGGTCCCACGTTAATAGGGCCTTGTGCTAACCCGTACAAGTGGGGTACGAGGTAAATACAATGATGGCTTCCTATTCTGGTGTAATGGTTAGCAAGCTAGTCCTACAGATCCATTACTTCTAAATAGCGAGTTTGATCCTCACTAGATGACGCAAGCCTGTGTCATATCCTACACGTAGCGAACAGGTTGGGTAAAAAGAGTGTCCCATCGTTGTGTAATGGTTAGCAAGTTAGTCTCGACGACCCATTACTATTGAATAGCAAGTTCAATTCTCCTTGGATGCTCCATACTCGCAAGATTGTGTCATATTCTACCCATAGGGAAGGGTTTTGGAAAATACTAGGGCGCCCTATCGCGGTGTAATAGTTACCAGGCTAGTCTCGCAAACCCATTACAACTGAATAGCAAGTTCGATCCTCGCTCGATGCCACAGACTTTCGACTTTGTCTTACATTCTACACGTGGCGAACGGGTTGGGTAGAGGGTGTCCCGTCGTGGTGTAATGCTTACCAAGCTAATCTCACAGATCCATTACTACTGAATAATGAGTTCAATCCGCGCTGGATGCCCTATACTTGCGATCTTGTGTCACGTCCTACCGGTGGCGAATAGGTTGGGTAAAAGTGTCCCATCGCGGTGTAATGCTTAGCAAACTTGTCTCGCAGATCCATTACTACTAAATAGCGAGTTCGATCCTCACTGGATGCCTCATACTTGGGACCTTGTGTCACATCCTACCCGTGGCGAACGAATTGGGTTAATACCTACCATTTCAAGCGAACTCAGTCGGTAGGGCACCCACCTAGAAGTCGCTAGGTTCCAGGTTCGGTAACGGTCACAACCAGCTCAGCGCATGAGTAGCACCAATTGCTTAATCTGTAGTGTGCGGTAAAGTAGGGAGTTGATGGTGGGTGTGGCACCCCACCTCAGCAAAACCAATCTCACTGGTCTAGCACTAGCAAAAAGGGGATAGACTCCTTCGCTGTTCAGCTGACTTTGACAATAGGCCATTCCGCCAACCTTACTTATATGTATTTATCAACCCCTCCCCACGAGCAGGGTGTGACACAAGGTCAATTTCTAAAGCGGAGTTTAATAGGTTTAAATTAAGAGTTTTCCTTCTCCTAGACTGGTTACCTTACAAAGGTTAGAGCCCTATCCGCCCTGCTATTTACTCATAGCTGGAGGGAGAATAGTTGGATTCATACCTTTCCCAAGTGTATTAGCGCTATGTGAAATGCAAACAACCTCGTCCAGGATTTGAACTCGTCTTGTCGTGTCCATTCCTATGACGATAACCATTACACAACGCGCCTCCTCACTTATAAGTTACCAAGAAAACTATTTTTCAATATGTTGTTTTGAATTTTATCGATTTTTTTTTGTATTTGTCCGGCGGTGTTCCCTGAAAGATGAAACTCGCTTTAGGTCAATGAAATTGACATTTGTCTTCTATATATATAAAAAAAAAAAAAAAGTTAAAGCCAAAGGGTCTGATGAAAATGTCATCAAATGTTTCAACTCCTATCAAAATAGAAGAATATATATATATATATATATATATATATATATATATTATATATATACTGGGGGGATTGTCACTGTTTCAGCTTTTACTGGAACGGTGTGCCAAAATGCAGTATTATTGGAAGAGTGCTCAATATAAAAAAATAGAGCTATTATATATTATAATAAAATAAATATATAAAGGTTTTACATATCTATTTATTTGATGAGAAAGGAACAGTCACAACCATTTGGTTTCATGCATGCGTAAGCGCAAACAATCTTCAGGTGACGTTGTTTCAAATGCAAGGAAAATCGAAAATTACAAAAAGTTTAACAGACATAGGATGTGTATGATTGGATGAAATGTTATTCGTATGTATGTGGTGTTGTTTTGAATGTGTATGTGTGTCTATGGACAGTGCAAAGTTATGTATACAGGTCAGCGGGTCTCGCACACATTCACATTATTTTACGAGTGTGCAACGTCTGATCAATGCTGGCGTGTGAGCGTTTGTATTCGCGTGCATGTGTGCATGGGTGTATGTATTTTTTTGGTATGAAAGGATGTTGATATGGGGTCGTAGGGGTTGGTGGGGGAAATGGATACTGTCACCAGTTTGGGTAGAGGGGGTGTATGGGTGTGGGCGATATATATATATATATATATATATATATATATACTCTTGGGAAAGGTAAGAATCCAACTAAACCTCAAACTATGGGTAAATAATAGGGCAGACTGTACTCTTTAACCTTGGATAAGTAACCAGTCTAGGAGAAGGAAAACTCTGAATTCAAACCTGTTAAACTCCGCTTAAGAAATTGACCTTGAGTCACATCCTGCTGGTGGAGATGGGTTTAATATATCTATATATTTCCCTTAGGATTATTTCTCGGTAATCCTTAACTTGTTCCTCGTAAATTCCTACTATAAAATAAACTGAACCCTCATTTTATGTCCGTGTTTTTGCAATAAATTGTTTGCAATAAATGTTTTTAAATAAATAATATGTTTGCAATAAATGTTTTTAAATAAAGAAAATATATTCAGTATTGTAAAATAACGGGTGCAATAAAAATAAAACATTTATTGCAAAAACACGGACATAAAATGAGGGTTCAGTTTTTATGGTAGGAATTTACGAGGAACAAGTTAAGGATTACCTATTTCTCTTACTTGCCATTATTTGTCTATTAGGCAGCTTGGTATCGGTGCGAACCGTAGTATAAAAGGTAGTACCGCCAAAATCAAACCCTCTTTTCTCTTTGACTCAATATGGTGAAACATGTGTCCGGAGGAAAAAGTTCACATGTATAATACGCATCCCTAACATTTGGGCTGAAAAAATAGTGCGTCCTATACACAAATAATTACAGTAAAAAAAAATTATGTGTAAAATATCTAGTGAACCAGATAGATTCACTTTTGTAAAAGTCTAATAATTTTTTTTTTTTTAATCGCTGGAGACTTTTGCACATGTATTGAACGTCTACGGTATACTTACCTACATGAATTTCTTACCCCACCTCGTCGGGGGTCCGGTGAGCTTCGGCCGCTGGATCGTTAAGTAAATTAATAGCGTCGATCCAAGAGGGCTAACCCCCACACCAAGCAATACATGCCCCCTCGATTTAAAGGGACAGGGCTGGGTTTATTGCCAGCGCATGAGGCGCCCCCTTGAGGGGGATGCCGACGGGATCGACGCAATTTTTATGCGCCCACGTTCAAACGAGACCTTGTGTCCAGTGCTCATAAGTGGGATGAGAAGCAAATACTTACCTAGATGAATTTTGTTTTCGTGACATTTTTAAAATCCATTTCGTTTTTGATGATTGACGAATCGGTATCAGTAAATAATCCAAAAGTGCTCAATACATTAAAAACATAGAACAGTAATAATAATAATAATGATAATAATAATAATATAGACCCTTAACTTTTTTCCTCTACAATTATATATATATATATATATATATATATATATATAAATGTTGTTCTAGTTCCAACGGGAGAAAATTCAATATTTTATAAAAAAGAAGGTCCGCAAAATGTATTATGTTTTCAGAAAAAAATTATTCTTTTTATCTTACAAATACAACACGTGTTTCAGATCTTCTGGTATCTTATTCAGGCTTTGATTGATAATATCAATCAAAGCCTGAAGAAGATACCAGAAGATCTGAAACACGTGTTGCATATGTAAGATAAAAAGAATTAAAAAATTTTAAAAAATTTTCTGAAAACATAATACATTTTGCGGACCTTCTTTTTTATAAAATATATATATATACTTACCGTAGAAAAAAGAACATTTAAGACAAACACAAATGAATATCAGGAATTTGTTGACAATGGGACAAAAGTTTTCAAAATTGCAGGAGAAAAGGCGAAGCATTCATTGTGTATAAGCAGAGCGAACAATAATTTTCAAGCAGGAGAGGTTTGCAGAGTTGTTTCCCTTACCTGAAGTTGTCTCCCCTGAATAAATAAATTTAGGAATAGAAATCCCAAAAGTCTTTTTCTTTCATGTTTTTAAATCAATTACTTGCATACTAGCAGGACCTGTGGATATACCACAGTATGATAATTTAATTACTACAACGTTTGATATGCTTACTTAAGAGCTATTGCTAAATAGCTCAGTATGTAAAAAGTATGATAATCTTGATTTAACTCTCTCTCTTCTCACTCACTCACTCTTTTTTTTCCTTCTTTTCATTTTTTCATTGTTTGATTGAAACAGATTAGCGTTATTGCTTCCGCGCGCTCACCCTCTCTCTTTATCTTTCCCCTACTCTCTTTCTTTCTTTTTTTCTTTCCAATATCCAATAGGGAGAAATATTCAATCACTTGAATAACTTTATTGTAGAACATAGTCATCTTCTCGTTTTATGTTATCAGTGGAGATTGGTGCTCCCAGATGTACTGTGGTTCATCAAGCTGCATCTGTCCGCAGATTTCTATGCAAAGGATAATCCTCCACACGTTTCCCAAGAATATGGGTTCTCTCTCGTTCTCATATATGGCACCAGATTTACCTTTTCTTCAAATAAGGTCCACAAACTTCACAAGAATACAGTGGGCTATGACAAGTTTTTAGCCACCCTTGATTACAGTGCTGTCTGGTTTGGAGCTGACTCTTGTGGACGATAGGGTGAATGGTCCAAAACACCGTCAAATATTACAGAAGGAACTACTTCTACTATTTTAAACCAATCAGAATGCAAGAATATCTACCTTTCTCTAGAAAATGGAGCACCCTTTTGTAGAATAATCATACTAAGTCCAATTACCGACAAGACAGCAAGCAGTCGTCACCCAATACGATTCTGGTATGCTGTAAAGACCACTGCAAAGTGGCAGGATTTATGGAGCCTCAGAGGATCATAGAAACCAAGCAGCCAATCAGGACTCAGGGAATGGAATCACCCAAATGCATGAGTGGACTGTTTTAAATTCCCATAAGTACCAATTGTCTTGACACTGGTTCAGTTGTGCTTGGCCAGTCACATTGTTCAAACCAATTGTTGACTGACTTCAATACCTTTCATACGAGCAAAGTAACACAGGCTTGGAAGGTATCACAAGGAATCAAGTCCATGTCATGGGTAGCTTAAAGTTACTCGAGAATTCAGCAGATAAGCAACACCAGATAATTAGGATTTAAATGTTTGCATTTCATCTTGGACGATTTGGACAGCCTAATTTGGTAATTTATGAGGAAGTGCATCCCGGTCTCCTGCTTTCAAAAATTGCTGCCCGGTGACTATCAAAATAACGACCCAGCTCAGTCTATTCAAAACTATCCATCTCAATTTGTTCATATTTATCTATATTACTTTAAATACTAAGATTTTTTTATTCATGTTTGTTTAATATCTTGTTTTTAGTTTAAATAAACAAGAATTACGACAAAAGAAGAAGCGACCCCCCCCCTAATACATTTACTTGTCGAAAATATCTATCTATCTCCATTTGTTCGTATCTATCTATATTATTTTGTTTGTTTATCTATCTATCTATCTCAGTCTATTCAAAACTATATATTCATCTTCATATCTAAAGAAGAATTACGACAAATTACGATAAATAAACAAGAATTACGAGGTGGGGGTTGTTATTTTGATGGTCACCGGGTAGCAATTTTTGAGGCAGAAGACCGGGACGCACTTCCTCATAAATTACCCCTAATTTTTTAAAAGAGGGAGTTTTAAGATGATAACGGTTGTACAATTAAGGAACACGAGTATTATTATATACAGTGGGCTATAACAAGTCTTTAGCCACCCTTGATTACAGCAATTTTGGCTGGTGTAATAACATCTGATTCTTGTTGACGTGCGGTTGAATTGTCCAGAACATTGTCAACTATTACAGAAAGGACTATTCCCACTATTTGACACCAATCAGATTGACAAGAATGTCTACCTTATTCAAGAAGATGGAATGCCATGTCATACGAGCAAAGTAGCAAAGGCCTGGAAGGAATCGTAAGGAACTGCCATTTACGTCACATTCTCCGTGATTTTATTTTTATTTAAACCTCCAATACTAATAAAATTGTTTTACATTATTAATACTGTTGGTCTTATCTACATACTATTAATATGCAATCGTATTTATATATAAAATAAGATAACGGTTTACAGCATTAATGTGAAGTCTAATTTGCATATTGTTGTGGCCTGGTTAGAGGCCAGAATAAAGACACAAGACAGGAAATGAGTTAAACAAATATATCAACAAAGCCATGGGTAGCCCAAAGTCCTGACATGTTTGGAAGCACCTTGACCAAAAACTCAAGTAGCCAAGGCTTGGAATGAATCGTAAGGAACCAAGTCACTACCGTGGATAGCACAAAGATCTGACATGAATCCAATAGAACACGTTTGGAGCTCCTTGACCAGAAACTTCGAGAGCGTGCAACCAAAACCATGTCAGTGGCAACCCTTAAAGAAACATTGCTAAAGGAGTGGCAAAATATGGATCAGACAATTGTTTATAAAAAAAAAGTAAAGTAAAGTCAACGAGGCGGCCTAAAGTCGGTATCAGCCAGTCAGCGAGGGAGTCTATCCCCTTTTCAATAGCGCTAGACCAAGGAGATTGGGTTTTTTTTAGCATCTGAGGTGGAGTGCCACACCTACCATCAGCTCCTTACTTTACCGCACAGATCCCTGTGCTACTCATACGCTGAGTTGGCGGGGACCGGTATCGAACTAGGAACCTTGTGGTTTCTAGCTGAACGCTCTACCAACTGAGCTAACCCGGCCCTTGTTTATAACTTGATCAAATCCATGACAAATCAAATACACTGAAACTAGCAAACAGAGGACCTACTCTATACTAGTTGCAAATAATTGGTTATTTATGATGAGTTGGTGTTATGTAATTAAACTTTGAAATTGGATGTACTTTATTTCTCCCGGCTAAAAACTTTTCAGCGAAAGAAGATCCACATGCTTCACAAGAATATCATATATATTTACCAACCCCTCCACACGAGCAGGATGTGACACAAGGTCAATTTCTTAAGCAGAGTTCACCAGGTTTGAATTCAGAGTTTTCCTTCTCCTAGACTGGTTGCCTAACCAAGGTTAAAGAGCCCAGTCTGCCCAACTATTTACCCATAGCTGGAGGGACTGTAGGATTCATACCTTTCCCAAGGGTATTAGCACTAAGTGAAATGCAATTAGCACGTCCAGGATTTGAACTTGAGGCGACGAGTCCATTTCCCATGACTTTAACCATTACACAACGCGCTTCCAATATTCACAAGAATATTATAGGCTGCCGAAACACTACTTCTTTCAAAGCCTCCATGCTTCCTGTAATCTGCCAACAGTATACCTGATACCCCCATCCACACACATATACACACACATACATGTATATTATTACTGTTCACTATTCATGTTCCTGACACTAATACATTATTCTATGTACTAGGCATGAGACTTTGATAAGTTGTGGTGCACCTGAGCATTGTACACATTGTAATTGTAATTTCATTATTATTATTAATACATTCTTTCTTCTTATTTCTGGTTGTGTTGTATTCTCTTCTCATGTTCAGAACATTTTTTGTTTCAGCAGGACTTTGATTGGGTATTGCATCTTTCTGCTTCCATCTTAGCTCTTATCAAAACAAATCAGGAACACAGAGACTTAATTCTTTTTGGTGTACACATATATGGGTAATTTATGAGGAAGTGCGTCCCGGTCTCCCGCCTCAAAAACCGCTACCAGGTGACTATCAAACTAACAACCCCAGCTCATCGTAATTCTTGTTTATTTATCGTAATTTGTCATAAGTCTTGTTTAGATATGAAGATGGATATATAGTTTTGAATAGACTGAGATAGATAAACAAAATAATATAGATATATACGAACAAATGGAGATAGATAGATATTTTCGACAAGTAAATGTATTGGGGGGGGTCGCTTCTTTTTTTTTGGCGTAATTCTTGTTTATTCAAACTAAAAACAAGACATTAAACACACATGAATAAAAAAAAATCTTAGTATTTAAAGTAATATAGATAAATATGAACAAATTGAGATAGATAGATAGATGGATAGTTTTGAATAGACTGAGCTGGGTCGTTATTTTAATAGTCACCGGGTAGCAATTTTTGAAAGCAGGAGACCGGGACGTACTTCCTCATAAATTACCCATATATGTACATAGGTTGGTTGGATTTTATTGCATGTCAACCCTTGTTAGTTTATTTTATGCCAAAGACATTTTGTTTTATTCATTCTTGATGGGTATTCAAAACTTTTTAAAACTCATTTCTTCCTGAATAATTATGATATTTCAAACTGTGGTCATAGATTCATTTTTTTCTATTTAACCCATAGATGGAACCCTAACAGGCACTATCACTCCAGGTCAGAGTGGACATGGGAGTAATGGTGATGAAGAATTCGTTTTGGTGAACACATCTTTATTTTCCAAAACCCAACTCCAACCGATGTGCAAGGAAGAAATCAGAACAAACACAAACCTACATCTAGCCGCAAAAGGCTCTCTGCGTGATTCTCACTTAATTCAATTTTTAAATCTCCCAGGTCCTATCTGAGAAGATTGCTTGAATGACCTTGGGGGGTGAAGGCTTGTCCATCACACTTTATAGCTCTTTATTTGCTAATGTGTGATTTTATAGTTACCATTAGATCTTTTACACTATATTACAAAAATGATAGGCTGTGCCTATTCATTATGTACCATCTCTTTTCTCTCCTTTGTAGCTGAGGTTTAAAAAAGAAAAAGAAAAACAAGAAATAGAAATAACCAACAGTTCTAGAATTAATGTACAATTTTTATTTGTCTATCGTTATTACATTCGAATAAATATTGGAGGGGAAATGAATCAAAAATAACCTGTGGATTAAAAACAGACAAAAACACAAAAGAATGAAGGAAAGTTTAGACTTATTTAAGTAAAAAAAAAAAAAATGGGAATACAATTTTTGTAGTGGCTATTATTGAAGAAGAAAAATTTCTGTTGTGGCTATTATTAAAAAAATTTCAGGGTTGTGGCTATTAATGAAGAAGAAAATTTTGTTGTGGCTATTATTGAAGAAAATTTTTTCTGTTGTAGCTATTATTGAAAAATAAATTGAAAATAATTTTTGTAGGTTTTTGTAGGCTATTATTGAAAAAGAAAATTTTTCTATTGTAGCTATTATTGAAGAAAAATTTTCTAAGAAAAATTTTCTATTGTAGCTATTATTGAAGAAATTTTTTTTTCTGTTATGGCTATTATTGAAAAATAATTTTTTTCAGTTGTGGCTATTATTGAAGAAGAAAATTTTCAGTTGTGGCTATTATTGAAGAAGAAAATTTCTGTTGTGGCTATTGTTGAAGACAAAAGATTGTATGTTGTGGCTATTATTGAAAATTGTTGTGGCAATTTTATTAAAGAAATTTCTCTCAGAGATATACAACGATAAATATTTTACAAGTATGGTCAACAATAAATTCTAGTCTACAATTTGTTCTTTATTTTTAGGGGGGGAGAGGTTTTGGTTAACAAAAAAAATGTTAGCATTATTAGAACTTTTCTCTTCACACAAAAAAGAATAAAAGAAAGAAGTAAATTTTGCTACATTCAGTTAGTGGGGTCTGCTTATGTTCATTTTAAATTTTTATATTCATCTTCATTAAAATTTCCATATGTCTCAGATCAATTAGAGAATGAACATGAACCCAGTTTTAACTAAATAAATGCACGCGCATATATATATATATATATATATATATATATATATATATTGATAGATAGATACATAGATAGGTTATATATTATATAGATACATATTTACCTAGTTTCTTCAAAAATTTGTATCCAGTGGCTTCGGCCACTAGAATGGTAATGTAATTAATGGCATGTTCCCAAGGGGCTAAATCCCCCAGGCAACACCTATCCCCTTGATTTAAAGGGGCAGGGCTGGGTTTACTGTCCAGTGCTTGAGGTGCCCCCCTAAAGGAGGAATACCAAGGGGATTCATGGCATTTTTTATGCCCACCATGCCATGAGCTTCGGTTCGTGGGTGGTCCCACATTAATAGGACCTTGTGTCAGATCCACATAAGTAGGATGTGTGGTAAACTCCTTTTATGTTATATAGACATTTTAAAGAAAAATGGAAAAAAATATTTTTTTCAATCATCATATATATATATATATATATGGTAGTAAATATGGAAATAAATCCGACAATATTAAAAAATTTGAAAAACAAAGTGTTCCAAAATAAGATGAATTTATTTATCGACGCTTAAACGTTTCAGTTTATTTAAACCTTCATCAGGATAGATTATGGAGTGAAGAAATTGATGGATGTTTTATAGATGACAGGAGTTAGAAAAATCTTTATAAAAAGTTTGTAATACAGTTACAAATGTTTTATAAAGATTTTTCTAACTCCTGTCATCAATAAAACATCCATCAATTTCTTCACTCCATAATCTATCCTGATGAAGGTTTAAACAAACCGAAACGTTTAAGCGTCAATAAATAAATTCATCTTATTTTTGGAACACTCGGTTTTTCAAATTTCTTAATATATATATATATATATATATATATATATATATATATATATATATGTTTTAACAGTTCTGTACAAATATGAGTAGTGAATATAAGAAATGCTTGAATTTTGGAAAGAGTTAATTTTAGTAGGGGGTTTCCGGGGGGCGGGGTTATATGGTCCTAATTTTGGCATCATAAATATTTGTGTAATTTTCCCAACCACTCTATCATCCAAACCGTCTTTTCTGTAAATTACTAAGGAAAAAATTGTTGTGATTTCGTTTTTGAGAAAGATGCGACCAGGATGGTTATATTTTCGGTAACAGGGATGTAAAGACAAAGGTGAGAAATTAGGTTGTCCTATTGCAAAATTTTTAGGACCCCAACTCCAGTCAATGTAGTTTTGTATATGGTACGACTCGGTAGGTCAGGTTGAGGGGAGGGGTGTTACAGTTATTGTCTTAGGAAGTGGAGACAATGAACCATGTTCAAATCCTGGACAAAGCAGCTTGCATTCCACTAAATGCTAATACCCTTGAAAAAGGCACAAATCCATCTCTTCTCTCACCAGCTACAGGTAAATAGTAGGGCAGACTGGGCTCTTTAGCGATGGTATGGCAACCAGTCTATAAGACTGAAGAAATAAGAATTTATTTTGAAAAAATAAACTATTATCATTATCATGAAAGATTATTATTATTATTATTATTATTATTATTATTACTAGTAAAAAGAAATTTTAAAATTAAAAAAAAAAAAACACCTCCGGGTGGTATAAAAATTAATTTTTGAAAGATATTGTCTGAGTTGGGGGGAGGGTTAAAAATTCAATGTCAGGGGGTCTGTATAATTAATAAGTAAAATAATTAAATTTATTAAAAGGAGTTAAAGTAGTAAGTCATCGGCGTGACCTAATGTCAGTATCAGCCAGACAGCGAGGGAGTATATCCCCTTTTCACTAGCACTAGACCAAGGAGATTGTTTTTTAGCATCTGAGGTGGAGCGCCAGACCTACCATCAGCTCCTCACTTTACCGCACAGATCCCAGTGCTACTCATACACTGAGTTGGCGAGTGCTGGTATCGAACCTGGAACCTTATGATTCCCTGTCGAATGCTCTACCGACTGAACTAAACTGGCCCTATTAAAGGAGTAAAAAAAAAAAATAAATAAAACAATTTAATATAAAAACTTAGTTCTGTCCCCACAAAATAAAATTTTGTGTGCATCTATTAATTAATTAAATAAATATTTTGAATATTTCACACCACTATCCCATCCACCTGACTTCATCCCAAATCCACCCCTCTCCCGGCCACTTTCTCTTCTATAAAACGCATATATGATGCTTTAATGATCAAATAAACTACTGATGAGGCTGAGCTCAATGCATGGCGAAATATATCCCCTACATATATATGTCTGAGTTTTGTTCCTTTGTCCATATTTCTCCCTCTACTCTTTACTACATTCTGTCAGATTTAATCCTATCCTCACAAAATCGTAGGTGTTTATTTATTGGTAAACTTTTTTGTCAACCTCTTGTTAGTGAAAAAAGGGCAATAGTAAAAGATAATTTTTAAAATTGATTACAGTGTTGTTCTTTATTCTATGTATTGACGATTTTGGTAATTGTGACGTAAACAGTGACATAGTTTCAGTTACAGACAAATGGAGACCAAATCTCCATTATCAATAGATAACCTTTGATCATTTTTATATCTTCTCATAGCCTTGTATGGCAACCAGTCTATGAGAAGGAAAACTCTGAAACTAATTGATCCTCACTTAAAAATACACATACGCTGAGTTGGCGAGGGCCAGTATTGAACCCGGAACCGTGTGGTTCTGAGGCAAATGCTCTACCGACTGAGCTAAACCGGCCCTAGTCCTATTATTATTGTAATCCGAGTCCTTTTGCTCAATTATAATGAACTAACCATCAGTTTTTGTACTTAGCTTGAGTGTAGTGAGAGAGCAGCTGTGAGCAGTTTAAAGTAGGCAAACTATCTATCACAGGTTCTTTCACTAGCTGTGCAAGATCATTTAGCAAGATTTTGTAGATACGTTACTGTGTGGGGTCATGTGTCTTGGTGTTGTAAGGGAAGACGTTTCCCCTACAAGAGAGTTGGACTCATCTAACGAAACATAAATAATACAGACTACACAAGGGAGTGGTCAAGTAATATCTAGTCTTGCTACAGAGAATTACTGTTGTTAAAGAGCTGCACGTTGGACTCGATGTGATTTATATCTTTTGTTCCAAAGCGTGATAAACCTATGTTAACTTTTTGTAACGGATTTCAATGTTGTTATTTGATAACTCAGACAACATTTTGGTTTTATTTTCATTGCCAAAATGTTGAACAGATCCTAAACTTACTGTCATACCTAAATAATGAGAATGGAATCGTTTGTGTTTCCTATAATGTCGGACGAAACCTCAGAATAGAGAAAATAAATCTCAAAGGACTTGTTAATTCAACCAAGATAGATAGACAGACACAGAGACAGGCAGAGAGAGAAAGCAAGATAGAGAGAGAGAGAGAGACAAAGAGAAACAGACAGAGAGAGACAGCAGCAGAGAGAGAGAGAGAGAGAAACAGAGACAGACAGACAGGCAGAAGAGAGAAACAGAGACAGACAGGCAGAGAGAGAGAGAAACAGAGACAGACAGGCAGAGAGAAACAGAGACAGACAGGCAGAGAGAGAGAGAAACAGAGACAGAAGAGAGACAGACAGGCAGAGAGAGAGAGATAGAGCAATAGACAGACAGGCAGGCAGAGAGATATAGAGACAGAGGCAGACAGATAGAGACAGGCAGAGAGAGAGACAGACAGGCAGAGAGAGACAGACAGACAGAGAGAGACAGAGAGAGAGAGAGAGAGAGAGAGACAGGCAGAGAGAGAGAGAGAGAGAGAGAGCAATAGACAGACAGGCAGGCAGAGAGATACAGAGAGAGAGAGAGAGAGAGAGACAGGCAGAGACAGACAGAGAGACAGACAGACAGAGAGACAGACATAAACTACAAAAAGAAAAAAAAGAATTAATTCATCTAAAAAAAAAAAAAAATTTCTAAACTGTACTGATCAGAAAGAGAAATAATTTATCAAAATCTGAGTATCTAGAAATGCCGATGTTAGTCTAATAAAAAAATGTCACACTAACACATCCAATTCAGATTCTCACACACTTTACAGACTTTTTTCAAAACAAAAAATTATTTACATCAATATAAAAATATACAAAATTCTTCTCACGAATTTTAAAGAATTTATTATGAAATATAAACAGTTGTACATTCTAGTTAGACATGAAAACAGCGTCTTGTTGATCGGATTGTTGTCATTTCGGATCTGTTCTTTTACAAAAAAAAAAAAGAATTATACAGTCATACCTGTATTTATGTCGTTTCGACTTACGTCATCTTCAAAGTCCAATTGTTTTTCAAAAATCTTAAAATCTTAAAAGCTATATAAAATATTATAATATATCAACATCATCTGTAAAAATAGCTGTATAATTCATACTTAATTATAATTCACTTAATTATAAGTGTATAATTCACTTATTAATATTTAATTATAAGTGTATAATTCACTTATTAATATTTAATTATAAGTGTATAATTCTGTATAATTCACTTAATTATAAGTGTAAACAATCGCTACAACCCAGAATTAACGGTACTATATTAGTATCGTTAATTCTGGGTTGTATCGATTGTTTACACTTATAATTTACCGAAATATACTGATTACCAAGGGTAATATAAAAAAAACTGGGCTAGGCTACTAATAGGCTTCATAATTTACTGACATTTACCATTGGCTCACATAAAAAGCTAGGCTAGGCTAGGCCTAGGTCGGATAATTGCATCTAAATAATGGTTATTTTGATTTAAGTTGGTTTTGACTGGAACCAATGTAGGGTGAGATATTACTGTATACTGAATAAGTTGGAATCTTAAATTTTCTTAGATATGTTCACAGCTAATTCAATCCGTGAATTTTTTTTTTTTTTTAAATCAGATAATTCCCTGATTTTTAGTGATTTTTTGTCAATCAGAGTTACTGAATTGTTACTGAAAAAAAAAAAAAAAAAAAATATATATATATATATATATATATATATCAGTAGCCCGAATGTACAAAATATGAATGTTCGGGCTGCCATAGTTTTAGAATATTTTGCAGAAATATTTTCTGAACAAATCTACGTTAATTATTCTTAGACTTTTTTTCTGCGTGTTTTGAACAAAAAAGGGGAGGGGTATAACAGTGAAATAAAATATAAATATGAGAGTAGTTTTTCTGTACATAGTGTATTTAATGTTTTTTGTTATTGATTTCTAAGAAGAAAGTGTTATAAATCTTTTTTATACTTTTAATAACCTGTTTTAAGTACGTAAGACTCTTCTTCTATTGTAATTTAATGGCGATTTTAATGTGTAAAATGTATAAAAAAAATTAATTACATAAATAATATTATTTTGCCTTTCTTTTTTTTTTACTGATGCTCATTAGGTTACAATTAGAGTAAACATTTACTAAGTGTATATTATAGCAATGTCAGTCCTGCATTAGATACACAAGACCCTTTGGTTCCACTATAGAGAAGCACAAGACACAGGCTACCAGTCCGTCACCTGTGTGATCCAGAGATCAGAAGGTGGGTATAGCTTACCAAATCGAAGTATCTACGAATTGACACAGCATTAGCCAGAAATCCTCCTCAACATATTTTTGTATGTCTGTTTTAGCATCAATATTAATGAAAAATACATAGTTGCTCCCCTTGATGAGTAGGGGACAGTTGCCTCATATGACAAGTGCATTGTGGGAGCTAGGACCGGAAATAGGTCTTCAGCCATGATAGGTACACAAGATAGCTAAGTCACACAAAGGTTGTGCTCTTAAGTCACTGTTTTAGGGTAGAAGCATTTCTCTACCTTGCGTTAAATAAAATCTTGTTAATTTCTAACAATCGTGTCTTGCATTTTCATTAAGTGCTCCGTATTTATTCATATGTAAAAAACATAAAAAGATTTTGTACGTCTGTTTTAGAATCAGTATTAACCAAAAATATAGACAGTTGCTCCCCTTGATGATTAGGGGACAGTTGTTTCACGACAAGTGCATTTTGGGAGTTAGGACCGGAAATAGGTCTTCAGCCATGATTGGTACACAAGATAGCTAAGTCACACACATGTTGTGCTTTTAAGTCAGTCTTTGGGTAGAAGCATTTCCCTACCCTATGTTAAATGCCTCACATGACAAGTGTATTGTGGGAGCTAGGACCGGAAATGGGTCTTCAGCCATTTTTATAGAAGTGTATGTATAGAGAAGAGATAAGGTTTTTTTCTTTCTTTTTTTCAGCAAGGTTCTGATTTTTTTTCTTTTTTATATACTTTTACATTTTTGTACCTCACACAAAACAATTATATATTTAAAAAAGAAAATGATTTTAACATTTATTGAATATGAAACAAGGTAAATAAAATACCACACTGTAGGAATTATTTGGGGGGATGCCCTCCCATTGTAATATGAAATTTTCAAACCTTTCCTTTTTTTATATATATTTATTTAGAAAAAACTTTTTTTAAATACACAAAACATGATACGTTTATAGTGATAATTTTTTTTTTTTTTTTTTTTTAAATTGTTTAGATGGAGAAAAATTGGGTAGCCATATTGAATGTTAGATTCTTATTTTTGATATATTTATTTACAAAAATTTTTTTCGAAATATACAAAACATATCAAGTTTACAGTGATGCTGATAGCTTTTTGATTTAGTGCATCCTGGAATGAACATATTTGCTTTAAATTAGTCCCTGGGAAAATTTATGGGTCCCAACTAAAGTTTCTTAATAAATTGTAGGGTTTTTATTTATGATCTAGGAAACAACTAAAGCCATATAACTCCTACCTTGTAACCTATCCTGTGTAATTCATTTCTAAGAAACTATTGAAATGTAGATTGAAATGGTGAGGAAAGAAAAAAGAAAAACACTGAAATGCATGGATATTTTACTGCGTTCTTTTAGATTTTCAGGGACGCAGGACGCGTACTTAGCAGCATCTCTGAGTTTATAGTGATTTAAGCTTGTTTTTTTTTTTTTTTAATTGTTTTGAGCCTGAAACAATGTCATTATTATTATTTGCTTATCTGGGACATTTATTGACTTTAGCAGCTGAAGATCATATACCAATTGGTTTAAAAATACAACTAAATTAATCTAAATATAAAACTGAAGATTGTATGTATACCAATTGGTTTACAAATATTACTTTTCCATTTAAAAATACAACTGAATCAATCTAAATATAAAAACACTTTGGTTGGAGACTTTATTTCCCTTTAGGGTAGTGACTTTGGTTGTAGACTATATCTCATTTCAAGTGGAGACTATATTTCAATTCAAGTGACTATTTCCCTATGGGGTTGAGACTATATTTCTCTTTGAGTGGAGATTTATATCATTTTTGAGGGTGGAGGAGACTATATTTCAATTCGAGTGGAGACTATATTTCACTTTTGGGGTGGAGATTATATTTTACTTTGGGTGGAGACTATATTTCACGGGGGAGGGGGGCTATATTTCAATTCAAGTGGAGACTATATTTCACTTTTGGGGTGGAGACTATATTTCCCTGTAGGGTGGAGATTATATTTCACTTTAATGTAGATACTATATTTCAATTCGAGTGGAGACTATATCTCAATTTGGGGGTGGAGACTATATTTCACTTTCGAGTGGAGACTTTATTTCACTTTGGAGTGAGACTACATTTCTTTCAAAGAAATTCAGCATTGTTGAAAATTTTGAGAATTTAGCAGAAATTCTTCAGACAATTGAAACAATTCCTCATATTCTTAATGTTATAAAAAGAAATTTCCATCAGCTGGATTGAAAAAAAAAAAAAAGAGTAGGCAGGTAGGGGTCAGAAAAATCAATTTTATAAAACTGAAAGCTTTTTGAAAATTCTCCATATTTTCTCCACTGTTTTTTTTTTTTTTTTGGGGGGGGGTCCCAGGTTGAAATTTAAATAAATGATACATTAGGACCTCACCATCCAAACTTAGCCAGATCAGCAAAAAAAACTTTTATATTCAAAATGTTTATTAAACTAAAGTTATTTTTCTAAAGATGTATTTTAAAAGAGATAAATATAAAAAAAAATAACATACAGTATTGGACAAAAAAAGAAAAGAAAAAAAAACACACCTGGAATGGTGGACATTACGTTTTTTCCTAATCTACCACAAATGATAGCCTTTGTTTAAATATAATATTAAACATATTTAGAAGTCTTTGATTTAAGGGAAATAACAGCTAACTTTAAATGAAAAGGCAATTTTTAGCCATTTATTGATAAATCCTTATAGGAATGGGGCTCTGGACTTAATTCTTAACAGGATGTTAAGAGTTTTCAGAAGGTATCAGCCAGTCAGCGTGGGAGTCTATCCCCTTTTCAATAGCGCTAGACCAAGGAGATTGTTTTTGCGTCTGAGGTGGAGCACCACACCTACCTTACTTTACCGCACAGATCCTGCTAGTTTGGCGAGGACCGGTATCGAACTAGGAACCTTGTGGTTTCTAGCCGAACGCTCTACCGACTGAGCTAACAGAACTGTTTAATTCACCACCGCATACATTACTGGCAGTGATGGTGATAGCTTTTTTATTTAGTGCATCCTGGGATGCATATATTTGTTTTGAATGAGTCCCCAAGAAAATTTATGAGTCCCAACTAAAGAAAAAAAAAATTAACTAGAGAAATAGATCACTAATTAGGACTGAGCCTATTCTAGTAGTGACCCCCCACACACATCCAAAGTGGAGTTTTTAACAGGTTTGAATTCAGAGTTTTCCTTCTCCTAGACTGATTGCCTAACCAAGATTAAAGAGCCCAGTCTGCCCTACTATTTACCCATAACTAGAGGGAGAGTAGTTGGATTCATAACTTTCCCAAGGCTATTAGAGCTATGTGAACTGTGGCTCCGTCCAGGATTTGAACTTGGGTCGACGAGTCCATTTCCTACGACTCTAAACATTACACCACAGCCTCAAACTTAGAGCTCCAACTCCTACCTTGTTATCCTGTGTAATTCATTTCTAAGAAACTATTGAAATGTATTTACAGTTAGCTTAAAAAGTTGAGGGAAGAAAAACGAAAAACATTGGGATGCATGGATACGATTTTACTGTGTCCTTTTAAGATTTTTTGCATCTGGGATGCAGGACACATACCTATCAGCATCTCTGAGTGGTCTTATGGTATTTAGCCAAAAACCATTCATGGTTGTCAGATTCGTATCTTATTATAATGGAGATAGTGTGTCTGTTAGTAAACGAAACATCACCACCAATGTCACAATTCCCTTAGTTATATTCTCAATGGTTATCAAATAATCATTATTTAATCTTAATTAGCGTCTTTTTTTTTTTCAACAATGTCTTTACTAAGGTCTAGTTGAGATAGATTTGCCTCAAAACAGCCCATATTATTAATGCGTTTAAAAATCTGTCATGTGTGATATATATCATAAAGAAATAAATGTTTACATAGAATTTTCTTTTCTTTGATATTCTAATTTGTGATTAGTCCTTTGCTAATGGCGTGGTAAGCAGTTGTCATGAGTTTGAAAAAATCATATCAGTTATCTGTGGTGGGGGGAGGGCTGTCCAATACTATACATCTTTATAATAATAATAATAATAATAATAATATTTTGAAAATATTAACTCTTTGCCTATTTTAAACCACTTACAGGGAAAATGTTTTTGTCTAATTCATTACATTTTTAGAGCAAGTCAAATATATTTCTTGGTGGAGAGGGATTTCTTCTCCTTTGTCATTGAACGGGCTTACAGTGTATAGTAAAATATTGATAGGATATTTTGTTTGCTTTTATCCATGGACCATGAGGTACAGGGTGTCCAGAAAAAAATCAATTTAGTTTAAAATAGGGATTTATCTTTCAATCGGCCTGTATATATATGTTACAGTGTACTATAAAATTAAAAGGCATTTGTTACCATTGGTTTCAAAGCAGCATATTAGCCACTTATCCTCAAGAAAAAGCACCCAGGAAAAATATTCATTGGCATTGCAGTCTCGAAAGGAGATGCTGTAACTTCAGGGGCACAAGAACAATATAGCAGGAAAAACATTACAACAAATTTTAATTCAGTTAAGTATATACATATATATATATATATATATATTGTAGGCAGGTGTTATTAAACAATACGGAACATTTCTTTTCCATGATCTTGATTTGTATCTTTTCCAGTCATCTGGATATCTTTATATATATATATATATATATATATATATATATATTTCTAAAGACAATGTGCCCAGGAAAAAGATAAAACAAATATTATTTAATTTATATATATATATATATATATATATATATATAACTGAATAAAAATTTCCTAGACACTTTGTCTTGATGATAAGCAGACAATACATTTTGAAACCAATGGTAACAAATGCCTTTTAATTTTATAGTACCCTATAACACACACACACACACATATATATATATATATATAGGGTGATTGAAAAGTAACTCCCTATTTTAAACTAAATGATGTCAATTTTTTCTGGACATCCTGTACATAAAATTAAAATTTTCACATTTTCTTTCTTTTTGTTCTTTTTTTTTTCGTTTTTTTTTTTTTTTTTTTTTTTTTTGTTAAAAAAAATTAAAAAAAGGACCTGCATTTTTTAAACACAGGTGGATAGAATGAAAGAGAGAGAAAAAAATTAAAAATAAAAGTTCATTGTCCAAAGAACAAAGGGTAGTTGATATGGAAATTGAATCAGGGGTAAAGAATTTTGGTAAATACTCCCTCACACAAGTGGAAGTGGCGGCCAGCAGGAGAACGAGGGTTAAAAAGTTAGAAATAAAGCATTTCACCTCTTGGGCCCTTTCGGTTAGCACCACCTGCATCATAATTCTGAAAAATAAGAACAAGAGTAAATAATATTAAAAAGGTTGGTTGGTTGGTTGGTATTTGATAGGACCGTGTGCAAACAAAAAAACAAAAAAAACTCTTAAGACACAACTACAAAAAAAAATGTGAATATGAACATACAATGAACATGATTCCCTAACCTCTAGGCCAGTGGTTCCCAACCTTTTTCTCTTCCCACACACTTAAAAGAGTTCTGCTTGGAAATTCTTGATAAAGTATCCTTTGGTTCTTATTATTATCGTAAGTTCCTCCTCAATTATTGCAAGTAAACTGTGGCAAGTATCAGTGTTTAAGTAGTGAATCAGCCATGCATTATGGCTGTTGATTGGCCAGAGGAATAAACCACGTAACCTCGGCTAGTCTATAAATTTAGGTGTGGAATTGTAGCACACCTTCTATCACAAAATAATCCAACACCTCGCAACCCTACAATTTATACTTTTATTCAGAAATATAGAATGTGAATCCATACTACAGTTTTATCAAAAGATCATATTTCATTCTCTAAATAATGATAATAATCTGAAATAAAGAAATGAAAATATAAATAATATTAATTACAAAAGAAAAAAAAAATTAATCTAAATTTGAACGGATGCTTCTTGCACCTCCTGGATTGATACTTGCACCCCCAGGGTGTGCGAGCACCCCTGGTCAGGAACCCCTGCCCTAGGCATAAAATAACTCTAGACAGATTGACATACCATTAAAATCAATAAAAACAACTTTCTTATACAACTACACAAAAAATGTAAATATGAACATACAGTGAAAGTGATTCCTAATCTCAAGGCATAAAATAACCCTAGACAGTTTGACATGCCATTAAAATCCATCAATCAATTAATCCTCTTGTATCCTGGGTAATTCCATGTCGAATCATCCAGGCCATGTCACCCCCCCTTTCAATTTTTCTGAAATTTTGTCCAACTGTGGATTATGTTAAAGTTAGACACTGCCCTAGTGGAGGGCACCACGCCTACGCTTCAAAGATGTCTGCAAGAGAGACCTGAAGACATGCCGCATCGACATGTGGGAGGCTTGTGCAGAAGACCGTGCAACCTGGCGCCTCCTCGTCAAACAAGGAACAAAAAGAAGTGAAAAGAGAGGAAAAAAGCTGCCACAGAAAAGAGAGCTAAAAGAAAGAAGAAACAGCAGCTCCCCCAACACCTACAGAAAGCATCACCTTTTGTTTGCAGCCATTGCACCAGAGATTGACATTCGAGGATCGGTCTGTTCAGCCACTCACGTAGCTGTAAGTGAGAGAGAGAAAAAAAAAAAAAAAACTACGCCATCGTCTAAAATAGACGGAAGGTTGTCAACAAAGACAATGCCCAAAATTAAGATTTTTTTTAGAGCATCTTTGGATTCCGTGGGCAAATATGCTTATATAAACCAATTTTTAGGAGTAGGGAACCTCTATAACTCATTTTACTGACAAAAATACATTACAAAAAGTCAACATTTTTGCAACCTCTGCCCAAATTTGGAGAGCTAAAAATCGACATAACTCCGCCAATTTTTGGAATTAGAAGCTCAAATTTTGGGGATTGTCTAACTTTAACATAGTCCACACTGGAAAAAAATCAAAAAAATTGAAGGGGTGGGTGACAATTTTACTTTTTTCTGGATGTTTTGACATGGAATTACCCTCCCCTATCGAAATGATGACATAATATCTGCTGTTGATTTTTTTTTACCAATGGGGTCCCAACACTACAACACTGATCAAAGAAGTGTTTGGACTGCAAGAGGGTCTACGTTTTGTAAAAGGAACTAACAGGATGACTACAAAAACATTAGAGCAAATTTTTATTCAGTTATATATATATATATATATATATATGTAAGTTGAAAATGGAAATTAATCCAACGATATGTTGAAAAGAATAATAAATAAAAGAAAGAAAATGTTGAATGGATAAAATAGATTTACTAACATGTGTTTCGGCCAGGAGTTTGTTCATGTACATATGTATTCTATTTATTATTATTTTAATAGAAAAGAAAATAATAATAATAGAAAATTATAAAATCTTTAAGCATACAAAGCATCACGGCCTTCATCAGAGTAAAATTCTTTTTTCGAACACTTCAAAATTCTCTGTATTTTGACCGCTTTAACTTCAAATATCAAACATTTTACTCAGGAACCTTCTTTAGGTTGCAGGTTCAATTCTGGACAAGGGCAGTAACATAGAATAATTAACATCGCTTAACACTTGTAGCCGGTCATGGTTAATGGAATGAGAACAGTCTACCCCTTAAATAAAGTGTTCGGTTTGAAGTTCCGTGAAGGCTCCTGATTATGACATGAAGGTTTCCGAGTTTGAAGAGTAGGTTCCTGAGTTCAACAAGAAATGTTCTGAAGAAGGCCGGAGAGAACATTGGCCGAAACATTGTCTATATAACAAGAAAGATGAGGATAAATTTCCAAATAATCCAATATTTTTTTTTATTTTCTTGGAAATTAAACAAAATTAAAACCTTTGTGTTTTCTTTCTTTGTTTAATGGCATATCAACCATTGTGGATTATCTAAAGCCAAAGCTGTCCTTGTAGAAAACAGTAGTGGTACTAGTTAACTCATAGCTGGGAATGCTAAGGGGGATTTTATTAATCAATTGTCGGAATAATCCAAATAATATAAATTATCAAGCCTCATCTAAAAAAATACAGACAAACTTAACAGACCTAAATTCCACCATCGTATGTCATTCGCCAAAAGAAAAAAAAAAAAAATCAGGGAATTAACCGAATTTAATAAAATTTTCAGTGTTGATATATTAATGAATTAAAGACATAAGGCACTAGTTATTTTATTTAAAAACTTTTACATTTTTACAGGTCAGTTAACTTTGAACCATGTATCTTTGAGGCGTAACACAGATTCTCAAAGAATCTTAAGTTCGATTTAACCAGTGACTGGATTGTTTTTGGGTATAAGCCATAAACATCTTTCTGTCTGAAATAAATAGCTGTCAACATTGTATTCGGGGAAAAATAAATATTCTAATTATTATAAAAAAAACAACCTAACTCCTGTATGCCATTTTATGTGACGTCTGAGGAAAAGAACATCTTGCTAATGTTGGATTTACTAAGGCATCCCATCGTGGTGTAATGATTAGCAAGCTAGTCTTGCAGATCCATTACTACTGAAAAGTGAGCCCTATCCTTGCTAGATGGGTTATTTAATGCCAAAGCCATCCTTGTAGAAGAACAGTAGTGGTATTAATTAACCATAGCTGGGAACGATAAGGGGGATTTTATTAATCAGTTGTCGGAATAATCCAAATAATATAAATTATCAAGCCTCATCTAAAAAAATTCAGACAAACAAAAAAATATTTTTAAAACATTCACCATCACCCAAACAGAAAAAGCTAAGAAAGAAATTATCCACATGCAGCAAAACAAAAAGAAAAACAAACAAAAAAAATTAAATCCTTTTTCTTTTCTGTAACTTTTTTTCTTTTTTTTTAACCCTTTAAAATCCTTAATCAACACCTGTATATATATATATATATATATAAAATAACATCTTTTTGTTTTTATTTTTCATACACATTGTACTGGCCTTCAAAATATTAATATATCATAATATATATATATATATTGAAATTATTGATGATTATCCATCTGATGAGACTTGATTTGGGAGCTTTATTAAATCAACTTAGATTTATAAAGGCCCCAATTTTGGTCGAAATAAATTTATTATGGAATAACGGTGTTGAGTTTTTTCTTCCTTTCAAAGATAAATATTGCTCTGTATATAATCTAAAAAGATTATTATACATTGAGCTCTTTTTAGTGATTTAAAGATTCACTGTATTTATACATACTGGATCATACAATAATAATACAGTGTATCTTAGAAATCACATATAGAATCATCCCTTACTACCAAGTTTTGGATACCTCACATATATATATATATATATATATATATGGAGAAAGGTAGACAAACACAGGATGTTGTACAAAATGGATGTTTATTGTAGGTAGTGGTGTTGACATTATAACGTTTCGGTCTATTAGACCTTCTTCAGGACGTTGGATTGAGTTCTTGCTTCAACGGTGAACATTTTCACACTGGAGAGTCAGGAGGTCGTGAATAGGGGAGGGGTGGTCAATTGTTGGTGTTAGCAGGAGTGTTTAAGTTGGTAGTGGGAGTTCTATTTATTTATTTTTTTTATTCTTTCTGATGGGGTGTGTAGCTAGTATGTCTTATTAATATATATATATATCTTATTATAATGGAGATTGTGTGTTTTTCTGTCTGTAACCGAAACTATATTACTACTCAAGACACAATTCCCTTAGTTATTTACGTCACATTCTCCATGATTCTATTTCTATTTAAACCGCAATTAATAATAAAACTGTTTGACATTATTAATACTGTTGGCCTTACCTAAATACTAATAACATGCAATTGTATTTATATATACAACAAAATACCAGTTTTTCTGTGTAAACGTAAAGCTAATTTGCATATTGATATTAAAAAAACTGATTTTAATAAAAATGTGCTTGGTATTATTGATTTCTAATTGTTTGGCTTTATCTTAAGGAATATGAGTAAAAATCTCTTCAATAAATCCTAAAAGAAATTCATTAACAAAAAGAAATAACTGTAATTTTATTCTTTACTTCCTATTTTAACTAAATAGTTAAATTAGGAAAATTTAGCATTGAAAAACGGAAGTGATGAAAGAGTTTCAGTTGTTCTATTTTCCGATTATACCCCCTCCGTTTCAAATCTTTTTATTTGAATTCTTAATTAGTTTCATTTGCCTTTCTGATTTAATTTAATATTTCATTACATTTAAACTTAAATACTTGCACCCGTAGGGTGCATATATTTGCTAGTATATATATATATATATATAAAATCAGAGATTAAATATTATGGTTTTAATTTTCCGTAACTAGTTTCATGCATATTATACAATCTTCAGACAGTTAAATATTGAAATATTAAAACAGTGGCTTGTTCAGCCTTTATATAATGTGAAGCAACTGTGGAAGTTTTCCAAATGTAGACATTTAAACAAATATCTCTTATGTCATTTGCCACCCAACCCTAATTAACCCCATATTTTTCGCCCTCTATTAATGTATTTTAGATTTTAATTTTATTCATTCATATTTTTTTTCTTTATCTGGATGCCACATGCATTAAGACCTAAGCATGTTTATGTTTTTAAATATAAGTCTTACATTATAACATTTCATCGCATGAGCATGCTTCACGTTATGTAAACACTGAACAGGCCACCATTTTAATATTTTCAATATTTGACCGTTGAAGATTGCATAATTTGCATGAAGCTGCAATTACAGAAAATTAACACCATAATATTTAATCTCTGATTTGAAACTGCTCTGCTATTTTAGCAATGAGCATCTTCATATGCTAATACTTTTCACATTCATTCTCCTCTATACCGTATTATATCATATATATATATATATATATATATATATATATATATATAATATAAAGATTTTTGAAGGCAATTTACAATGCAATATGTGTTGAAAATTATATTATTTAACTTTTTTTTTTTTTTTCAAAACTAAATATTTTCGGAAGTAAAATTCCATCCTCAGAGTTATTGAAAGTACTAGGTGTTTTTTTATAGTACTTATCCCACAGCGATATTGTAATCATCTGTTGTTTAAGAAGTTGAGGAACGCCGTATATTTGAAAAATTTTTTTTCTTTTTCGGTTACTTCCGTGATGTTAAATTGGCTATTTCCGTGATGTTAATTTGGCTCGGCTGCTCCTGTGCGCGTGGAAATTGTTTGAAATTCTTTTAATTTTTAGCTATAAATATATTCCCAAGGGTATTAGCACCATGTGAAATGCATACAGCTTCATCCAGGAATTGAACTCTGGTCGACAATTCCATTTCCTACGACACTAAGCATTAGACCACGCACCTCCATTCTGTGCAGTAAAGTAAGGAGCTGATGGTAGGTTTGGTGCTCCACCTCAGACATAAAAACTATCTCCTTGGTCTAGCGCTACTGAAAAGGGGATAGACTCCCTCGCTGTATGGCTGGTACCAACATTAGGCCACCCCGACGACTTTTTACTGACTAAAAATAAGAATTTATATAGTTTACATTATGTCTTAAAACACAAAATTACACAGTACTTAGAGCAAATTCATGGACATGTTCACACAAAAATGCAACAAGCTTGCAGTGAAGATAAGCTCACTCTAAGACAAACAAAATTATAACAGACACACATATCCAGTGGATTTTTATATTAAACAAGATAAAACACATTATTTTAGACCAGTGATTCCCAAGTGGGATCTACGCCCCACAGGGGGGCAATTCAACAATAATAGGGGGGCAATATGAAAAATATAGTAATATCAACATTTTTTTTATTTTATTTTACCTTATATGGGTAAACATGTTATATTTATAGTGTTCACCCACTAATGTTATCGTGCATCTGGCACCAGCTATATGCGTGGCTTCTGACTTTTTTATTTGAAAGATACAATTTTTTATGTTATACTTCTTCCAAACTGATATTGTTATATCCTACTAAACAATTAACGGGTGGGGAACATGAAGAAATTTGTGATAAAAAAGTGGGGCATGGTACTAAAAGGGTTGGGAAGCTGTGTGTTTTGTTTTGTTAAAACACAGAGTTTTCGACAAATTGGTATACCTATACTTTTCTAATATACAGGTACTCTCATAGAAATATTAACATTTTTTTTTTTTTTTAAATATGTTGACAGGGATGGTGAACATGTGGAGACTGTTTAAAAATATATCAAAGGTATTCCTATAAGGGTGTTAACATTTTTAAATCGATTTTTAAAAAATTTTAATATTTCTATGAGAGGACCTGTATATTAGGAAAGTATAGGTATACCCAATTTGTCGAAAAATCCGTGTTTTTACAAAACAAAACACACGGCTTCCTTAAAGTGAAAGAAACAAGGGGAGGTTACTCTCATTTATGTAGCTAATGTTCAGATTACCTAAAATTCTTACTTTGTTTTAACACAGCAATCTGTTATGCAGATCCGAGGTTGAGTTGTTGCTAAATGTTGGTATCCTGCTGGAAATTCTTTAACAAATATTGGATTTTACGGCAGGCCAATCTTTGTTGGGTTATTTTATGCCAAAGACATTTTGTTTTATTCATTCTTGATGCGTATTCAAATTTTTTTTTCTTAAAACTCAATTCTTTTTAAACTCATTTTTTCTATTCAACCCATATATGGGACTTAATAGGTATTATCACTCCAATGTGGGCATAATTTGGTTTCAGTTTCAATACTGGTCCTCACCAACTCAATGCATGAGTAGCACAGTTTGGATCTGTGCGGTAAATGCCAAAACAATTCCTTACATCCAGTTTTTCTGTGGACATAATTTGCATAGGTGCTGCCATAATCACGCCACAAAACAAAACAAGACTATACCCCCTAAATTTGCCAGTTAATAGCGGCCATGCTCTTTTTCAGCCGAAACCTGACATGCCAAGCAGATGCGCATCGCATGGGTGAGTCATATCGTTTACCACACTTTTGACTCACACAGAAGGTCACAAGTTTGAAGAGGTATTTATCTGCCCCGATTTCAAATATGATTCGTTCAACATAGCTTGTTTATTAGTGGATAGTTTTATATGACATGTAAGAGTGAAAAGTGGTCAAAATTTAGTGATGAATTCATTGAAAACATGTTCAGATTCTATTGTGTAGTGGTTATCATAATTAAATAGTAAAATTTAGAGAGGAATGCATGAAATGAATAATCTAAAATGGTGATATATATATATATATATATATATTAAATTTTTACTTGAAGGCACTTACAATGCATGTATCGCATAAAATTCGATACTTTTTCTTATAGAAAATGAACTTAACAAGTGTAATCCCGGCAAAGGATCGCTCAGTGTGTAGAATATCGTACAGACTGTTTTGACTTTATTAAGTCTCATCAGCGATATATACTAATGACTTCCCTCTGACAAATCAAAACCGGGACCTCAGCAGGCATAGTCAAACACTATACCGCCTTGGCCACAGTACACAGCTAAACAATCCCCACGAAATTAACCTTGTCAAATGATATATATATATATTTAAAAATTTATTATGCATGTTTATGTTGTTGATATTGTTTATTAGATCGTTAGAGTTATTTATATGAGAATTGCTAATGGTGCCTAAAAATTACTAACCCCCCCCCTTTAGGCACCATTAGCAATTCCCATATAAATAACTAACGATCTAATAAACAAAAGCAACATGCATAATAAACTTTTAAGTATCTTGACATCAAATCATTATATATCTTATTATAATGGAGATTGTTCGTTTGTCTGTCTGTAACCGAAACTATATCACTACTCAAGTCATAATTCTCTTTGTTATTTACGTCACATTATCCATGATTTTATTCTTTATTTAAACCTCAATTATTAATAAAATTGTTTTACATTATTAATACTGTTGACAATATCTACATAGTATTTACCGCGTACCCCACTTGTACGGGTCAGGCACAAAGTCCCTATTAACGTGGGACCACCCACAAGCCGAAGCCCATGGAGTGGCAGGTGAAAAATTGCGTCGATCCCGTCGGCATTCCCCCTCAAGGGGGGCGCCTCAGGCGCTGGGCAATAAACCCAGCCCTGCCCCTTTAAATCAAGGGGGCAGGTGTTGCCTGGGGGGATGGCCCCCTGGGATCGACGCCGTTAATTATAGCAATGGTCCAGAGGCCGAAGCCACTGTTGACCATATCTACATACTAAAAACAAGCAATTGTATTTATATATACTACCAAATAACAGTTTACAGTGTGAATGGGAAGGTTAATTTGCATATTGATATAAAAAATCTGATTTTAATAAATATGTGCTCAGTATTACTGATTTCTAATTGTTTGATTTTATCTTGATGAATATTAGCAAAAATCTCTTCAATAAATCTTAAAAGAAATCTATTAACAAGAAGAAATAACTGTAATTTTATTCCTTACTTACTATTTTAACTAAATAGTTGAATTAGGAAAATCTAGCAATGAAAGACAGGAGTGGAGGAAGAGTAAGTTTCAGTTGTTCTATTTTTTAATCAAAAAATAGAACAACTGAAACTTACTCTCAGTTTCAAATCTTTTATCTGCATTCTTATTTAGTTTCATTAGCCTTTCTAAAATAATATAATATTTTATTACATTAAAACTTAAATACTTGCACCTGGAGGGTGCATACATTTACTATGTATATATATATATATATATATATATATA
>CM042172.1:36326192-36346192 GCA_023376005.1 Doryteuthis pealeii | reverse complement strand
GTAGAGGACTGTTCATGTCAGAAGTCACCCTGACGCAACACCATGAAGCTAAGAAGTCTAGAAGAAAGCAGCGGCAACAAAGCACCGGAACATCAATATCTTCAGGGACAGCCTTCAAATGCGACATCTGTGGTCGAGAATGTTTATCAAACATCGGACTTCACAGTCACAGGAGGCTCTGTAACTTCAGGGACATAAAAACTATATTATAGTCTTCCGAGACTGAAATGCCAATGATATCTTATTATAATGGAGATTGTGTGTTTTTCTGTCTGTAACCGAAACTATGTCACAATACCCTCAGGAATTGCATAAGTTTATCAATGAGTGTTTAATTTATAGTCAAAATCATTAATACACAGGGTTATTTTATTTCCATAGAGGACTGTTCATGTCTGAAGTCACCCTGCCGCAAGAAGCTAAAAAATCCAGAAGAAAGCAGCGGCAACAAAGCACTGGCACATCAAGGACAGCCTTCACATGCGACATCTGGTCGAGAATGTTTTTCAAACATCGGACTTCACAGTCACAGGAGGCGCTGTAACTTCAGGGACATATAAAAACTAGTCTTCCGAGACTGAAATGCCAATGATATCTTATTATAATGGAGATTGTGTGTTTTTCTGTCTGTAACCGAAACTATATCACTAATCAAGTCATAATTCCATTAGTTATTGACATCACATTCTACAGGATTTTATTTTTATTTAAACCTCAATTATTAATAAAATTGTTTCACATTATTAATACTGTTAACCATATCAACATGATATTTACCGCGTACCCCACTTGTATGGGTCAGGCACAAAGTCCCTATTAACGTGGGACCACCCACAAACCGAAGCTCATGGAGTGGCAGGTGAAAAAATTGCGTCGATCCCGTCGGCATTCCCCCTCAAGGGGGGCACCTCAGGCACTGGGCAATAAACCCAGCCCTGCCCCTTTAAATCAAGGGGGCAGGTGTTGCCTGGGGGGATGGCCCCCTGGGATCGACGCCGTTAATTATATCAATGGTCCAGAGGCCGAAGCCACTGTTGACCATATCAACATACTAATAACATGCAATTATATTTATATATACAACAAAATAGCGGTTTACAGTGTGAATGGGAAGGCTAATTTGCATATTGATATTAAAAATGTGATTTTAATAAATATGTGCTTAGTATTATTGATTTCTAATTGTTTGGTTTTATTTTAATGAATATAAGTAAAAATCTCTTCAATAAATCTTAAATGAAATCTATTAACAAGAAAGAATAACTGTCATTTTATTCTTTACTTCCTCTTTTAACTAAATACTTAAATTAGAAAAAATAACAATGAAAGACGAGAGTGATAGAAGAGTAAGTTTCAGTTGTTCTAATTTTCGATTATACCCACCTCTGTTTCAAATCTTTTTATCCGCATTCTTATTTAGTTTTATTAGCCTTTCGAATTTAATATAATATTTTATTACATTAAAACTTAAATACTTGCACCCGGAGGGAGCATATATTTGCTAGTATATATAATGGACTCTCCCGTCGATTTTCATTGTATGAGGGTTCATACACACAATGAACTCCCACACAGGGATTTGTTTATAGTGGTGAAGGCTTGTGTTGGACCATCCACACTTTTTGGCACAGTCAATAAGAAAGAATTGGTGCATCAAAGGTTGCCACAAACCCAATCAACGACCGACTTCAGGAATTTTGAATTCAGAGTTATCCCTCTCCTAGACTGGTTACCTACCCAAGGCTGAAGAGCCCAGTCTGCCCTACTATTTAACCCATAGCTGGAGGGAGAATATATGGATTCATACCTTTCCCAAAGGGTATTAGTGCTATGTGAAATGCCAACAGCTTCGTCTAGGAATTGAACTTGAATTGACAAGTCCATTTTCCACGACTAACCACTAGCCCACGTGCCTCCATATATATATATATATATATATATCTAATGGGAGCCTAAGATCTGGCAAGTGACTGAGGGGGCTAAGGACCCTTGGAAAGGACTGAGGGACTTCAAATGTGGAAGGGCAACTGTAGAATCTTCCAAACTAATAGAAAGGCAGAATACAGTAAATTCTCATCATAAATTTTGATATGTCCACATGAATAAGAAAAAATAAAAACAGAAAAGTCTACAATTTCTTTTTTTTTTTTTTACTTTTAATACAATTATCATACAAAAGTATATTATTATACAAAAGGAATAATATATCAACTTGCAATATTAAAACGAAGGGAAAAAAACGGTTACTTTTCTATCCATTTCTAACAATAAATGCGAATTTCTGTATGTCACATTTTTTTTTTCAACTTTGCTCCTAGAGGCTGTAGCCCAACATATCATACCCTTTTGGAATCGGACGACTCTGTGAGCAAGTTGAAAAAAAATATCCAAGCTGAATCCGGACACACAATCCCAAATTTTTGGACTCCAAAGTTTTAATTACTACAAATGTATTCAGTGATTGTGTTAATATTTAAACTAGCCTTTTAAAAATTCAACAATAATTCTCTTGTTGACGCTTGATTTGAACTCAGTTTAGTTTACATAAGTCTTTACTTTCTGTTCAAATAACACTGGCCTGTGATGTTTTTAAGGTCAAATATATAATAGCTGATTTTAAGGCAGTTTTTAATGCTGAATCCGAAAATCAAACTCATTTTTTCTAAGCAGGTCAAATTTTTAAGATACAAGCGCTTACATGAAATGCATAGAACAGTATTATAACTATTTATTTGTGACAAGTAGAGTCCACATACTTTTGAACAAGTGTTATTATTATGTACAACTTGTTGTTAAGTATTCAAAAACATCTTAAAAACCAGACCTGACCAAACACAATGAATGGTATTTTTGAATTCAGCATAAAATGGTGATCATATATCACTTGGTAAACCTTTGATCTTTGGAAAACATTTTTTTAGCACAGACCAGTGTAATTATTTCTATTTCATGGGTGACCTTTGCTGGATTCTGTAATTAATTTCGATTATTCCCAAATTTATTTCAAAGTTATAAAATTTTTTTATCAGACAAAAAATTTGTTGCTAAAAATCACGTTAAAAAAAATTGGGTTAAAAAAAATTTTTTAAAATCACCAAAAACCATCACAGTGATCAAAGGTTATAAAAACTATTATCGTACAAAAAAAGATTTTAACTTGCCGAAAACAATTGTAGTAATCAAAATTTTGAAATCCAAAATGTCAGGATTTTACTTAATTGCTGCCCAATAGGGCGGCTTTTAAGCTAGTTTACAATAAATGCTTTTATAAGTTCTCGAAAAAAAAATGTGAACAGTGAAGCAGTAAAAACATCTGATTGAACCTTTGAATTCCCCAATACACACACCCTGCACCAGAGATAAAAAAAAAAAAAGATTTTTTTAAATCTAAATTTAAGGAATCAAATGCAAAAAAGATTCAGATATCTTTCTTTTTTTTTAAAGCTATTCCAAAATTCAATTTGAAAAAAAAATTATTAAAAAAAAAAAAAAGAGGTTGCAAATAATTTATTTTTAGTATGGGATTTAATTGCCCTGGGTCAGAAATGTAAAGTTGTGTAAAATAAAATATTGGGCTTATTGTGTATAGTAAGATATTTGGCTGTGTATAATGAAATATTGTGTTTACTGTGTATAATGAAACACATTGGGCTTACTGTGTATAATGAAACATTGGGCTTACTGTGTATAGAGAAATATTGGGCTTACTGTGTATAGAGAAATATTGGGCTTACTGTGTATAGTAAGATATTAGGCTGTGTATAGAGAAATATTGGGTTTACTGTGTATAGTAAAATATTAGGCTGTGTATAGAGAAATATTGTGTTTACTGTGTATAATGAAACATTGTGTTTACTGTGTATAATGAAACATTACTGGGCTTACTGTGTATAGAGAAATATTGTGTTTACTGTGTATAGAGAAATATTGGGCTTACTGTGTATAGTAAAATATTAGGTTTACTGTGTATAGTAAAATATTAGGTTTACTGTGTATGTAACATTGAGTTTACTGTGTATAGAGAAATATTGGGCTTACTGTGTATAGTAAAATATTAGGCTGTGTATAGAGAAATATTGTGTTTACTGTGTATAATGAAACATTGGGTTTAATGTGTATAATGAAATATTGTGTTTACTGTGTATAGCAGAATATTGGGCTTACTGTGTAGAGCAGAATATTGGGCTTACTGTGTATAGTAAAATATTGGGCTTACTGTGTATAGTTAAATATTGGGCTTACTGTGTATAATGAAATATTGGGCTTAAAATATTAGGCTATGTATAGTGAAATATCTGATTTACTGTGTATAATAAAATATCAGGCTGTGTATAGTGTAATATTGGGTTTATTGTGTGTAGCGAAATATTGGGCTTACAGTAAAATAACTCTGAGCTGAAGATGTCAGGGTTATAGGTTCAAATGATTAAGAAACTCAAAATAATAAACTGTTTTTTTGTTATATTATTATATTTTTATACAGAATGTAAAGAGGGGGAAAAAAAAGGAGACATCATTTTTTTTTCTGGCGACAATTACATGATTAATATCCAAAGGCACTCACTCCATCATCGTATCCATTGCTGTTTACTTTGTTTAGAATTGTAAACGGTGCATGTCCGACACCACCTTTGGCATTTTTCAGTTTCCACCAGTTACGAGAATCATCCAATACCTGAGAGAAAAAAAAAAAAAGGCAATTAAATATATATATATATATATATATATAATATATATATATATATATATATATGCAAATGTAAACAAATCTAGCTATTTTCAGCCGACAGTATTTGGGAGAATATGTGCTTAAATGAAGTCAGACCTAATTTTTTGAAAGTTAATTCATTAATGATAATTAGGCGGGATTTAACTACTTAAATGTAAGGCTAAACAAATTGAGATTTTTCTTCATTTAAGCACATATTCTCCCATATATATATAAGTTAAAAGAAAGGAAAGTGAACTGATTTGACATTCTTCTCCGACCCAAACAACTACAGAGTGAATGAGCTCTGATGATGATTTTTGTAAAATCAAAATATTGATCAATATCAGCTATGATTATATTATAAATTGTTTTCTCTTTAACAGCATTGTGTGATGTTTTCATTCCACCTTTTCATACTCATATATATATATATATATATATATATATATATAAATGCCACTCAACTAATGGTAACAAACCTTTTTTTTCCACATATTTTTCTAATTCAACACATACAAAACATCTTTTATCCACATAAATCCTTGTTTTCTTCTCCTTTTCAGTCCTGAAGAAGGTTTCCATTGTAAACCGAAATGTTTGAGCACTGACTATAAATTTCCATCCATCATAACATCCTGTGTTTGTTTCAAAATTTTCTCCACACACACACATATATATATCTTATTATAATGGAGATTGTGTGTTTTTCTGTTTGTAACCGAAACTATATTACTACACTAGTCACAATTCCCTTAGTTATTAAAGTCACATTCTCCATTATTCTATTTTATTTAAACCTCACTTATCAATAAAATTGTTTTACGTTATTAATACTGTTGACCATATCTACATACTAATAACATGCAATTTTATTTATATATACAACAAAATAGCAGTTTACAGTGTAAACAGGAAGACTAATTTGCATATTGATATCAAAAATTTGATTTTAATAAATATGTGCTTAGTATTATTGATTTCTAATTGTTTGGTTTTATCTTAATGAGTAAAAATCTTGGATAAATCTTAAAAGAAATCCATTAACAAATAGAAATAACTGTAATTTTATTCCTTATTTCCTATTTTAATATTGAATGAGGAAAATTAAACAATGAAAGATGGAAGCGATAGAAGACTGAGTTTCAGTTGTTCTATTTTTCTATAATACCCCCTCTGTTTCAAATCTTTTTAACTGCATTCTTATTTAGTTTCATTAACCTTTCTAATTTAATACAATATTTTATTACATTAAAATTTAAATACTTGCACCCGAAGGGTGCATATATTTGCTAGAATATATAAATGAATTGAACATTTTTAGAAAAAACAAATGATGTTATTATAACATCATTTGTTTTTTCTAAAAATGTTCTATTCATACTGTTGGATTCACTTCCATTTATTTCATTAGCTCAGTCGGTAGAGCGTTCGGCTAGAAACCACAAGGTTCCTAGTTCAATACCGGTCCCTGCCAACTCAGCGTATGAGTAGCACAAGGATCTGTGCGGTAAAATAAGGAGCTGATGGTAGGTGTGGCGCTCCACCTCAGATGCTAAAACAATCTCCTTGGTCTAGCGCTATTGAAAAGGGGATAGACTCCCTCGCTGACTGGCTGATACCGACTTTAGGCCGCCCCGTCGACAATGGTGAAGTTTATTGGCCGACGCTGCAGTGTTTCGATCTATTAATTACATCATCTTCAGGGTTTTTGTTGGTATGTGGAAGGTGATGCACAAAAAATGCACAAAAAATGCACAATGCTTTTTTCAATATAAACACTTACACATTCTAATACTCACACCGCAAAAAAGAATATTTGACGTCATATTTCAAACCATTCATTTTTTCAATGTTCTTTTTTCTCAGACTTCAAATTTTAAACAGACCGATAAACAAGAACTATTACTCACCTTTCTCCTTATTCTGAGATAAAAAAATTTTTATCACCTTCCACATACCAACAAAAACCCTGAAGATGATCTAATTAATGGATCGAAACACTGCAGCGTCAGCCAATAAACTCACCACTTAACTCATTTAAACCTGTGTTTTTTCAATTTTTTATTATACTATATATATATATATATATATTATATATATATATATATATATATATATATGAGAAGAAAAATTGATATAAGATTCAACAATGTAATAAAGTATTTTTTCATTCTTTTGTATTGTCCTGATGAATATTTAACATAAACCAAAACATTTGAACATTGACTTTACCATAAAAAATAAATTCATCTTTTTTCGGGATACATTGTTTTTTTATTTCTCTACATACTGTCGGGTTTAATTGCCTATTTTACTCCCATATAAGTTTGTGTGTATGTGTGTTATGTGAGGTAAATGAAATAAATACTTACTTCTAAGTACTCTCCTTTGGTCACTGTCAACTCTTTCTTTGGATTTTTCGATTCTCTCGAATGTGACACACAGCAAATTCTGCAAAGAAAAATACTCTTTTATTAAAAACAAGACATAAAAATTTAAACTTTCACTATATATACACAAGTAATAAACAATGCTTTTTGAAACGCTGAAGCTAACTTGGTTTCTAGGCCCTAAACTTTTCATAACTTTAATCGAAACTGTCCCTGCAGAGCCTATACACAAACAAAGGCTCTTCAGATAAGATAATAAAGGTTTTATGCAGCAAAATTGAGCCCCCACAAACAAAGCAGGTCCGGACATGTTTGGCTTGTGCAAGGGGGAGGAGTGTGGCCACGGATATTTGAACTCACTACCTCCTCGTCACTGAAATGTTGTTGGCAGAGACCCGGATGAGACATGTCGGAATTTGCATAAAGAGTAGCCGAGCGAGGATGAATAAAATGGACAGTGGCTATTACTGCGAGAGAGGAAGAAAGCAAGTGGTTAGACGAGAAGTGAAATTTGACGACTGCTGTGTTTGGGGTGTCAGGAAGTGAGAGTAATGTGCTCAGTTGGTAGAGACTGTGCTGACGGTGAAAGGAATTTACATTTTGTTTGCTAGAGAAACTTGCAAAAGATTAATATTATCTTAAATTTTTAGACCATTCAAAAGATTTTAAGATATAAATTCCTCTTTTATTAAAAACAAAACATAAAAATGAAAATAAATAAAAATATTTACTGTATATACACAAGTAATGAACAATGCTTTTTGAAATGTTGAAGCTGGTTTCTATGTCTAACCTTGCTATAACTTCAATTCAAACAGTCCCTGCCTAGCCTATACCTAATGTTTCCTCGAGGCCAAATTTAGCCGCCACCACCACCCTGCCCCTATGAAAGGGAATTTCACACAAGGTCCTTTCTTTCTTTCTTTTCTTCCATGAAAAAATAGAGGGTAATTTATGAGGAAGATCGTCCCGGTCTCCTGCCTCAAAACTTGCTAACGGTGAGTGGTGAAAACCAACCCCAGCTACGATTGAAGTCTGTAGCCGAAGCAATAGATAGATATGAAGATGACTATATAGATAGATAGTTTTTTTTTATTTTATTAAAATATAAAAGAATATCTAAATACTCAGATTTTCTTTTATTCATGTTTGTTTAATGTCTTGTTTTTAGTTTAAATAAGCAAGAATATCTAAATATTTTGATTTTTATTATTATTTGTAATTGATTGTTGGAAATAAATATATTAAAATAAAATGAAAATACCGAAAAAAATAAACGTTTTGGATTTTTTTTATATGCAAGTGAATGTTGAAAAAAACAAAAAAAACAAAAACAAAACGCCACAAGCTGGTTGTTTACTTTCAAGTGACACTGCATCGGCTACGGACTTCAATCGTAGCTGGGTTGGTTTTTCAGCAATCACCGGTAGCAAGTTTTGAGGCAGGAGACCGGGATGGTCTTCCTCATAAATTACCAAATAGAGAAATAAAAATACTCACTTTGCACCTCTCTTCTTGAGTTCCTCAAGGAAATATTCACCACTGTCTTCTTGCCTCATTGGGGGTTGATTGTTAATAAAACGTTGGGGTTGCTTTTTTCTGGCAAACGGAAAAACAACAAAAATTCAAAATCAACCATGTCAACCCTTATTGGGTTATTTCATACTGAAAAATTCAAAATCAATCTGTCAACCCTTATTGGGAAATCAATAGGATTTTACCAACCCTTATTGGGTTATTTCATACTGAAAAATTCAAAATCAATGGGATTTTACGGCATGTCAACCCTTATTGGGTTATTTCATACTGAAAAATTCAAAATCAATGGGATTTTACAAATGGGATTTTACGGCATGTCAACCCTTATTGGTTATTTCATACTGAAAATTCAAAATCAATGGGATTTTACGGCATGTCAACCCTTATGGGTTATTTCATACTGAAAATTCAAAATCAATGGGATTTTACGGCATGTCAACCCTTATTGGCTACGGCATGGAAAAATTCAAAATCAATAGGATTTTACGGCATGTCAACCCTTATTGGGTTATTTCATACTGAAAAATTCAAAATCATAGGATTTTACGGCATGTCAACCCTTATTGGGTTATTTCATACTGAAAAATTCAAAATCAATAGGATTTACGGCATGTCAACCCTTATTGGGTTATTTCATACTGAAAAATTCAAAATCAATAGGATTTTACGGCATGTCAACCCTTATTGGGTTATTCATACTGAAAAATTCAAAATCAATAGGATTTTACGGCATGTCAACCTTATTGGGTATTTCATACTGAAAAATTCAAAATCAATGGATTTACGGCATGTCAACCCTTATTGGGTTATTTCATACTGAAAAATTCAAAATCAATGGGATTTTACGGCATGTCAACCCTTATTGGGTTATTTCATACTGAAAATTCAAAATCAATGGGATTTTACGGCATGTCAACCCTTATTGGGTTATTTCATACTGAAAAATTCAAAATCAATGGATTTTACGGCATGTCAACCCTTATTGGGTTATTTCATACTGAAAAATTCAAAATCAATAAAATCAATGGGATTTTACGGCATGTCAACCCTTATTGGGTTATTTCATACCGAAAACAGTTTTGTTTTATTGTTTGTCATTTTTTAAGAAGAGGGGTAGGAGGATCTCTCATAGTAGTTTTGACTAAAGAGAAAAGAGCCTCTTTGGTTTGAATTCAGAATTTTCCTTCCCCTAGACCAGTTGCCTACGGTTAAAGAGCTCATACTGCCCTACTATTTACTCATAGCTGAAGGGAGAATAGTTGGATTTGTACCTTTCCCAAGGGTATCAGTACTATGTGAAATGCAAACAGCCTCGTCCAGGATTTGAACCAGTCTCACCTTGTCCATTTCCTATGACTGTAACCATTACACTATGCACCTCCATTCATTCTTGTTGAGTATTCAGATTTTTTTTTAAACTCGTTTTTATTTAAACAAATTTTTTTAAACATATCTATTTGACCCATAGATAGAACGCTAACAAGTTGGTTGGTTGGATTATTTTATACTGAAAACATTTTTGGTTCATTCATTCTTGTTGGATATTCAATTTCTGTTTTGTAATTTTTTTATCTATTTAACTCTTAACATCCTGTTGAGAATTTCCTATAAGGATATATATAAAAAAATGGCTAAAAATAACCTTTGCATCTAAAGTTACATGTTATTTCCCTTAAATCAAAGACTTTTAAATATGTTTATTATTACATTTAAACAAAGGCTATCATTTGGAGTGGATTAGAAAAACGAATGAAACTTCTGGCCAGGTGGAATGGGGCAGTATAGGGCTTTAAGAGTTAACTAATAGATGGGACGCTAACAGATGCTATCACTCTGGGTCAAAGTGGACCTGGGAGTAATTAATTCTTGTCGGGTATTAATCTTTGTTTTTCAATTTTTTTTTTATCTATTTGACCTTTAGATAGGACCCTAACAGGAATATGATTGGCTGGTGTCAGCTATAAATACCAAACAAGGTAGAGGTACAATCGCCTACTACTACGCCTACTACTATGCCTACGTTGCACCAGATTACTACTTACCTGCTCGAGTGTACCACACTACTACTTCTAATAATATATCCCTTTCCGGGACATATCAGGTTGGTTGGTTGGTTGAATTTAATGGCATATTAACTCTTGGGTTATTTTATGCCAAAAATGTTTTTGTTATATTCATTCTGATTGGGTATTCAAATTCTTTCTTTTTTTTTTTCAAACACATTTTTTTTTAAAATAGTAATAGAAAACTATTTGTTTACCATAAATAATTTTGTAGCTTTTTGAAATTTTTTTTTATCAAAAAAGATGTTTTAAATCAACCAACACCAATATAAGTAAAAAAAAAAAAAGTAAAATCATCAGGGTGCCCTAAAGTCGGCATCAGTCAATCAGTGAGGGAGTCTATCCCCTTTTCACTAGCGCTAGACCAAGGAGATTGTTTTGACGTCTGAGGTAGAGCGCCACCATCAGCTTCTTACTTTACCACACAGATCTCTCTGCTACTCATACACTGAGTTGATGAGGGCCGGTACCAATATAAAGTGTTTAAAGAGTTTATACTTACTGTCCTGGTACCATGACAGGCCGTTCTACAAGTCTGCGTTGTTCTATCTGCAATTAGAAATTTTTTTAAATTAATTTTGATGAACAAATCTTTAGATTTTTTGGTCTGGTTATTGTTTAATGGTACATCAAACCCTTGTGGGTTATTTAATGCTAAATCTTTTTTTTTTTTTTTTGTATATACTAGCAAATATATGCACCCTCCGGGTGCAAGTATTTAAGTTTTAATATAATAAAATATCATGTTAAATTAGAAAGGCTAATGAAACTGAATAAGAATGCAGATAAAAAGATTTGGAACAGAGGGGGTATGATTGAAAAATAGAACAACTTTGGAACTAACTCTTCCATCATTTTCCCTTACTCCCGTCTTTCAGTGGTAAATTTCCCTAATTTAACTATTTAGTTAAAATAGGAAGAAAAGAATAAAATTACAGTTATTTCTTAATGTTAATAGATTTCTGTTAAGATTTATCCCCAAGATTTTTGCTCATATTTATTAAGATAAAACCAAACAATTAGAAATCAATAATACTAGCATATATTTTTAAAATAAATTTTTAAGATCAATATGCAAATTAGCCTTCCCATTCACACTGTAAACCGTATTTCGTTGAATATATAAATATAATTGCATGTTATTAGTATGTAGATATTGTTAACAGTCTTAATGTTGTAAAACAATTTTACTAATAATTGAGGCTTAAATAAAAAATAAAATCATGGAGAATGTGTGTAAATAACAAAGGGAATTGTGACTTGTGTAGTTTCGGTTACAGACAGACAAACCCACAATCTCCATTATAATAAGATGATTTATAAGAAAATAGTTTGAAGGTAAATGTCTTTCATGGAATAAATTGTTATAGTGTGAGACAAAAAGTTAGTAGACAATTTTGGTTGTTTTGTTTAATGACATATCAAACACTTGTGGGCTATTTAATGCCAAATCTTTTTTTTTTTGTATATCCGATTCATAAGAAAATAGATTGTAGGTAAATATTTTGGTTATTTCCTATAAGTCTAACATAAACAAAGGGGGAACCACTCTTGACTGATAAATTATTTATTTATTTTCCCATTAAACTAACCCTAAACCTAACTTCTTTTTTCCTAGTAGATCAATAAATAAATAAATAATTTATTAGTCAAGAATGGTTCCCCTCTCTTTATGTTAGACTTATAGGAAATAACCAATATTTTTGTCATTAAATGAATTGTTAGAGTGCAAAACAAAAGTAAAAAAGACAATTTTTGTTGATTATCTGGTTGTTTTGTTTAATGGCATATCAACTCGTGTGGGCTATTCAATGCCAAACTTTTTTTTTTTTTTGTATACATGATTTGCATGTGAATACTTTGTAGGTAAATATTTTTGTTTGGTTTGGTTTTATAAATTGGTAGAAATAATTTTCATTAACTCAAATGTGTATTAATAAGTACTAGTGGTTCTTATTTTTGAAGTTTCCTCCGGACATACACATACACACAACTGTCCTATATATCATATTATAATGGAGATTGTGTGATTTTCTGTCTGTAACCGAAACTATATGACCACTCAAGTCACAATTCCCTTAGATATTTATGTCACATTCTCTATGATTTTATTTTCTATTTAAACCTCAATTATTAATAAAATTGTTTTACATTACTAATACTGTTCACCATATCTACGTAACTAATAACATGTAATTGTATTTATATATACAACAAAATACCTGTTTACAGTGTGAAGGGGAGGTTAATTTGCATACTGATATTAAAAATTTAACTTTAAAAAATATGTGCTAAATATTATTGGTTTCTAATTGTTTGGTTTTATCTTAATGAATATGAGCAACAATCTCTGGGATAAATCTTAAAAGAAATCGATTAACAAGAAGAAATAACTATAATTTTATTTTTTACTTCCTACTTTAACTAAATAGTTATATTAGAAAGATTTAGCAATGAAAGACGGGAATGATGGAAGAGTAAGTTTCAGTTGTTATATTTTTTGATTATACCCGAATCTGTTTCAAATCGTTTTAACTGAATTCTTATTTATTTTGATTAGCCTTTCTAATTTAATATAATACTTTTTTACATTACTTAATGTAACTTAAATCTTACATTACTTAAATCTTACATTACTTAATCTAAGTTAAATACTTGCACCTGGAGGGTGCATATATTTGCTAGTATGTATAAATTAAGTTGTTGATTATTTTGTTTAATTAAATTAAACCTTGTGGGCAAATCCTGTCTTTTTGTAAGAAAATAGTTGGGTTTTTTTTGGGGTTTTTTTTTTGGTTAATATTTTCATTTTTTTTTTTTGGTAAATATTCGCCAGGGTAGAAGGGGGATTTTTTAAAAGTTAGTCCCGCGGATCCATTATTACTCAATCGTGAGTTGGATCCTCGTATGCCCCATTAAAATTCCCATGTAAAAAAAAAAAAAAAAAAAAAAAAAAAGACCTTGCATTGATCCAGCCACTCTGTAAATAAATGTTAATGTCTAACTATTCAAAATATTAAATACAAAAAAATATTCCATTCTGTTATTTAAATTTTATTTTTTGATCCTTTTCACAAATATAAACCAAATCTTTATTATATTTTTGGTGATATTTAATGTGTATATATGTTTACTTTGTCGTTAATTGTTTTATTTTTTAAGTTTCCTCCGGACATACACACATCTGCCCTATATATATATATATATAGATTAAGTTGTTGATTATTTTTGTTTAATGGCATATTAAACATTGTGGGTCGCCCAATACGAAATCCTTTCTTTTTGTAAGAAAATAGTTGGTTTTTTTTTTTTTTTTTTGGTAAACATTTTTGTTTGGTTTTATAAACTGGTAGAAACAAATTTTGTTAACTTTATGAATATTAATAAATTGGTAGAAACAAATTTTCATTAACTTAATGTGTATTACTAAGTACTAATGGTTGACCATCAGCCACTGCCTTCTAGCACCTATATGATAAAAAGGGTTGAGTGTTTGCCATAAGAGCAATTTAAAGAATACTATCAGGACAATCATATAGTGGCTAAGGCTTGACATGCTAAATATATAATTTATATAACTGTATGAGTGTTAGTTGGTTATTTTTTCAAATAGAATATCAACCTTTATGGGTCACCCAATGCCAAATCCTGTCTTTTTGTAGATATTTGTAAGAAAATAGTTTCTTTCGGTAAATATTTTTTGTTTGGTTGGTTTTTACAAACTCCTAGAAATAATTTTCATTAACAATGTGTATTAATAAACTGGTGGTTTCCCCTCAGCCACTGCCTTCTAGCACCTTTAAGATAAAACAGGTTGGGTGTTTGTTTTAACTGACTCTGAAAATTCTTTGTTTTGATTTTTGTTTAATGGCATATCAACTATTATGGGTTATTCAATGTCAAATCTTATTTTTTTTCTCTTTTTTTTTGTATATATAATTCATAAGCAAATAGTTTGTAGGTAAATATTTTTGTAATTAAATGAGACAACTTGTAGACAATTTTGGTTGTTTGGTTGGTTGGTTGGTTGATCACATTAGGAATGGGGAGAGTCTTACTCTTCTGCAGAGGTGCAGTTGGCGTATTCTCCAGCTAACAGAACTAGAGAAAACTGAAACTGATAAACTTTTTCAATTAGTTGTTAGGCAAAAAAAAAAGAATGGCTTGTTTGGATTTTACGGCATGCCAACTGCTGTCGGGTTATTTTATGCTGAAGACGCTTTGTTTAATTCATTCTTGATGGGTATTTAATTTTTGTTTTAAACACATTTTTTTAGACTTATTTTTTCTATTCAAGACATAGATGGGACCCTAATGGGTACTACCACTCCAGGTCAGAGTGAACCTGGGAGTAATGGTGATGAAGGGGTACTCTACATTCCCCAGAGATTCAGAATTGGAACTTAACCATCTGATACCCAGGATACTAAGACCCCCAAGCCAACACCTAGCAAAAAGAGAATGTCTACTCACATTTGGGGGTTGTTCTTCATAAGGCCTCATGGGTGTATTATTGTACATATGGGAAGGTTGTGGTACAGTGATCTCATCAATAGAAGGAGCTGGGTGCCAACCATTATAAAATCGTGGTGTATAAGGTTGCACTTCGTGTTGCCATTCATCACTGAAAAAAAAAAAATATATGTAAAAATGAAAACAGTTTTTCAAGCAACATCATCAGTATCATTAACATAAGGGTCTTCCAAAAATAATGGGTAATCTGACCATTAGCTACATAAATGAGAGCAACCTCCCCTTGTTTGTTTCACTTTGAGGAAGCCGTGTGTTTTGGTCAGCCATTTTAATTTCACCGTAAATCTACACTGAAAATATAAATTTGTTTGAATCAATACAACTGCATGTTTTAACACGAAAATATCATAAAATGTGTTCTTAATTGTGCTTGCACATTATTTGAAATGAACTTAATTATTATTAAGAACACATTGTATGATATTTTTGTGTTAAAACATGCAGTTTTATATAATATCCTTGCATTTCATCTAGGACGATTTGGACAGTCTCTCATTTTTAACCAGAGCATGTGGCAAGATAATGGTTGGAAGATTAAGGAACAAGAGTATTATTGATTAATTATAAAACATTAGTCAGAAATATCGGCACCAACTTACCGGCTCATCACCCACGGATCTCCCAGTGACATCCATAAATCGGTTTCTTTGGACGTGAGACAATTCAAAAGTAATTCTTTTGCTTCTCTTGTAAGCAATGGCGAAACAAAACTTGAAGCCAAATCTCGATTCTCGGGTAGCGGTTCTCGGCTGGCTTCGTAAATCAAACTCAATGGGGTAAAGAGAAAATGAACCAATTCCGGGGCGTTCGGATCATGGATGTGCGCTTTCAGTTTGGCCTGAATAAAAAAAAAAAAAAAAACAAGATCAGAAAAAAAGTTTATCACTTGTTGGTGATATATATATATAGAGTATATATATATATATATATAAGAGAGTTTTTATACTTGCTTATATATACATATATATATATATATATAATATATATATATATAGAGAGTTTTATAACTTGCTTATATATATATATATATATATATATATATATATATATATATATAAGAGAGTTTTATAACTTGCTTATATATATATATATATATATATATATATATATATATATAAGAGAGTTTATAACTTGCTTATATATATATATATATATATATATAAGAGAGTTTTATAACTTGCTTATATATATATATATATATATATAAGAGAGTTTATAACTTGCTTATATATATATATATATATATATATATAAGAGAGTTTTATAACTTGCTATATATATATATATATATATATATATAAGAGAGTTTTATAACTTGCTATATATATATATATATATATATATATAAGAGAGTTTTATAACTTGCTTATATATATATATATATATATATATATAAGAGAGTTTTATACTTGCTATATATATATATATATATATATATATATATATAGAGAGTTTTATAACTTGCTTATATATATATATATATATATATATATATATATATATATAAGAGAGTTTTATAACTTGCTTATATATATATATAAGAGAGTTTTTAAACTTGCTATATATATATATATATATATATATATATATTATATATATATATATATGAGTTTTATAACTTGCTTTATATATATATATATATATATATATATATATATATATATATATAAGAGAGTTTTATAACTTGCTTATATATATATATATATATATATATATATATATATATATATATATAAGAGAGTTTTATAACTTGCTTATATATATATATATATATATATATATATATATATATATATGAGTATGAAAAGGTGGAATGAAAACATCACACAATGCTGTTAAAGAGAAAACAATTTATAATATAATCATAGCTGATACTGATCAATATTTCGATTTTACAAAAATCATCATCAGAGCTCATTCACTCCGTAGTTGTTGATGATGATTTTTTGTAAAATCGAAATATTGATCAGTATCAGCTATGATTATATTATAAATTGTTTTCTCTTTAACAGCATTGTGTGATGTTTTCATTCCACCTTTTCATACTCATATTGTCGGATTCATTTCCTTTCTTTTAACTTATATATATATATATATATATATATATATATAAGAGAGTTTATAACTTGCTTGCAAGCATTGTTGTGAAGATATATATTTGGTTAGAGGTGGAGCATACCTCCCAAGAACAGACTATACATCAGCACTAGTAATTGATTGCGTGGATAGAAAAAGATTGCTATCAACAAATGCAGGGTAAAAATAAAGAACGAAACAAAAAATATCTCAAAAATAACGACGGTTAACAAAATGAAGGCTGCGGTGTTCCCAAGTGACACTGCTACGCAAAGTCGATACTAGACTCATAACCATTACACAATAGCACCTCTCATACATCAGCGAGTCACACCAGCACCACACCACATACAACACCCTGTATATTTTAAAATTTCTTATGAATTTTATCCGGCAGATAGATTTAAAGTTTAAAACAAACAAGGTGCTTATTAATGTGAGGTCGACAATCGCTATAAAACCAAAGAAAAAATTATAAATCACAAGTACTGACGTAACAATTCTCTTTAGCCATGTTAGCAACAAAAGATTAACAGCCAAAAAATTCGACTAACGGAACTAGGAATGAATATACGTAAGTCAAAACAAAACGGAAAGAATAGTACGGGTTCGGTATGCATTAAAGCCAGGTAGTTTTTAAAATGATGCAAGTTATTAGTGAGTTTTTGAGAGGAAAATGCATAGTACCCGGCCTTGATTCAGTTTATATAACTGTATTACCCTGGCGTGAACATGCTAGTATGTTCTACATGTGAACGAATAACATTCACAATAAAACATACAACTTCGAGCTCCGACGAATACAGATGGTACTATAAACAAGAACATATTAAGCACCTACTCACCATTTCCAAGCTAAACTGTAAATACATTTTCAATATGTTTCTGTATATTAGCACATAAAACGATAATTAGCAGTAGCATGAAAAGGTTGTATACAACCATGCAGGGTATGACAGGTATCTGAGTTTGTATTGAGACCGCTATTCTAATGTTGTTTCCCAGATCAACTAATAATAATATTAAACCAACCATTCCTCCAACTAAAACTATTTCTCATATTTTTAAGAAAACAATAGTGTTTGATCCCATACAAAAATTATATAATTTCTAATACATTTTCAAAAATTTTAGTCACTTGACTTCAGATTAAGCACATAGTCCTTAAAAAATTAAAAAAAAAAAAATATGTGACTTCAATGAAAAAGCAAATATTATAATATATTAGTTTACGCTAGTTCCACTAATATTATAGGACGCCTAACTAAATCAAAATAAGTTATAATAACCAAATTCATTTTATGGCATCACTGGGGCATGTCGGAAATTTACTAGAGAAAATAAAAAGCTAGTATTTTATCCAAAATTGTCAAAAAAATGCTTATTTCACTCGTAATGAGTATACAATAAAATTTTTCATACACAATCTATAAGTAGACGTTGTAGAAACAAGTTTTTTTGTGTCTCAATCTTTGTTTATTTATCCCTCCTCTCTTCTTACTATATAAATCTTGTGATTTTACTTTGGACCCTACCCCCCCAAAAAAATAAAAAAGTTTCTGCAACTAAGAAAATTTTGTTCGAAAAACAAAATAAAAAATTTCAAGAAAAATGTTTAGAAAACATTAATATTCCCATGTAAAATAAATAAGAGTAAAGAAGTAAAATGAAGATTCGTCCTAAAATAGTATTTTTTCTTTTGCGTTACATAAGTTGACAATTTAAAACACCAACAATTATATGTATTTACATGGATCCTGGCATGTGTCTTAACTGAGCCATTGTGGACCCAGGTAAGAACCACTGATTTATCTCTGAACTAATTACTATATAATTTACACAGTCACTCTATTACCACCTCCAACTGGTGAAAAGGTTACTATTCATTTATTACCTAATCTTATATCCCCATAATGATAGCTTAATTGTATTCAAATGATAATATATTAAATACAATATTAGAATATATAAGGTTACTATTTATATATTGTAAAAATGGAAATCACACAAGGTAAACTTTAAATGAAAAAAAACGTGAAGTAATATTTATTTAACCATCTTTATGACAATAAAAATGGTTTATAGGATGAAGGGAGAAAAATATTTTTGTAACATTTGATATTATGAGCACAAAATAAACACTATGCTCAACAGGATGGATTTAAAGTTATGATCAGGTGGGTGGAAAATATAACTAACATATCGCTAGATAATGAAAGGAGCAGTTGAAATACCTTTAAAGGTTGGACGCCATTGTATCAGTTTTACTCATTGATATTAATGTAATTATTCTTTATTTTTAAAAATAGAAATCAAATACTATTAATTTCTTATGGTCATTCTTGCGTTGTCAACCAGTTCTTACATTCTCATCAATTCCATTCAATTGGTGTTCTATTGTGAGGGTGTACAAAATATCCGAAAAGATCGAGTATAGTGCTACTTGCTCCAGATACGACGTCCACTATTGCTACTATATACTTACAGTACACAGTGTGTGTCATTTTCTGTATCCCCCCCTCTTCAGTTGGCGCACGACATTCATTGAAAGCACCTGGCCAGGTTTGACATGTGTGTTGTTGTGTGTGTGTGAGAGAGGAAGACAGAAAAGATAGATAGATAAATATGAAAAGATCTTAGATTTGTTTGGCAGCCTTCCGTCTACAAAAGAAACGATGGAGTAGTGCC